>SKCR01026322.1:0-334530 GCA_019454045.1 Zanthoxylum bungeanum
CTGGCGATGGTGACTGTCGGCACCGTAGGATGCTGACACGTGGCAAGACGCATGTTAGTAGATCGGCTGTGATGGTGACACGTGGCACGGCGCATTTTAGCAAAGTCAAACTTTTCTCAGATTCTGATTTGTGGACCCGGCGCACGTTAGCCTGTTCGGCGCATTTTAGATGTCGCGACGCGTAAGTCTTGGCGTCACGACGCGCTTAAGACCAAAATATCCCTGTTGACGCATTTTTGTCCGTTTTTGCCCCAATTTGCCTCCAATGCTTTCCAAACTTTATTTATCTGCAAAATAACACCAAATACATCAAAACGTTCACAAAACTCGTGAAACTATACAAAATATTAAGTTAATTGAGTGGGAAATAGTGATATAAATATCACTCATCAGTACCAGATTAATAAGATATGAGACAGCATTAATCCACGAAAGGTTTAATCATTAAATATCTCTAGTCGTAGTATTATCGAAACTGGACATTGGTAATGCGGAATAGGCTAGTATTACACTTGTGCGCGTTATGGAAGTTTAACAGCATAGTTCTCATATATTTAAGTATTGGATACTTATGTAAGTATGATAGGAGGTTCTGTTAGCCGTTGGACCGAGAACAGCTTCGCTCTAGATAGACCCATCGAAATCCCATTGGTAGTATGACTATGTGTCTATGGGAATCCGAATCAGGGTAGGTGTATGTGGTCTTAATCTGAGACTTGCATCTCTAATACTTGCAACAATCAGTACGTTTTGGTTTTGGTCGTCCAGAGCTTTAACAGGTTCTGTGTACGCCTCTTCTGGGTTTACTGAGAATCTTAGTGTATTGGGTGTGATGTCAAGATGGAAGTATCACTTCAGTCATATGGAGATGATGATCACGCATGGATACATAACTAGTACTCTTAAATATTGCAGCTATCAGGATAATATAACTAGGTCATGATTATCCGATTACAAAGACTAGTTGCTAGTGATCCGATATATGCTTCGTACAGGACAGACACAGTTCCAGCCCTAGGCCTAGCATGTGACATCCGATACTGGATCGTATTACGCAATACATTGTATATTACGCCTGATACAGATTATATATATTCCATATTGAATATATTTCTGGAGAATTGGGTAGGCACGGTGCTTTGCTAGAAGCCAACCATGTCTTGTAAATTGGTAAAAACGTGGTACCGAGTACGAACATGTTCGGATAGTCCGATGACTGTATTTACTGCCAACATATCCAGGGATCTATTGGGTTGCTTCCCAAAGATTCACCGATGACATTTGACTCGAACAGAATTAATCTAGGATTAATTATAAGAAAGAAAATTAATCTGTGATTAATTACGGCAAGAATTAATCTGGGATTAATTATCAAAGAGAAAATTAATTTGGGATTAATTGCGTCAAGAATTAATCTGGGATTAATTAGACCAGAAGAGAGAACAAGATTAATTTGGAATTAATCAACAAAATAAATTTAATAGTTAAATTGGATTTTTCTATTTAATTTATTTATTTGGACTAAAATAATATATTTGATATATTAATTGAAATTGGATTTCAACACGGAATTAAAATTGGATTTTAATTCAAGCGAACGAATTATTTTAGAATTAATTCGTAAGCGACTTTCGTAATAATTTTGCTAGGCATTATTATTTAATTAAATTGGATTTAATTACGTCGCGACGGAAAATTTGTTTAGTCAGATTAAACGAATCGGGCCCAAAGTGTTAGTCCTAGACATGCCAAGGATCTCTATGTCACGATATTGTGTGAATAATCAAAATAAGTTGCGGAAAGACTTACAAATAGTGGATGAAGTTAAAAACTTTCTTTGTATTTATTGAAGCTCCAAGCTTTGTTGAATCTTTAAACCCAAGGGTGAGTTTCCCTATCACCTTGATTTGCTCTTTAAGTGCTAGCTTTTTTTGATTTTGAAACAAAATCAAAGAGAAAATGAACCCTAGGCTCACGGTAAAATGGAGGAGAATGAGAGAGTTTGTGTTTTGATAATTTTTGTTTCTAAAACAATTAACAAAGTCAACAACCAAAAGTAGTGTATATTTTTTCAAAAAGAAAAAAGCAAAGTGTGTTTTGCAAGATTCATTAAAGGCTCTCAACTACTTCCATCACCAAAAAATGACTAGTGATGTAAGTTGGTGGGCCACACCTCTTAAATTCAAAATTCAAGTGGCTTGCTCAACACACTTCGGGCTCGAGTTTGTTTAATTCGATTAAACGAATTTTCCGTCGCGATGTAATTAAATCCAATTTAATTAAATAATAATGCCTAGTAAAATTATTACGAAAGTTGCTCGCGAATTAATTCTAAATTAATTCGTTCGCCCATATTAAAATCCAATTTTAATTACGCTTTGAAATCCGATTTCAATTAATATATCCAATATATTATTTAATCGATTAATTCCAAATTAATCGCGTTCTCTCTTCTATTAGAATTTTATCCCAGATAAATTCTTGCCGTAATTAATCCTAGATTAATTTTTCTCTCTCTCATAATTAATCCTAGATTAATTTTGTTCGAGTCAAATGTCATCGGTGAATCTTTGGGAAGCGACCCAAGAGATCCCTGGATATGTTGGCAGTAAATCCGGTTGTCGGACTATCTGAACACGTGCGTACCCCGTAACACGTTCTTACCGATTTACAAGACATAGTTGGCTTCTAGCAAAGCACCGTGCCTACCAAATTCTCCAGAAATATTCAACGAAGAATATATAATCTATATCAGGCATAGTATACTAAGTATTGCATATTACGATCCAGTATCTGATGTCACATGCTAGGCCTGTGGGTGGAATTGTGTCTGCCCTGTACGAAGCATATATCAGATCACTAGCAACTAGTCTCTTTAATCGGATAATCAAGTCATACTATCCCGATAGCTGCAGCATATGAGAGTACTAGTGAAGTGATACTTCCATCTTGACATCACACCCAATATATTACGATTCTCAGTAAACCTAGAAGAGGCGTACACAGAACCCATTAAATCCCCGAACGACCAAAACTAAAGCGTACTGATTGTCGCAAGTATTAGCAATGTAAGTCTCAGGTTAAGACCAAATACACCTACCCTGATGCAGATTCCCATAGACACATAGTCATACTACCAATGGGATTCTGAGGGTTCTATCTAGAGCGAAGCTATTCCCGGTCCAACGGTTAACAGAACCTCCTATCACACTTGCATATGTATATTATACTTAAATATATGAGAACTATGTCGTTAAGCTTCTATAACGCACACAAGTGTAATACTAGTATATTCCGCATTATCGATGTCCAGTCTCGATAATACTACGATATGTGATATTTAATGATTAAACCGTTCGTGGATTAATATTGTCTCATATCTTATTAATCCGGAACTAATCATAAGGGCTTTTATCATTTATATATCAAAGTAATCTAATTACAAAATGATAAAATAGCAATTTCCTTTGTCACATAGTTAATTTGTACAAAAACCACAATGTCTTTTACAAATAGTGATGATATGGGTCATAATTATCCAACACAAAGTGTGTTGTGTAAGCCAACTTGAATTTTGAATTCAAAGTGGTGGGACCCGCTAACTTACATCAACTTGTCATAAGTGTGATGGAAGTTGTTGGATGTATTTATTACAACTTTTACACACAACACACACACTTTTAAAAAGTCAACAAATGAATCTAGTTTGGAACTATTCATCCATCTTCTTTCTCTCCAAAAACCATGAATGACTCTCTCCATTTGGAAAATTTTTTTCAATTTTCCATCAAAGCTAGCAGTTTGTGAGTTGATTTAAGGTGATAGGGAAACTCACCCTTGGGTTTGGGATTCAAATCTAAGCTTGGAGCTTCCATCTTCAAAGAAAAGTTTTGAACTTCTCATCCAAATCAATGTAAGTTTTTTCCGTAACTCACTTAATTATTCACACACGAATCATTCTTAGAGATCCTTGGCATGTCTAAGACACTAACACGTTCTCATTTGGACATTCAAGGATAAGAATATTATCTTTATCATATAAATACAAAGAACAGTTCTTAATATTTATACAAAAACCTTTTGTATCTAATTCAAAAAGTGATATAATATTTTTCACATATCCGAGTATAAAATAACTATCATTCAACAAATTACTCCCACTGGACAATGGAATATCATATACCTCTACTAGAACTACATCCAAAGTGTCTCCACTCCCGAAACGTAACTACATCACTTCAGATTTCAGCTTCCTACTTTCCTTTAGTCCCTGCAATGAATTGCAGATGTGAATAAGACAAGAAGAGTCTAAAATCCAACTAGAAAAAATTTCTTCGCAAGCTAAAGAGATATCAATAACAGGAAAAATAAACAAACTTGATGAAGAAGCTTTGTCTCTCTTCAACGGCGCAAGATATTAAGGACAGTTACTCTTTCCAGTGTTCTATCTTGTAATAGTGATGGCATGTGTCCTCAGTAGCTCTCTTGGGTTTAGGTTTCGCTATCTTACCCTCAGAAGCAATCTTTTTACCTTTATTCTTCTTTCATTTGCTATTCTTTTAAGAAGAGGTAGAAAGAGAAGTCGGTTTCTGAAGGCATGTCGGTATCTCTCCTTCAGATCTTCCTCAATAGTAAACGACATCTTATGCAACTCACTGTAAGAACAACGAATCCAATGCATATAAAAATTTAGCACAAACTGGCGAAATGAGCTCGGAGCGAGCCTAGTATCAAACTACGCCCGAGTGTATCATTGAGTGGAAAGTCACATTGCCTCAACTGATCGATCAAGTGAAACACATATGAGATGACTGGTTGACCCTCATCTAGTCTAGAGTGAAAAAGATCCACCGCCACTTTGTGACCCAAGACCTGTTCTTGACTCCATCAGCCGAGTGATCATGTTATACGCATAAGGCATATCAATATATTGCCTCTTCACCTCCCGAGTCAACGAACCAAGTGTTGGACAATTATGACCCATAACGTCACTATTTGTAAAAGACATTGTGGTTTTTGTACAAATTAACTATGTGACAATGGAAATTGCATTTTATCATTTTGTAATTTGATTAATTAAATATATAAATGATAAAAGTCTCTATGATTAGTTCCAGATTATAAGATATGAGACAATATCAATCCATAAAGGTTTAATCATTAAATAACCCTAGTCGTAGTATTATCGAGACTGGACATCGATAATGCGGAATAGACTAGTATTGCACTTCTGCGTGTTATGGAAGCGTAACAACATAGTTCTCATATATTTAAGTATTGGATACTTATGCAAGTGCGATAGAGGTTGTGTTTACCGATGGTACGGAAACAGCTTCGCTCTGGATAGACCCCGCAGAATCCAATTTGTAGTATGACTATGTGTATATGGGAATCCGCATCAGGGTAGGTGTATTTGGTCTTAACCTGAGACTTGCATCGCTAGTACTTGCGACAATCAATACACTTTGGTTTTGGTCATCAATGACTTTAACAGGTTTTGTGTACGCCTCTTCTGGGTTTATTGAGAATCGTAGGTTATTGGGTGTGATGTCAAGACGGAAGCATCACTTCAGTTATATTGAGATGATGATCACGCATGGATACAGAACTGATACTCTAATTGGTTGCAACCATCGGGATAATATGACAACGTCGTGATTATCCAGTTAAAGAGACTAGTTGCTTGTGATCCGATATATGCTTCGTACGGGGCAGACACTATTCCGGCCCCAGGCCTTGCATGTGACATCCAATACTGGATCGAAATACGCAATACTAAGTACACTACGCCTGACATAGATTATATATTCCTTTAAGAATATTTCTGGAGAATTGGGTAGGCACGGTGCTTTGCTAGAAGCCAACCATGTCTCGTAAATCGGTAAAAACGTAGTACGATGTACGTACGTGTTCGGATAGTCCGACAACCGTATTTATTGCCAACATATTCAGGGATCTCATGGGTCGTTTCTCGAAGATTCACCGATGACGTATGATTCGAACATAATTAATCTATCATTAATTATGGAGAGATTTTATCTGGGATAAAATACTATTTGAAAAAAGAGAGAACGATTAATTTGGAATTAATCGATAAAATAATATATTTTGAGCGACGTGAATAGTAATTTTGCTAGGCATAATTATTTAATTAAATTTGATTTAATTACGTCGCAACGGAAAATTCGTTAATTCGAAATTAACGAACCCGAGCCCGGAATGTGTTTGCGGGCCCACTCGGATTTTGAATTTAAGTGGGGCCCATAAGTCACATCACGAGTCACATCATTAGTCACTTTAAGTGATGGAAGTCTTGTCAACTTTTTTGTGATTGACTTCTAGTCACTTTTGAGTGATGGGAGTAGTTGGAAGCATTGAATGATATTTTCCCTCCAAATTTGTTTTAGCTTTTTAGAAAAGTATATACCAAATATTGGAGTTGACTTGATGTGTAATTGTTTTAGAAACAAAACACAAGTCTTTTACCTCTCTCTCCCTCTCACGGTTTTGAACCAAAAATTACTCTCTCCATTTTTCCTTCTTTGGCCGAAACAATGAGGAAGAATAAGAAGATTTTGTTGCAAAATTTTCTAGTTGCTAGCACATTCAAGGAATCATTCAAGGTGATAGGGAAACCAATCCTTGAGCTTGGAATCAACAACAAATCTTGGAGCTTGGATTTCAATTCAAAGAAGGAGCTTGGCCGAATTCATCAAGGAAGCAAATTCTTGTGTTCAACGCATCCAACATCCGTTCTTTGTAAGTATGATTCTGCCATTCTTACTTTAGTATTCACATGATTTCAATGCTTTATATGATCTTGGGGACATCTTAGAAACCCAACACCAATGATGTATGATCTAACTTTTAGGTTATCATCTTTCCATTTCTGGAAGGTCTGATGCGCCTCAGGTGTGGACTCGGGTGGTATAGCAACAAGTATCGTTGCCTCCAAGACATACCATAACCTCTCGGATTTAAGGACAATCATTAAATTCATCTCTCAGTCTGTAAGATTTTCGGGCCCTTTAAACTTATTCTTATCAAGCATACGATATAAAGGATTAGAAGATGAAGAGCCTGCCATCATAAATATATCATATAGAAAGTGAAAGAAAAATTACCAGATACGATCCCAGAACTCCCAAGGAAGTGAGGAGGCCCAAAATACTAAAAAGACCACTAGAGGCCCAATTTGGAAGTATGATTGCGAAACCTCTGAATTTCGAAATTTAAAATACCCTGAAAGTTCGTTTGTTCCCACTATTTTTTCAAAATGATGCGAACAAAAAGTTGAAATGTTTGGGGAGAATTCCAACACATGACACGTGGCCAAACACACTCCGCAGGAGATCCCGAGCTATCGTCAGGGTTTAACCTCAATATCTCCTTAGAGTCTGATTATCAGATCTCTTTTCGGAGTCAAACATCGAGAGCCTATACCTCCAAGATTGTTGGGAATGGGTCAGTTAGTGGGAAAAATGATTGGAATGCAACCGTTGTCAGTTTATTTTCCTTGTAATGAAGTATTATAAATAGTACGAGAATTCTTAGAGCAATGGATCTATCTTTTGATAATTAAATAATAATACATAATCTTTTGGGTAAAACACTTTGGTTTCATTAGAATCTATAATTAGAATTATTTGATTTTTTATGAAAGAAATCATTCAGTTTTTTTTTTTTTTTTGTTTTAAAAGAATTATACTTGTTTCTAATTGTTGATTCGTTTCGGTTGAGAAGATTTTTTTCGGTTAATTAACAATAATAGTAAATAATTAAAAGTTAGTGACATTTATTAAATCTAATATTTATTAAAAAAAAATATACACTATGATCTAATCATCACAACTGTATCAATATAAATTTTTCATGAGACACAATTATCATTTAAATAATTTCAAATGTGAAAAATAAAAAGAATCATAACCAAAATAAAAAAATTACTAACATTTCATGAAATTTTTAATAGTCACTAAACAAACAACAAATAATAATAATAATAATAATAATAATAATAATAATAATAATAATAATAATAATGTAACAAACATAAAACATAAAATAACAATATAACATAATTTAACTTAAAAAACTTGAATAAAATCTAATTATTTAATTAGTTTGGGTTGGTTTTGTGAACAAATTATTTTTGAAATAAAAAATTATCCACTATAAACACCTACATGTTTATAAGAGTCTTATAAAACTCGTGGCTCACTGAGATAAACCACCAGAATCCAATATTTCGTTATACGATATATACCGGTCTCCCGAGTTTACTTACAGACCAAGAATGTAAACTTTGACCAGGAGCAAATCAAGAATGCGACGCTTTCGTAATTACGTTATAACTCAATCATTCCTAGGCCTTATACGTCTTTACCATATAAAAGAAAGTATATCGAATCGAACGAATAAACGAATCATGACTCAAATTGACACCCCTATAAAACATAAAATAACAATATAACATAATTTAACTTAAAAAACTTGAATAAAATCTAATTATTTAATTAGTTTGGGTTGGTTCAGTGAACAAATTATTTTTGGAATAAAAAATTATCCGATTTGATGTTTTCGTTTCTATTTGATTTTCTTTTTGTTTTAAACATTTTTTAGCACACCCCCTACTCTTAAAATTGAATTCCACATTTGAGAATCTAGTAACAAGAAAACGTTTTTCAAATCATGAATCGAATCTCTTTTGAGCTTGTTAGGCGAAACTGTACGTCAAGTTGTAATCATTATTAATTGGATTGATTCTTAATTCAAGTACTCAACCAATGCAAGGGAGTCTTCGACAATGCTATAAAAACGACTGAAATTAAATTCAAACATATGCGTCTTATCACCAAACTGTAGTCGAAACTAATTTCTGAGAATTTAATTCCTCCTTATTTTGATTTTGATTCCTTGACATTTTGACAAAGTTTGGGCTGCCACTGACTTTGCGTATACATCAATTCCATCACAGAGTGGTGCAGTTCAACATCTCACGACACAAATCTACTACTTTTTTTTTTTAACAGGGCTTCACGCAATCCCCTATTGACAGCATCCACCAAGAGGTGCAACAACTTATTCGTATCATCCATGATCCAAGATTCATAGTTCTCTTTCTCTTTGTCATTTCTATTGCCATTTCCTTATTTTGAATCCCCAATTTAAATTATTACTACATGTAAAAAATTATTACGCTTGCACGATAAGAAATATTTCACGAGAAGTTGTTGTAGGCATAACTCAAATATTTCACAAGAAATTATTGTAGGCATAACTCAAATATTTCACAAGAAATTATTGCAGGCACATGTAAAAAATTATTACACTTGATTTTATTTTTAAATTCTGACAAAAACCATGATTTTGTAAAGTACATTCGCTTCTTCACCATTATCTTTTTGGCTTATAAAAGTACACTTGAATAATTATAGGACAAGAACCATGAATAAATATTTCACAAGAAATTTTTTACTAAAACATATGCAGGCACTCAAACTTGGCAAACAAAAGTGAATAAGTCGAAAAGATATTGAGCAAATAAGAGAGAATTTTTATCAGTACATTAAACAAAAGTTAAACACTAGCATGATTTTAATAGGTTGAAGAACACAAGTTAAATAAATATGTTAACACATAAAAAAATTGGAACACATCAAATAATTTATTCACGAAGAGCTCACATGTGTGTTCATCTCTTATCTTTAACAGCCAAAAAAATCTCATATCAAAAGTCTATTGGGTTATGGTGAGATTTTTTATAGGATTTAATATTTATACTTCCCACTAAAAAGTCTCATACAATCCCACATATAAAAAAAAATCCTTCAAAATCAGTAAGTTTTTCAATACCATAAAACTTTTTATTACTTGTTTAAAGTCCTAATTGAATACCACTAGATTTGAACACTCTCTTTAAAAAATACTAAAGGGGGTGTATTCAATTGAGATTTTAACGTCTTTTAAATTCCCAATTGAATGCACCCTCCTAAGAGTCTTAATGGAATACCACAAGACCTTTTAGATTATTTAAAAAGTCTTAATTGAAAATCACAAGACTTATTTAACCCAAAACAGTCTTTTAAAATCTCAATTGAATACACCCCCTTAGCCTACTATAAATATTAACAATAGAATAAAGCAACGAAATACATATTTAATGTGGTAAAACTCTCACTGTGAGGAAAACATTCACGAGCAAAGGATTTCACTATAGTGGAAATTTTTTTACAACTTATCTCTAAACCCAAACAATAAACAATCTCACACTGTCTTCAAATAAGAGAATTATAACTCTCTATTTATAGGCATAAGATTCACTATGCAAATAGTGAATTTTTTTTATTATTTTCTTTTTTGCATGTGAGACCCACCCACATAATTAATTTGATTTTTTTGTTTGCATTATTGGCACTTTTCGATGCCATTTGTTAGAGATACCGAAATGTACATTGACTTTAAAAATTCTCCCACTTGGAAACTTGATTGAAAGCCAAGCAGTTTCTACACCATTTATTTTACTTTATCATCTTCAAGCTGCTTACGTTTATGCTAATCCATAAGAGGATCTACACCGTACAAACTTATCTGTATTGATAGGTTTGGTCATTACATCTGCAAGGTTCTCATTAGTGTGTATTTTCAACAAGTCCATATTGTCTTATCTCACTATTTCATGAACAAATTGATATTGTACCCATGTATGCTTTGTTTTTAAAAGAAATAATGGATTCTTTGAAATATATAAAGCATTCTGACTGTCACAAAATAATGGAACATTTTCTTGTTTGTGCTCAAGCTCCTCCAATAACCTTTGAAACCAAATAGATTCATTGCAGACTTGTGTAGCTGCCATGCATTCAGCTTTTATTATAGACAAAGCCACAAAACTCTGAAACTTGCATACCCAGCTCATTGCTCCTCCTACAAGTATAAACACATATCCTATAGTTGATTTCCTTTTGTCGAGATCTTCTATAAAATCTGAATCCATGTAGCCTATGATAATTAATTCTGACTCTCTATAACATAATGCATCATCTGAGGTTCCCTTAAAAAATATCTAAGGGCCCTCTTAACAACACTCCAATGCTCTCTACTAGGATTCGCCATAAAATGACTAACTACTCTCTCTACTTGTGCAATGTTTGGTCTTGTACAAATCATAGCGTCCATTAACCTTCCCACTGCTGATGCATATGGTACTCAAGACATCTTATTCCCCAGCTTCATTGCTACGACACATAAATAAGGATAACTTGTAATTAATAGGAAATGGGGTAGAAATTGGCTCACGATCTTCCATAGCGAATCGCCGTAAGGTTTTCTTTAAGTAATTTTTCTAAGAAAGCCAAATCTTTTTGTTATTTCTGTCTCAGTGTATTTGCATACCTAGAATCTTGTTTGTTGGTCCTAGATCCTTCATATCAAACTCCATAACTAAATGTACCTTTAATTCTTAGACTCAATGTTTGTTAGAGACTGCTATCAACATGTCGTCCACATATAATAACAAATAATAAAGTCATTATTTCCTAACCTCTTGTAATATATATAATGGTATGAACTGAGTCTGTTGTACCCAAGACAAATAATAAAAGAATCAAATATCTTATACCAATATGTTTGAGACCATACATAGATTTGTTCTAAATACAAACCAAGTTCTCCTTGCCTATTTCAGAAAAACCTTCTGGTTGGAGTATATAAATTTCTTCTTCAAGTTCTCTATGAAGAAATATAGTTTTTACATCCATTTGTTCCACATGTAGGTCAGAAGTAACACATATAGCCATGACTCCTTTAATTATTGTAAGTCAAACCATTGGAGAAAATATCTCGTTGAATTCAATACATTCTTTCTGAGCATATCATTTTACTACCAATCGTGTACGATACCACTCCACTTGATCATTGCTATCTAGCTTGATCTTATATACCCATTTATTACCAATGACTTTTCTTTCACGTGGTAATGGTAGTAGAACCCATGTATTATTTCTATGTAAATCTTTTATTTCTTATTGCATTGCTGCAATCCAAAAATATACATTTACGTCTTTTGTAGCTTCATGGAAAGTTGATGGCTCTCCATCCATTGTAAGAAGATAGTATGCAATGTTACTCTCTGTAACATACTCTGAGTGACAACCTGGAGGTCTTCTATCTTGAGTTGATCAATGAACTTCAAAAGCTTCAAACTCGATTGGTTCTTGTATCTCGTCCTTTGGTGCTACTTCAGAAGAATCTGAATTTTATTGTTCTGGATTATTTTCTACTAGTAATGTTGTAGTCTATGTACTTTCTTTTGAAGTTTTATCATTTCATTCTTTTTATAGTTGATCTTCTGTAAATATTGCATCATTGCTGATGATGATCTTACAGGTAGTGGAATTTTACAAGCGATACCCATTTACTCTATCAGTATAACCCAAGAAAATATATTATCTAGATTTTGGATCTAGTTTTGTTCGTTCTTTAGCATTGTACACCACATATGTAGGACAATAAAAACTGTGAAGAGATAAGTAATCAACTGGCTTTCCACCCCATATCTCCGTCGGTGCCTTCATTTTCTGTTGATGGAGATCTATTTACAACATATCATGTTGTATGAACTGCTTCTGCCCAAAAGCACTTTGGTAGACTAGCTGTTCTGAGCAAAGCTCTTACTATTTCCAACAACATTATATTCATCCTTTCTGGCATACTATTTTGTTGAGGAGTATATTGTCACATCCCAGTTTACCCAGGACGTGACTGACATGAGACGACGTTACCATCTCCCTGAGCCTCGTGACATGAACATATATGATGTGTCATGATTTATAATTGATCTGTCTAATCTGAATTCATGCATGATTTCTATGCAATGCATAAGAATTACATGAAAATAAATTTCTACATCCTGCTAATACGTGCCTACATAACTCGCCCTCGTGGCCTTACTTGGCATATATGTAAAATATGTGGACATAGAGACTGATCCTAATGACTGTGGTAGGTGTCCATCCTCTCAAAAGTTTGTCCTTTGCATGCATGAAATCCTACAACGCAAAACTAAAAATGGAGAACGTATGAATGATCTATTGAATGAATGATGAAAATGGAAATAAAACATAAAGGTACATGATTTGTAGAAATAATTTTATCTGTAATTTTTATGTTGGGGTTTTAGCGCGGGCACAGCGGAAGCGCGCGGTTCGGGCGAAATCATAATTTTAAAATTTTTAAAGTTATTGAATAAATTATTTGATATCATATATCTATAATTTATTCATATTTCACTTAAACATATTATTCGATATCATATAACGACATAATTGATCATGAAAATATTGCAAAACTTTTACGAAAAATATTTTTCCGTAAAATAGCATAAAACATATTTTTGACCTAACCGACCAACGGATACACACGGGGGCTTCCAAGGTCAGCCCCAATGGTATTTGGGCAGTTCGTGGGCTGCCCAAACAGTGACCAATTCACTGTTGAGACAGCTATTACCCGGTAAGCCCGAAAACTCACCCGGTAACTCCGTTTTTCACCGTTTTCGCATATTTTCACTCCGAAACACTTTCCGAAAATTATGCTAACACCCAATACACATTCAACACATCCAAATGACATATTTTTCATCATAAAATTTCTAGATTTTCAGGTCTGAAATAGAGTACAAAAACAGTCCACAATTCATGCTTTAAATCCAATTTTAGTAAGATTAATCTAATTAATCTTACACCAATCAATTCCCGCTATCATGAAATATCTCTAGAATAATTCTAGGTTATTTTAGAGTGGCTCAACAACTCTAGAATGAAAACTAAGTTGTCCAACAACAAATTGAACCTAAATTACCTTAATCTAGTTCAATATATACTTACACATGCTACTAGCTTCTCAATCCATCATCCAATCCAAAAACCCCCAAAAACCAAGAAGAAAAGAATCTCTACAACCATTGCAATAACACAAGAACAATAAGGAAATAATTTTCAAGCTTAAAGAAACATACAGATTACCTTTAATCTTCTAATTTCTACAACTTTGTTGTATTGTGTGAGATTCTTCTTTATTTCTTCATTGGGCGTTTTAAGGATGAAGAATGTAGGGATTTTGTCCAACACCACCACCAAAGGAAAAGAAAACAATTATCTTCTCACTTTTTTTCCATTGTGGCGTGAATGAGCCCTATTTTTAAAAGAAAAGTCAATTTTCTTTTTTAAAATAAAATAAAATCAACTTTTCCTTTAATATGTCAAAAGTGGCGTGAAAGGTGGGAAAAATTTTGGCCATTTTGGATTTAATTTTAATCATATTAAAATGCTTGTTAATAAAGCTAACACTTGGCTTAATAAAAAATATACATTACTTTAATATATATTAGATAACAAATAATATGGAGCAGTCCGATTCCAGAGAGCATGAAAATCTGCTCAAAGTAGAGCATGGTCACCCGTATACCGGTGTGGGATACCAGTATGCTAGTCTTAGTGCATAAAATACAGAATTTGAAGATTGAAAATATTTTGCACATGACCTTAATGCATCTATATGAATGTGAATGAATCTTATTAACTTAGAGATTTAAATTATCAACTCACTTACAAAGACAACCCTAAGCTATAAGACCACATAAAATATTCTTCATTTTGGCACTTGAGTCTTCACATCCATTATGTTCTTCATCATCAATTCTTCGATATCTTTTTGTAAGATCGCTAATGCGCGTCGAAGTCTTCACGTTGCATTATCAAAATCCATCATTGAGTGCTATGATACTAACACAGCAGCTACAACTGCGTCGAAGACTAGATTATTAGTGACAATATTACTTGTCAAGTTGATGATAAATTGATCATATAAATCATGTAGACTTTGAAGTAGAATATATGTACGTTCATGTGTAGATATACTAAAATCCAACGTGGTGAGTTGGGAAAATAGTATATTCCAGTAGTTGTATTGATCCGTCATGGATGTGGAATCACTCATTCGACGAGTGTAGAGTCTCATATTCAAGAAGATCTTGTTACCTTGTATAATTTGGTAAGTGCATCTCAAATCTCTTTTGTCGTCCTCTTCTCCGCAATATTGGATAACACATAATTTGCTAAGAGTAGATGTAAGTTGCCCATAACGTTGTCATCCATATCCTTCAAATTTTTCAGTAGTAATTCCATTCGGTCTCTCACCAATTGCCACTAAGCAATTTCCTTTTCTCGAGATTGCTTTTTATTTTAAGTTTCCATAGGGAAAAGTTGATCCCATTGAACTTCTCAATTTAAACATTCCTGTCATATTTCTGATGATGATCAGTTTCTCACTTGAACTGATTTTCACTATTTCACCGCGAATAGTATCGTATATGTGAATAGTACCGTATACGTGAATAGTTTTGTATATGGGAATAGTATATATACGTGAACAATATTTTACCGTATATGTGAACAGTCTCCGTGAACAGTAACCTCAAACCTATTACTCTGATACCACTGTTAGGGGATCGTTGGGTGAAATTGACATACAAGTAAGTTGTTAGTTCATGAGGCATTGCCTTCCATATAACAATATAATAATAATTAGGAGGTTTAGCCTATCATAAATATGAACAATAAAATAAATCAGTGAGACGTAAATTTAACGTGGTAAAACCTTCAATGTGAGGGAAATATTCACGGACAAATATATAATGATTTCACTATAGTATAAAGAATTTTACAATTTCTCTCTAAATATAAGGAGTTAACAATCTCACTCTCTCTTAAAATATGAGAACTATAACTCTCTCACAAAGATCTTGATAATAATAGAGATGATTTTAGTTAACAACTGCGCATTATCATAATGTTTAATAGTTAAGAGATTATGTTATATTTTTAATACTAAATATCAGTAAATTGCAACGTTATTTAAAAAATAAAAAATAAAAAAAAATAAAAAATAAAAAAAAAACTATATTCTTATTTCATAGAGTTGTTTTCATTTTCATTATAGATAAAAAAGAATTCGCACAGTACAATCAGAAAAATAAGTCACATACAGAATAATTCTTCCTAATTTCTAATTATTGACCCCTTGAAGGGAGACTGGACGGAAGAAAATCTAACAAGACCAGGCGCAAGCACAGATTCCAAATTTCTTAGACACATATCATCATCTTTTTTACTTTGAAGATTTACTTTGTAAGATAATATTCCATTAATTAAACCATTGTACTATTTCTTAATTGACGAATATGATTTGTATATAATATGCTTTAAAAAAGTTCCATGTATTGAATTAGCGTAAACCTGACTTCACATGTCCTTACAGTATATTTGGATATAACAAGCTTTTTTTTTTTAAAAAAAAACTTATTAAGTTATCTTTATGAGAACAGGACTGTATATCCCAACTATGTTAGTAAGATAACAAGCTTTATTATATAAATATTTATAATTTTTATGTGAATATTTATGGTTTTTTTTATGCATATAAAAATGCAGGGCTGAAAAGATTGAAGAGTAAAATTATTCTACAGAGAACTATTATTATTTAACCTTATATAAATGGGGATGGTATCCCAGTATTGTTGAAAATTCTCTAATTATAGTGTTTGAATGGAGGAGGGACATGTCCCTTGGATGGTACCCCAAGAGGACATGTCCTCCAATTTAGAAGAAAACCACTACAAGAATTATGGCTTTTAGCGTCCAATTATTTAGCGTCGAATGTTATTTCGACGCTAAAAGTGATATTTAGCGTCGAAAATGATTTTCGACGCTATATGTCAAGTATTTAGCGACGGAATAAATTATCGACGCAGAATATTAATTTTTTAGCGTCGAAAACAATTTTCGACGCTAAATACAGAACTTAGCGTCGAATAATATTCGACGCTGAATAATTATATTATTGCAATAATTTTTGGCGCCAAATATTACACTTTTAGCGTCGAAATAACGTGTCGACGCCAAAAATATACTTTTAGCGTCGAAAAAAATATAGTCGCTAAAGGTTTATAAAGTTTCCACCGACAAACCCCTGACTCTTTCGCGTCTAAGTTAAATTCGACGCTAAAAGTATAATATTCAGCGTCGAAAAAACCTTTTCGACGCTAAAAACTAACACAATTGGCGTCGATTATACATAATCGACGCCAAAGAAAATACTTTGAGCGTCGAAACTATTTGCGACGCTGAATAGTTATGAAATTTCCACCGACAGATCCTTGATTCTTTCGCGTCTAAATTAAATTCGACGCTAAATATCAACAATTAGCGTCGACATAACGTATTCGACGCTAAAGATAGTAACATTTAGCGTCGAATTCTTATTCGACGCTAAAGATAGATTAAAATACAGAAGGTCACCAACCCTTCCCCCTCTGTTTTTTCTCTCATTCTCTTCATTTTCATCCTCTGAAATCTCAGAATTTCTCCTCTACATCCTCACATCTCTCCTAAAAATTTTCAATAAAATTGTAATCAATTTCCGATAAGGTAATTCTTGTTTCATATTTCTTTATTATTTTCAATTTTTATGATTATATATGTTGTTTATATGCTGTTTGTTAGTGATTTATGATTCATATATGTAGAGTAAGTATATTAATTAATAAAATATAAATTTTTTGTAAACTATTTAATTTATCAACCAAATATATATATATATTATATGCTTAAATTAAGTATTACTGAATTAGTAATGTTGATTACTGTAAAATGATATCTAATGATTATATTATTATATTTAGGTATTCTGCTGAAATGGATAGAAATTGGATGAGCTCTCTGGATAGATTGAGTGTTGAATATCGTAATGGAGTGTCTGAGTTTATGGAAGTCGCAAAGCAACACATTGATGCAGAAGGTCGTGTTCGTTGTCCATGTGCAAATTGTTTGAATAGGAAAAGGAAGCGGTTAGATGAAGTTCATAATCATTTATACATGCCAGGAATATCACCAACTTACCGTACGTGGATTTATCACGGTGAGCAGTATAATCTCTAGTCACGGTTTTATGATGTCGGTGAAGGGAGCAGTAGTTACAATCAACCTGCAAACGATGAGATCGCCGATATTTTGCATGACTTACAAGGTCCACAACTTGGTCATAGTGTTAGTGGCGACATGCCAGTGTTAAGTGGAAATGATCAAAATTTATTTAGTGAACTACTTGATGAGGCAAAAAAAATTCCATTCGAAGGTGCTGGAATGTCGATCTTGAATTTCGTTGTGAAATTATTACACATTAAAGTGATCAACAGAATGACCAACAAAAGTATCGATATGATGTTAGAGTTACTGGCCCAAATGTTACCGGTTGGAAGCGAATTGCCTAAGTCGTACTACGAGGCAAAGAAAATGTTGCGTGATCTGGGAATGGGGTATGAATCCATTCATGCTTGTAAGTTTGATTGTGTATTATTTCGTGCCGAGTATGAATCACTTGAACATTGTCCGATATGTGGTGAAAGTCGGTACAAAGTCCGTGGTATGGGGAAGAAAGTGCCTCAAAAGATATTGCGATATTTCCCTTTAACGCCCAGGCTGCAGAGATTGTTCATGTCACGACACAAGCGACTGATATGATGTGGCATCATGAAAAGAGGATCGGTGCGGAGGGCATACTTAGACATCCTGCGGACGGAACCGAATGGAAGGAATTTGATGACATGTACCCTCGTTTCGCAGAGGACCCCCGTAATGTCAGGTTAGGTATTGCCTCTGATGGTTTTAACCCATTTGGGAATATGTACAACTCTTATAGCATCTGGCCCGTTATTGTCATTCCATATAACTTACCTCCATGGAAATGTATGAAGGATCCGTTCATGTTTATGTCATTGCTTATCCCTGGTCCACGTTCACCTGGTAAAGATATAAATATTTACTTGAGACCATTGATCGAGGAGTTACAAACATTATGGAATGTGGGTGTGCATACCTATGATGCAGCTTCAGAGCAGTATTTTCAGATGCATGCCGCATTATTATGGACCATTAATGATTTTCCAGCCTATGGTTCATTATCTGGATGGAGCACTAAGGGATACATGGCATGTCCAGTTTGTGCGGATCATACACCTTCGCAACGATTACGGAATAAAATCGGATACACGGGCCACAGGAGATTTCTTGAGTCGAGTCATCCTTGGCGGAGGAGTAAATTATTTAACGGGCAACATGAACCTCAGAGTAAGCCCAATCGATTGTCTGCATTTGACATACTTTGCCAACATCAACATCTGAAAGACAGCACACCAGGTAAACATCCTAATAATAGAGATAAAAATCGAAAACGGTTACCTGAAGAGTTGAATTGGACAGGAAAAAGTATTTTCTTTGAGTTAGAATATTGGGGGACTCTGAGTTTGCGACATAATTTGGATGTAATGCATATAGAGAAAAATATTTGTGAGAGTTTAGTGGGTACACTATTCAATATTCCGGGTAAGACAAAAGACACTGTAAATGCTAGATTGGACCTACAAGATCTTAGAATTCGCAGTGAATTGCATTTACAAGACTCCTCTCGAGGTTTTATTAAGCCTCCTGCTAGTTATGTGCTCAATCAATCGGAGAGAAAATCATTCTGTGATTGGCTGAAAATGGTTAAATTCCCTGATAATTATGCATCCAATATTGGGCGTTGGGTCAGAGATGATACAATAACGGGATTAAAGAGTCACGATTGTCATGTGCTGCTCGAGATTCTCCTTCCTGTTGGCATTCGACCTTATCTCCCCCCGAATGTATGTGACGCCGTACTTGATCTATGTGGCTTCTTTAAACAATTGTGTCAGAGGACATTAAGCACATCTGTTATTGACGACCTTGAGCAAGGAATCGTGATAATCCTATGCAAGCTGGAGCGAATTTTGCCACCCGCTTTCTTTGATGTCATGGTACATCTGGCTGTGCATTTACCGGATGAAGCTAGAAAGGGAGGTCCTGTCCATTACAGATGGATGTATCCCATTGAGAGGTATTATATATATATATATATACAGTTTTATATAAGAAAATTTGTAACCGTTTTTTTGTGCATAGAATTTAGTGTTAATGCAAACTTGTTGTCATATCTGCAGAGCTTTGGGAGATTACAAACAATATGTCAAAAACAAGGCACGACCTGAAGGTTCAATAGCTGAAGCTATTATAATAAATGAAGCAATAACATTTTGTTCGATGTACATGCAGAATATTGAAACTCATTTCAATCGTCGGCCACGAAATTATGATGGAGATGCAAGTAATAGCCAAGAGATCACAGTGTTCCGTCAAAATTACAGACCATTTGGGGCAGTAGGTGTCAAATTACTAACCCGTCAGGAAGTTCAACGTGCGCATTGGTTTATATTGAGTAATTGTGATGAAGTGCAACCATATTTAATGTAAGTTTTTCTGGTGCATCATTACTGAATTTTTTCCATACATTAACCGTGATAATTTATTGTAGGCAACATCTAACAATGCTACAAATTGCTGGTGACCATAATGTTGATGAAACCCACAAAAAAGAATTTCCTAAATGGTTTGAGACAACTGTAAGTTATAATATTTTATATTTATTTTGATCCTAACATTAGACATTTCAGTTTGTTATATTAACACATATATTTCATTGTCAGATTATTAATCAAGTGGAAAATGGTCAATTGGACTCGCAATCCTCGTTGGTTTC
This sequence comes from Zanthoxylum bungeanum, assembly GCA_019454045.1. Taxonomy (NCBI): domain Eukaryota; kingdom Viridiplantae; phylum Streptophyta; class Magnoliopsida; order Sapindales; family Rutaceae; genus Zanthoxylum; species Zanthoxylum bungeanum. The sequence goes on from SKCR01026322.1 coordinate 20,674, forward strand.
TTTGGCTTATGGGCCTCAAATGCAGGCGTATGAGTACAGTGGATGTATTGTCAACGGAGTTAGATTTCATACCGAACAGCGAGATGTTAATCATGTGACTCAAAATTCTGGAATTGTAGTCCAAGGAGAACACGGCTCAGATGTAATTGACTTCTACGGCGTATTGCAATCGGTCATTGAGTTCATATATCGACCCAGACGACATACTGTGCTATTCCAATGTAAGTGGTTTGACACTAATGCCAGAAAGAGGAGAATTCAAGTTAGTAATCATCTCACGTCAATTAATGTTCAACGTTGTTGGTACAAGAATGATCCATACATTTTTTGTACCCAAGCACGTTCAGTGATATATATACCTGATCCTAAGTTAGGAACTGGATGGATGGTGGTAGAAAAGTTACAACATAGGGCCATTTGGGACACGCAGGAGAAAGATAGAGTTGACATATCAGATGAAACACAAGAAGTCTCAGGCAATTTTGAAGTTCCTGAACAGATATTTGTTGGACCAACTGTCAACGTTCCTGAAAATATCACATTAACTCGAGCTAGTACAGACGTTGAGCTAATTCCTCATTCTGAAGTGAGCGTTGAAGTAGCAAGTGAAGAACAATTTGACACTGAAGATGACTTCGATTCCAGTCACGAATCCTCAAATACCGACGATAATAGTGATTAATTATGAAGTTACAGTATTTTGTAATGGATGAATAATTTATATGGATTAATGTATGGTTGTTGATTTTAATTACGCTTTAGATATGATTGAAATATTAACGTAATGATTAATAGTATAACTATGATATATTTGTTTTCAATTATTATTTTTAATGATACACATTTAGCGTCGAAATTGTTTACATTGGCGTCGAAATTATTATTATTTTTAATGATACACATTTAGCGTCGAAATTTTTACATTTGGCGTCGAAATTATTATTATTTTTAATGATACACATTTAGCGTCGAAATTGTTTACATTGGCGTCGCAATTATTCGACGCTATATGTCTTAAATTTCCCGGAAAAAACCCAAAATTTTTAATAAACCGCCAATTTTTTAGCGTCGAAATTGTGGACGCTAAAATGAATTTATTTCGACGCTAAAGGTGATATTAGCGTCGACTGTTGTTATTCGACGCTAAATATGAAAAATTTAATTTCCCGGGAAAATAACCCTAAATTTTAATTGACCGCCTAATTATTAGCGTCGAATTTTTCGACGCTAAAAGACTGTTAATTCGACGCTAAATGTCGTCGAAATCCCTAAAACCAGAGACCTCTTCTCTTCGCGCAACGACCCAAATTCGCCCAACCTTGCATTTCTCCTGCAATTCTCGGCTTATACTCATTGCAAGCAACAAATTTAAGGTGAGTCTCACTTTTTGATTTTTATTTGATGCTTGATGATGATGAATGTTGATGATGATGAATGATGATGATTATTGTTGATGATGAATGATGATGATTATTGTTATGATGATGCTTGTTGATGATGATGATGATGATGATTTGTTTATGATGATACTTGTTTGTTTGATTGTTGTTGATGACATGATTGTTGTTGATGATTGTTGATGATTTTGTTGATGATTATTGTTGATGTTGATGATGATTTTATCGAAATTAGAGGGACGAATATGATATTGAATGAAGGATGATGATCGACGAATTAAAGGGACGGGGACGGCAGAATTCTGGGCAGAACATGCAGGCCCAGATTCTGGGCAGAACAGGCAGCCCCCGATGGTTTTCCGTTTAACTTCGTCGTCCATTTAGTACAGTATGTGTTTTGGAATTCGAAACTTTGGAATTTGATATTGTATGTGTTTTGGAATTTTGTATGTGTTTTGGAATTCGAAACTTACGAAAGTGAGCATTCGATGTGATAAGCGCTTTTGTTAAGTTGTATTGACTTGTATGGATATGTATGTATATGTATAAGAACTTTGGAATTTGATGATGCTAATGCGACGGGTTTTGCAGATGGCACCGGGCAATCGCAAACGGGCTACCGCGACTCCATCTACATCAACAAGGGCAACTGGCCCTGGTGATTTCTCTGCTAGCACAGGTGAGTCCAGTACAGTGAAGGGTCGAGGACGCACCCGTGGCCTGGGGTTGGCTAAGTACGTTAAGGCTCACGGCCGTATTCAAATACAGATATCAGAGGATGGACACACTCAAGTCGGACAACATAATTCAGCGTTTAATACAGCCATAGGAGCTACAGCTCGATATGAAGCTCCCCAAAACTACGTATCTTGGAGAAAGATACCGTGGGAGACAAAAATGAACCAGCTATTCCCTTCGCTACTTGTAAGTTTTCGATATTGTTTGTTATTTAACATTTTTATTTGATACTTATTTTTACTCGAATTTTCATGTAGGAATGGTTCGAGTTCGATCTGACCCAAGTGAATGTCCAACAATATATTGACTACCACATGGGGAAAAGTTATAAAGATTATAGAACAAAAGTCCTGAAACCAATATTCGACGAACATGGACCTTCAAATGCTCCACAACACAAGCCTGATTTTATAGAGGAACAAGATTGGACATTCTTATGTGAGCTTTGGTCTAGCAAAAAACACGAGGTAAATTTTGAAATAAACAGAAATTTATAATTGTCTTTGTTTTCGGTACTTACAGTGTTGGTGAATACAGGATAAATGTCACGCAAATGCGGAAAATCGAAGTCACTTGCGTTTTAACCACCGTGCAGGTTCGAAGCCATTTATCCAACATCGTGCCGAACATTCTGAGGTAAATATATCCTAACGTAAAATTTAACAGTTAATTGTTTTTACTATCTGGAATAATATTGAATTTATTTTATGTTTATAACAGAGTAACACAGGTGAGGTGCAATCATTTCCAGATTTTTTCCGTGTGACGCATTACAATGACAAGAAGAAATGGATAAATGAAGAAGCCGAACGCTGCTATGTAAGTTTCAGTTTTTAAAATAAAATAATTAATATTATATATGTTAAATTTTTTTCTCAAATTCTAATATTAACTTATTTTTTGAAACAGAACGAAATGACGGAACTCCAACATCAAACTCAGGAGACAGGGACCGACCCCATACCAGATGAGCAGCTGTCGCAATGGTTTTCAAGAATCAGACAGCTTACAACGTTGGTCTTGGCACTCGTAAGAAGCCAACGTCATCTGCACGCAATAATGGTAATTCGGACAATGTCTCTCTTCGAGACGAGTTAGTCCACCACCAAAGACGAGCTGCAGCAGACTAAGGAGAAGCTACAACAGGTCACGGTGGACCACGAGAAGAAGATGATGGACCACGAAGAAGATGGGCAGTTGGAACAGCAACTGCTGGCTTTCCGTCAGATGTTCGAGGCCTCAATGAGTCATGGTGCATCGGGCTCGAGCGTCCCCCCATCACAGTAGTAATTAATTTTATATTTAGTTTTGTATAAACATTTTGAACAAATAGATTTAATATAATATTTCTTTTTTCTAAAACAAATTTCAATATAATATTTCGTCATTAATTACATTTTTTTTCAACTAAATTAAATATTTTAGACCAAAAAATAAGTAAATTACTAATTTTTAAAAAATAAATTATTTACTTTAGCGTCGAATATTTCGACGCTAATAGTATACAAAATGGCCACATATATTTCTTTTTAAATATATGTTAGCGTCGACTAGTTTCGACGCTAAAGGTGACTTTTAGCGTCGACAAATATCGACGCTAATAGTAAAAAACATGGTCGCTATAAGCTTACATATAATACTTTTTTAATATACTTTAGCGTCGAAATGTTTCGACGCTAAAAGTTTGAATTTTTGCGTCGATATATTTCGTCGCCAAATATACAATATAGCGTCGAAAATTTTACTTTAGCGTCGAAATCAATTGGACGCAGAATTCTCTTTTTTAGCGTCGCATTTACTTATTTCGACGCTAAAAGTGGTTTTCGTCGACATTTTATCGTCCATTGTTTGCGTCTAATTTTTTCGACGCTAAATATAATTTGCGTCGAAATTGTCACTTATGGCGTCGAAAAAATTCGACGCTAAATGGTCTAATTCTTGTAGTGAACTCCAAATTAATGGTGCATGGTAATGGGTATAACCCTTAGGAGGGTTACACCCCAAACCAAGGGTGCCCTTATGGCACAATTCCATGTCTATTTAAAGGGCTTTGGAGGTTCATTCTAAAAATTCAGATCTGAAAAACAAGTCTTGAGTCTCATAATTCCGTTTTTGAGTCAGAGAGAGAGTTCCTCCATTTCCAAGTTCAAGATCTTCTTAAGGAGTGCCCCTTGGAGAAGAGGAATCCGAGTTATCCTGTGAGAACTTTAGCCACAAAACCTGTAAAGCACCGAGGCGGGGCTAATAAGTTCTTAAGGACAAAGATCTATCTCGACTTGGACTGCATTTCGTCAAATTTTCCAGGTTTTTTCTTCATATTGCAAGTTTTAGGGTTTTGCATAGTTTGATTGGTATTCTGGTTTTGATCTGTTTGGTTGCATGTTAGTTTCTGTTTAATGACACTATACCACCAACAATCTTAAGAACTTATCATTTTAGTGTTGTTAGATAGAAATTTGCATGCTTAGATAAGAAAATTTTCTGGAAAATATAGTATGTGCATGAAAAATACGTAAAGGCGTTTGAACGCCCGACGAACGCAAAGGCTAAAATCTGAATTTTCGTAAGAACGTTCGAACGCGTCTTCAAACACAACTCGAACGCAAGCCTTCTGCCTAAGAACGTTCGAACGCGTATTCAAACGCAAGTCCTTTGACTTAAAATGTTCGAACGCGTCCTAAACGCAACATGAACGTAAACCCTCTAGAATATTTCGTTCGAACACATTTTTGGATGCCACACGAACGTAAAATCTCTGGAAGATTCCGTTCGAACGCATTCTCGAACGCTCCACGAACGTGAACTATCTGGAACACTTCGTTCGAACGCGTTTGCGAACGCTACACGAACATACACACACTAGACAGTCTCTTTCGAACGTAGATACAAACGCGACACTAACTTACACGAACATACACACACTAGACATTCTTCTCCATTTGATTTTCCGATGATGTGGCTTTTTGTTAAAGGTTGTGGGATGATCCCCAAAACTTGACTTCCACCTTCTTGTACAGCTTTTGAAATACACCCCATCAATCCAAGATTGCCACCACCATATACTAAGTGCATATTTCTGTTCGCCACAACTCTACCCAATTCTCTTGCTCCCTCAACATATTTTGGTTTAGTTCCGGAGCTAGTTCCACAAAATACATAGATATTAGTGAATCGTCATTTTGAAGTTGTCTGCATTTGTGCTACCTCTCTTAGCTAGATGTGTTGAGGAAATGGAGATGACGAGCTGAATTTATAGATCCTGAAAAGGGTGAGTGAGAAATGCACTAATATCTGCAAAATGACAACTATCAGAAAAAATAGATTGTGAACAAAAAAGTTAGATACTGTCGGAAAAAAGTAAAGGAAAATAGTAATTTAAAGTAACGAAAATCAATGCAATAATATGTACTAGTAGTTGTGATTGTGGCTCACATCTTCCTCTGGTTTTACGTCCAGTAACAGCTTGAACGCCCTCTATGGGTTGGGGATAGGTTTCCCATCCAATTTTCTTATAAATTGGCAAACATGGTCTTTTAAAGTCAGATTCCCGAGACTGTATGGTTGTATTTCTTTATGAAATTGTGTGCGTAATCTGAGAATTTCACGATGAACATATCCACTAGGATGCGTCTCAAGAGTCAATGATATATCATCAAAAGGCTCCTTACTCATTCCATCCCTAATGAATTATATTTTATCCTCACGATTATCGGACATCATTCCTAAAGAACGACAACGAGTGTTGTTTTGGGAAAATCTACGGTCCCGAGGATCGATTATCAAGCAAGAAACATAAGTGCGAATACACGAGGAAGTTACGGAATACTTACATCGAGCGGTTGAGTGATGCGACGAACACAAAAACTTCAAGTCCTCCTCCAAGGTGCATTCGGCAGTGAGCTGAATTATCCTCCTTGGTGTTCTCGGTAATCATCAAATTTTGAGCTCCAAGCTTGATTTGGTCATCCTTGCTCACGGGTGGGTTTCCCTATCACCTTTGCAAGACTCTATGTGTGCTAGCACTCTAGATTTGTGCCACAAAAATCATCACTTGCTTCTCTTTGGTCTCGGCAGTAAGCAAAAAACCAGAAGAAAAACAGCCCCTTGTGGGCGTGAGAGAGGGAGGAAGAAAAGGAAGAGAGAAGTGTTATGTTGTATTAGTGATTGTTTTCAAAAAAAACATAAAAACATATACCATTTTACTTTTCCAAAAAGTCAAGCCATTAAAGCTTTCCAACCACTACCACTATTCACATCACTCAATCAATCAAGTGACAAGCTGTCACATCACTTAAAGTGACTAATGATTTGACGCTTGATGTGACTAATGATTTGACGCTTGATGTGGCTTACGGGCTGCACTTGAATTCGAAATGCGAGTGCGCTCGCAAACACTTCCGGGCTCGGGTTCGCTAATTCCAAATTAACGAATTTTCCATTTCGACGCAATTAAATAATTATGCCTAGCAAAATCACTATTCACGTCGCTAATGAATTGATTCTAAATTAACTCGTTCGCCCGAATTAAAATCTAATTTTAATTCCGCGTCGAAATCCAATTTCGTATAATATATCGAATATATTATTTTATCGATTAATTCCAAATTAATCGTTTTCTCTCTTTAATAATATTTTATCCCAGATAAAATATCTCCGTAATTAATCCCAGATTAATTTTATCTCTCTCATTTAATTAATCCCAGATTAATAAAGTGGGAGTCATACGTCATCGGTGAATCTTCGGGAAGCGACCCATGAGATCCCCGAATATGTTGGCAGTAAATCCGGTCGTCGGACTATCCGAACACGTAAGTACCTAGTACTACATTTGTACCGATTTACAAGACAAGGTTGGCTTCTAGCAAAGTGCCATGCCTACCCAATTCTCCAGAAATATCTTTACTGGAATATGTGATATATATCAAGCGTAGTATACGTAGTATTGCGCATTTCGATCTAGTATTGGATGTCACATGCAAGGCCTAGGGCTGAAATTGTGTCTGCCCCGTACGAAGCACATATCGGATCTCTGGTAACTAGTCTCTATAATCGGATAAATATGACCTAGTCATTTTATCCCGATGACTGCAGTACATAAGAGAACCAGTTCGTATCCTACGTGATCATCATCTCCACTATGACTGGAGTGATACTTCCGTCTTGACATCACACACCCAACAACACTACGATTTCAATATACCCAGCAGAGGCGTACACAGAACCTGTTAAAGCCCTGGACGACCTAAAACCAAAGTATATTGATTGTCGCAAGTATTAGCGGTGCAAGTCTCAGGTTAAGACTAAATACACCTACCCTGATTCAGACTTCCATAGACACATAGTCATACTACCAATGGAATTCCGAGAGGTCTATCCAGAACGAAGTTGTTTTCGTACCATCGGTAAAACACAACCTCCTACTACACTTGCATGAGTATCCTATACCAAAATATATGAGAACTATGTCGTTATGCCCTCAAAACGCGCACAAGTGTAATACTAGTCTTTTACGCATTATCGATGTCCAATCTCAATAATACTCTGACTAGGGATATTTAATGATTAAACCTTCGTGGATTGATACTGTCTCATATCATCTCAATCTAGGAACTAATCATATGGACCTCCTATCATTTATACATCTTGGTGATCTAATCACAAATGATAAAAGAGCAATTTCCTTTGTCATATAGTTAATTTGTACAACAACACCATGATCTGTACAAATAGTGACGCTATGGGTCATAACTGTCCAAAAATCTCCCACTTGGCCTATAGCCAATCACTCGAGTGTCCTACACCCGAACTATGTATGGTTTGCTCAAATTACTGAGAAAAGACTTTCATCAGCGGATTTGCATGATTATCATCTGTTGCGATTTATACGATCATCATATCGCCACGATGTATGATCTGAACGAATCAGATGAATATCGAAGTATATATCTGGATCGTTGATGAGACCATTAATTCTTTAGCCTGCGCTGTAGCCTATCTCAGCTGCTAACAGAATTATATCTAATCTAATTAGATTTATTATCAATCCAGAAGGCTTTTATTGCTGCCTCAGCTGCATCAATAATTCACTTTTGTTGTTTATTCGGTAACAATATCTTGCTTGGAAGATTTCCAGCTCACTGTTCCGTTATTCAAACTTTATAGTACCGTTTTGCGAATTACAGTCGTTTTATCGGTTAGGAAACTTGCAACAGTGATCCCAGTCACTTCAAGTTCTCCTTCTCCATAGTATAAGACAGCATCCTTAGTTCCTCTAAGATACTCAATGATGTTCTTAACATCAATCCAATGACTATCACTTGGATTGGCCTGATTGTGACTCCATATGCTCAAAGCGTATGAGACACCAGATCGCGTACATTTTTCAATGTACGAGTTCTCGGAGAGTTTCAACAACTTTTAGATCTATCCCAGTAGATCTTTATTCCTAGAATAAAGGTTGTTTCTCCCAAGAATTCTACGGAGAATTTTCTCGAAAGCCAAGCTTTCACCGATTGTATTATGGGAATATCATTTCCAAGAAATGACATGTCATTATTACTTAGGACTTTCACTGTCAGTGCGCTCCCACTAACCTCCTTATATACACAAGAATCATTTCGTTTTGAATTAAATCATATACCAATATGATTACATCAAAGCGATAATTCCAAGAACTCAATGCTTGTTTCAATCCATCCATGGATCGAATAACCTGCAAACCTTGTTTGCTAGTTTTGGTACGAAAAAACCGTCAGGATGTTGTAAACATCCTCCAAAAGGTTTCCGTTAAGGAAAGCGGTTTTAGCATTTAGCTGCCATATTTCATGAATGAAACATGCAGCACCAACAAGCATTATCCAAATGGATTTACCAATGGCAACGGTAAAAGGTTTCGTCGTAATCGACACAATGTTGATAACGATACCTTTTCGCTACAAGCCTAGCTTAGTACGTTGGTATGTTGCCATCCATGTATGTCTTCCTTGAAGACTTATAGTACCAGTAGGCACAATGCCTTGCGGTACAACAACTAGTGTCTAAACATAGTTGGTATACATGGAATCCATTTAAGATATCATGGCACTTTTCCATAATAGGGAGTCGGTACCTTGTATCACTTTCTTATACGTAGTCAGTTCGTATTCCTCAATAAGATTGATATCTTTATGAGGTGAGATCAGAAACCCAGACCTCAGGTTGTTTTCTGACTCTCTCCGACTTACGCAGTTCTTGTGTATTCGAAGATTACTGGTTTAGTTTCATCCTTGATGAACTATTTATGTTCCATTAAGGAATCGGTTCCTGGAATAATATTACTCCAATTTTCATCGAGTTTTACTATCCTCCCACTTACCACTGCATATAGGTATTCCTATTAGGAAAACCGCATGGCGAGCAACAATTACATTGTTCTCTAGTGAGTTGTATAAGTACAATACTTTGGTTTCCCTAGGATAACCAACAACTTGGCACTTATCCGATTTGGGTTCTAGTTTGGTATCATCCAAACATATGCATAGCATACCCAAATCTTCAGGAATGAGAAAACCCGGTTTCTATCCTGTTCATATCTAATATGAAGTATGTCAAACAGATTTTTATGGAACCTTATTCTAAATAAGTTTTGCACTGTTTATGCGTATCCATTGAAGGAAATGGTAGCTCAGAGCGACTCATGATTAACCTATGTCCAACAAAATTCGGTTTCTTCGTTCGGACACACCGTCAAATTAACGTGTTCCGAGAGGAGTCCTCATTGAAAGAATACTATACTCTTTCAAGTATATAAGAAACTTATTGCTTAAGTATTTTCATCATAGTCCAATCATGATGGTTTTACACTTTAGCTGATCTGTTTGTCTACTTCGTGTCGAAACTTTAAAAGTTTCCGATTTGTGTTCTAAAAGAAACACATAACCATAACGCGATGCCACATCCGTAAAGGTCACGAAATATTCATATCCACATCTAGCCTAGCTAGATATGGGCCCACCTACGTCAATATGAACTAGGGCTAACAGATCGGTGGCATTTACACTTTTACCAAGTAAAGAGTGTTTTAGGCACTTTGCCCAATAAACTAGATTCGTAGACATTATTTGAATAGAATCAAATCCGTCCTAGTATCCACTCTTCAAAATTGTGGATATACGAGTCTTATTTTATTGTGTCTCAGACAACAATGCCACATTTAAGTTTCAACTGATTTAATTTGTTTGAGCTATTTATTTGTCATGTCATATGTTTGAGATTTATTTATATTCAAAATATAAATACTGTTATTCACATCTAATGTGTTTATCTCAATATCATCTTTATATAATGAAACATTTTAGTGTTCTAGAATATAAGGGTATACCCGCAACGGGTTAAACCCTAATATAGAGATAATGTTTCTAGTCAAACTAGTTACATTCTAACAGTTTCCTAATTTAAGTACGCACCCGAAAGGTAGTTCCTAAACTTAGGTATCTACGGTTAAAACAGCGACTGTCGTCCCGTTTCCAATTCACAGATAAATCTCAACTGAAGTCAGTATCCTACTCATAGCAGAATCTGCACACCAGTACATATTTATGTACCACATCCAGTATTTAAAATCCAATTTCAATACTAGTAGTGAACATATTTAATGACAAACATATTTGAAGTCGGAGCCTCGCCCATTCTTCACTTCCTTCATGTCTACTTTGTTCAAACGACAATCACGCTTCCGCGATCCTGTTTGCCACATTTAGCCAGACATTTTGGGATATGTCATTTATCTTCCCAGAAGACTATAATGATTTTGCTTTTGCCTTTTTCATATCCCATAAGCCTTTGGCCAAGCCTTGGCCTTCCGGAATGTCGAAATAAGGTGCGCCTTGCGCTTCTTGCTTTATTGCAAACTTTGGCTTTGTCTCATTGAGAATAGCCATTAACTGTCCAAGATTTACTATTGCAATTTAGTACTTCAAAGATCTAAAATAGATCTATGAAGATCCTTCAATTTCATTATCATACTTTAAGCATCTAATCCTTAGTTCTGATTAAGAAATTAAGGAGTCTATTTGGCAAGTATAATGGATTAAGCACTAAAGTTGTCATTACATGAATCTTCCAAAGATCATGCTCTTACTATTTGCTTAACTCCGGGCTTAGGCCTAATATGTTATTTTATCAAATAAAGTAACTTATTAGTTTTCAGGACCATCCTGAAATTTTATTCTCAATTTGAAAATTAAATTCGTTTAAATACATTTTCACTCAGGATTATGTCTTAAACACTAATCTTTCAATTTATCTTGATTATAATAGTCCAACTATTTAATCAACGATTTACGTACTATTTATTATAATGATTACTATAGTCTAACTATATAATCAACTATAATTAAATAGATTAAATTCAATTATATTGATTACTATAATCCAATTATAAAATCAACTCTAATTAAATAAATCAAATATATTGATTACTATAACCCAATTATATAATCAACTATAAATGAAATAGTTTGAATACAGTCCAACTAATTTATTAAAACAACATTTAAATATTAGTCCAACTAACATTTAATTTATTTGACGAATGATTTGAATTGAGCGCGTATGGCAAGTAACTAAACGAATATTGCAAATTTAATACTTGCCTCCCACTATTTTTCGGCGAGCCTCTAACCCTCTATCGAGTACTCGGGAAACCTTGTTTCTTAGTGGGCTAGGATCTCGTTAAATGTCACACAATCTTGACTTTAGCCAACAAATTGTATGATAATTAACTAGGTAGATCTCTAAGATCAATTGGATCCCATCCAATTCCTAGATCCAGTAGGGGACATCCAAGTCCGAAACATATATCCTATATATGCCAATATATCCAATATATTGCCTAACCTTTTTCCTCTGAATCAACTAAGCCTTGACTTTGGCACAACAAACTTAGTGATCCCAGTTAAGCGTGACCCATTGACCTTGGAAAGCTTCGTAATCAATGTCGATGGACAAGAAGTGATCTTGACTTTGGCCAACAAATCACAACTTGGACAAGACACCAATATGGAACAAAGCTCTCATGATTCAAACACATCCTCGACGGAGAAAGGCATTGACTTTGGCCAACAAACCAATGCCAGTCTTGGATCTTGAGTAAGAATCACTCAATGGAAGGAAAACGCTTAATATTTTGTGAGGGTTTTTCACGTGCAAATTGGCAACCGATTTATTATCTTTGTTAAGGTCTCATCATCATACACCCTTAAACATGCATTCTAAACACATAATAAGGCGCATATATAAATATAATAATGATATGCGGATGGATACTTAACACATTGTTCCTAGAAAAAATCTCTCCATTTCCTCTCTCCCGCTAGCAGAAGTATTACTTCTACTCGTTATAAAACACTTCTAAAGAAACCTCATTTACATTGAGGGGAATAGGTGAGAAGAGAAATACATAGAGTCAAAGAGGTAATAGGCTGGACATGCAGGTCCAATTAATAAATTCTAAATTTATTACAACAATTTCCAAAATTGCCCCACCCATCTAATATCCATCCGATATATATTATTCATGCATCGCAACCATGTATTCACACAAGCATGTTATCAATCAATATAATCCAATTAATTAATCTGATAATTAATGAACATCCAATGTTCAAACAATGATTTGATTTTGCGCGAGTCAAACTCGTTTTGCGAATAAGTACTCAAAGTACGAATTCTTGAATTAAATTAAACTACAACATTAAATCCAATTTAATTTGCATTTAATACTAATTCATTTATTTAATTCCAAATTAAATATTACACTTTATTAATAAACCTTTGCGACTTAGATTCCAAATCTAATCGTTACGGGTCTCAAAGCCCGATTAACATCCAATGTTAAATTTAATTAAAGTCCAATGAGCTTTTAATTAATTTCTTAAGGCATGGACTTTTGGTCAACTTGGGTCAAACCCAAAGACTAAAGCCCATTTAAAGGAATCACCCTTATATGCCTAGAAACCAATTTAGGCCCATTAGGCCTAATTAAAACATTAAGGTCCATTAGTAATAATTGGACTTTTTTGGATGTGGTTTTGGGCCCAATTGGATCCAACCAATTTGCCTAAACCAATATTGGTACAACCAAACCCAATTAGCTCATTTACAACTTTACAAGCCCAAATCCAATTTAAGCCCAATTAATTAAATCATAAAAATTCAAATTTCACAATTTAATTAACCAAAGTGTATTACATAATTAATTACCCAAATCAATATTTCCAAAACACCAATTAGCCTAATTAATCATGCTCATTAACAACAATTAGTGTCCAACACAAATTGTCAAAATTCAAACCCATTTTCATGCTAATTTAGTCTCGGAAATAAGGGCATTTTTATGTCCGATTTGAATTCAATCCAATTAAATCCAATTCAATATTTACCCAATTGATCTCAACTCATCCAATGAATCAAAATCAAAAAAAAATCCCAAGACATTAGGGCATCATCATATTCGGCCAAGCCAATATTTTTGGGCAAAATTGTTCCAAACAATATTTCATGAAATTTATCCAATCAAACTTCAATTAACCATCATTTAAGCATACTTAATCAAACAATTTAACCAAATCATGCTCAAAATCAATTTACCCAATTTTAACCCTAAATCAAGTTTCACGCTTTTAACTCGCTCAGATACAATTGTTGGGAAAATCTACGGTCCCGGGGATCGATTATCAAGCAAGAAACATAAGTGCAAATACACGAGGAAGTTGCAGAATACTTACATCGAGCGGTTGAGCGATGCGACGAACACAAAAACTTCAAGTCCTCCTCCAAGGTGCATTCAGAAGTGAGCTGAATTGTCCTCCATGCTGTTCTCGACAATCATCAAATTTTGAGCTCCAAGCTTGATTTGGTGATTCCTTGCTCACGGGTGGGTTTCCCTATCACCTTTGCAAGACTCTATGTGTGCTAGCACTCTAGATTTTTGCCACAAAAATCATCACTTGCTCCTCTCTTGGTCTCGGCAGTAAGCAAGAAACCAGAAGAAAAACAGCCCCTTGTGGGCGTGAGAGAGGGAGGAAGAAAGAAGAGATAGAGTGTTATATGTTGTATTAGTGATATGTTTTCAAAAAACAAATAAACATATACCATTTCTACTTTTCCAAAAATTCAAGCCATTAAAGCTTTGCCAACCACTATCACTATTCACATCACTCAATCAATCAAGTGACAAGTTTTCACATCACTCAAAGTGACTAATGATTTGACGTTTGATGTGACTAATGATTTGACGCTTGATGTGGCTTACGGGCTGCACTTGAATTCGAAATGCGAGTGCGCTCGCAAACACTTCTGGGCTCGGGTTCGCTAATTCCAAATTAACAAATTTTCCATTTCGACGCAATTAAATAATTATGCCTAGCAAAAATCACTATTCACGTCGCTAAGGAATTAATTCTAAATTAACTCGTTCGCCCGAATTAAAATCTAATTTTAATTTCTCGTCGAAATCCAATTTCGTATAATATATCGAATATATTATTTTATCGATTAATTCCAAATTAATCGTTTTCTCTCTTTAATAATATTTTATCCCAGATAAAATATCTCTGTAATTAATCCCCGATTAATTTTATCTCTCTCATTTAATTAATCCCAGATTAATAAAGTGCGAGTCATACGTCATCGGTGAATCTTCGGGAAGCGACCCATGAGATCCCCGGATATGTTGGCAGTAAATCCGGTCGTCGGACTATCCGAACACGTAAGTACCTAGTACTACATTTTTACCGATTTACAAGACAAGGTTGGCTTCTAGCAAAGCGCCATGCCTACCCAATTCTCCAGAAATATCCTTACAGGAATATGTGATCTATATCAGGCGTAGTATACATAGTATTGCGCATTTCGATCCAGTATCGGATGTCACGTGGAAGGCCTGGGGCTGGAATTGTGTCTGCTCCGTACGAAGCACATATCGGATCTCTGGTAACTAGTCTCTATAATCAGATAAACATGACCTAGTCATTTTATCCCGATGACTGCAGTACATAAGAGAACCAGTTCCGTATCCTACGTGACCATCATCTCCACTATGGCTGGAGTGATACTTCCGTCTTGACATCACACCCAACACACTATGATTCTCAATATACCCAGCAGAGGCGTACACAGAACCTGTTAAAGCCCTGTACGACCTAAAACCAAAGTATATTGATTGTCGCAAGTATTAGCGGTGCAAGTCTCAGGTTAAGACCAATACACCTACCCTGATTCGAACTTCCATATACATATAGTCATACTACCAATGGAATTCCGAGGGGTCTATCCAGAGCGAAGCTGTTTTCCGTACCATCGGTAAAACACAACTTCCTACTACACTTGCATGAGTATCCTATACCCAAATATATGAAAACTATGTCGTTATGCCCTCACAACGCGCATAAATGTAATACTAGTCTTTTACGCATTATCGATGTCCAATCTCGATAATACTCTGACTATGGATATTTAATGATTAAACCTTCGTGGATTGATACTGTCTCATATCATCTCAATCATATGGACCTCCTATCATTTATAAATCTTGGTGATCTAATCACAAATGATCACATAGTTAATTTGTACAACAACACCATGATCTGTACAAATAGTGACGCTATGGGTCATAACTGTCCAACATGTTGCACGTATAATGTGCACACTTATAACAAACACCCATTGGTTTAGCTCTTCATTTTTTAGAATAGGTGATTTTCCCTGAACTAGACATGTAAGGAATGAAGGAGTTAGATGACTCACCTGCCAAACGAACACTTGATTTGATTACCCAACGAATATCACTAGGAATACCATGAATCATAAGAATTCTCATTCTTTCTATACGGGCTTTGTAAATTTTAATTAGAGCATTTCGGGGAAGTGAAGGAAAATATTTATGGAGGGTTGCCATAGTTTGTAGGGTATCAGTATTTTTAGGAAACTGAAATAACCGACTTGAGTCACGGAGTACCGTTATCCGCTGCTTTACCTGGGTGTGAGATAAAATAAAAGAACAAGAACACTACAGAACTAAGAAAAATGGAAATTACAGAAATATTAAACAGAACATGAAAGAAACTACATCAATCAAGGTATATTGGGTCTGACAGGAAAAAATTTTCTGAAATTTTGAGTACTCTGAAAAGGGTTTCAAACGCTGTCCATTTACTTTAAACACATCATCGTCCCTAGGATTCTCAATGTTAATAGCCCCGTATGGGTAAACGTGTTTCACAATAAATGGGCCACTCCATTTGGATTTTAACTTTCCAGGAAATAAATGAAGACGAGAATTATAAAGCAAAACCTTTTGACCAACTTCAAATATTTTTCGTGAAATTCGACTATCATGAAAGACTTTAGTTTTAGCTTTAAGAATTTTCGTATTCTCATACGAATCATTCCTTAACTCTTCAAGTTCATTTAGTTGTAATTTACGTTCATGACCAACATTTTCAAGGTTTGAATTAAATGCTTTAATAGCCCAAAATGCTTTATGCTCAAGTTCTACAGGCAAATGACAAGGTTTTCCATAAACTAGAAGATAGGGAGACATACCGAAGGATGTTTTGAAAGCTGTTCGATATGCCCAGAGTGCTTCAGTTAGTCGAAGAGACCAATATTTGCGATTTGGGTTAACCATTTTTTCTAGAATTTGTTTAATTTCCCCATTTGCTAATTTTACTTGTCTGTTTGTATGGGGGTGATAAGAGGTAGAAACTTTGTATATGACTCCATACTTTTTCATTAAGGATTCAAAGGGTCTATTACAAAAGTGTTTACCTCCATCACTTATGATGGCCCGAGGAATTCCAAATCGACTCAACAAGTTTTCTTTTAAAAATTTGATCACAGTTGTGTGATCATTGTTCTGACAAGGAATTTCCTCGACCCATTTTGAAACATAGTCGACTGCAACTAAAATATATAAAAATCAAAAGGATGTTGGAAATGGGCCTATGAAATCTATCCCCCAACAATCAAAGATTTCGATGACAAGGATGGGATTTAAAGGCATCATGTTTCTTTTTGAAATTGATCCCAACTTTTGACAATTTTCACAAGTTTTACAAAAAGTGTATGTATCTTTGAAAATGGTGGGCCAATAAAATCCACACTGCAAGATTTTTGCAGCGGTTTTCTTAGATGAGAAATGACCTCCACATGCTTCTGAATGACATAACTGAATAACACCATTTATCTCAATGTCAGGTATGCATCATCTGAAAATCTGATCAGGGCAGCATTTAAACAGATAAGGATCATCCCAGTAGAATCTTTTGACCTCGGTCAAAAATTTCTTCTTATCTTGTTGGCTCAAGTCTGGGGTTTCTTTCTTGTTGCAAGGAAATTGACAATATTAGCATACCAAGGAATTACGTTTACCGAAAATAAAAATTCATCGGGGAAAGAATCATTGATAGGAGTGGTATCGATTAGTGACTCATTTGTGAGTCTCGATAAGTGATCTGCAACCACATTCTCTGCCCCTTTTTTGTCTTTGATTGTGAGATTGAATTCTTGAAGCAACAAAATCCACCGTATTAATCTTGGCTTGTCATCCTGTTTAGACATCAAATATCTAACAGCAGCATGATCAGAGTAAACAACAGTTGAATAACCAATTAAATATGATCGAAATATATCTAATACAAATATTACAGCAAATAGTTCTTTTTATGTGGTAGTGTATTTCATTTTTGCACTGTTTAATGTTCTACTAGCGTAATATATCACATGCGGCTTACCTTCCTTTCTCTGCCCTAGAACTACACCAACTGCATAATCACTAGCATCACACATTAGCTCAAAGGGCAAAGACCTATCAGAGGATTGCATAATAGGAGCAAAAGTCAAAAGACTGATAATTTTTTGGAATGATTTTTGACATTCTTCTGTCCATTCAAATTTTGCATCTTTTAATAGAAGGTTACATAAGAGTCTGGATATGGTACTAAAGTCTTTAATGAACCTCCTATAAAATCTTGCATGTCATAAAAAAGAACGAATGTCCCTGATTGTTTTTGGTGATGGTAATTTAGAAATGACCTCTATTTTTGCTTTGTCAACCTCAATATTTTTAGACGACACAACATGTCCTAAAACAATTCCTGAATCAGTCATGAAATGGCATTTTCCCCAATTTAACACACATCATTTTTCTTCACATCTTTTCAAAACATTTTCCAGATTAGTCAAGCAATTATAAAATGAATTTCTAAAGACAGTTATATCATCCATAAATACCTCTAAACAGTGTTCAACCATGTCACTAAATGTAACATCCCGCCTAGGCCAGGATGCTACAGGCAGGAGACAGGCTAAACCCAAATCCATAAGCCTCTGATTCTAACGAAATTTCGGCATGATGTATTCGTAACATCATGCAACCTGGCCTGTAGCCAGCATCCATATACAACAAGAACATAACAATCTCGGCCTCAGGCCGGTAACTCAACATAAATGCATTCATCAACAAGGCCTCAGGCCAGGACTCAATGAACAACATATAAACCACTTGGCCTCCGGCCAGAACTCAAAATGAAACTATATTATTATATGACTTATACAAATGAGAAGTAAATGCAAAAACCATACAAAAGGGCCGTGAGGACCCATAACTCGACCCATGACTCTCTTGACTACAATTGGGGCGATCCACCATCTTCAAAGTCTTCACCGAACATCTTCTGGTTCTATATGACAGCTACTGACCTGCAAAACTATGAACTGTTGGGATATGAGTCATAATGACTCAGTAAGTAATCATGCAAAAGTTTATAAAGTTTGAATTAATTGACTATCTATTATTCATTTTGCAAACCTGTCACTTGTTACTGTACCTTAAACTGATCATCACCTGCTAACTTCGGTTTCCCATCTACACTGTCAAACATCTATATATTCAATTCCTATGTCAATTTAACATGTTAAGCTCCATCACGCTATTGATGCATTACACTGAATTCCGCTTACTTTCTATACTCGTTACTAATCTGGTTCATGTATTTATTATAACTTTCTTTCTTCATTATATTGAAATATCATCAAATCGGACAATTTAAAACTTTGTTTCTGTAAACTATCTAATCTACTATCACTACCCATATGTTACCATTTCATCAAGATCTAGCATCCTTACAATGTGTTATTTCTAAGTAAGCAAGCAACTCAAACAATCTTCCTTGATGCACATATACTAAAATAAGATCATGCTACTATGTACTCGTATTATACAATTGCTAACTATATATAAATATACTATGCACAAGGTTAACCATACAATCATGAATATAAAATCGTATAATCATGCGCTAATATCTTACCAATTGTTTCTTCCATGTGAACATAAAATACACACGACATCAATCACAAATATAAATATATAATCATGCTATCATGCTTCAATGTCAAATATATGCATCTCAGATGAATTACTATCATATATAATCCATATGCACGCCGTGCATACTATATAAAAATTTAACATGCTATGCTTTTTAGAAGATACTCTTTGAAAACTCTTTTTCTGAAAAACTATTATCTAAAAGTTTCTTTCTGAAAATTCTTTGCTGAAAACTTTACTTTCTCTTTCTCTTTCTGGAAACACTTTTTCTGAAAACTGTATCTGAAGACTGAAAACTACTCTTGAAAACTGGGATCTGTATCTAAAAACTGAAAGCTGTATCTTAAAACGGTAAACTGTATCTGAAAACTGAAATCTGAAAAACTGCTTCTAGACTCTGTTTCTGAAAACAGTGTACTATAATCTGATTTTTGAAATCTAGGTACTGAAAATGTGAAAACTGTATACTGAAAATCTGAAAACTGAAAACTGCTGTACGTCCAGGACCATCACTCAACTGGACGTCTCTGTAAGGGTTATTTAGGGGCAGAATCCGGTAACGTAGCGGAAGCGGTGGAAAATCAAATTTTCCGATTTCAAAAATTTTTCTCGAATTAATTAAATAAACATATTTATTTAATTATCCAATAATCAAATTAAGAAATAAAATTCAAATAAATCATATTTAAGTGAATTTACCGAATTGTCCTTACACTTGGTATTTAGTCCATTTTAATCCGAAATTGATCAAATCAATTTTGAATTATTCTAAATCATTTTTAAGATGAACTTAGCATGTTCAAAACATCAAAACACCAAAAGCAACCAAATCCCCAAATTTCTTTCATTTGGCCGAATGCACCTAAAGGGGGGAGGTTTGTGCATTTTGTCATTTCATGCATCAAAACACATCAAGATGTAATCAAATCAACATGAAACTTTATATGCATCATATACACATCCAAATACACAACATAAATGAAAAGCCCCAAATTTGGAATAAGTCATGAACCCTAATTTTTCAATTTCTTCAAATTGGACAAATTAGACCAAATTGGTTAAATCAATTACTTCAATCATCATTCTTCCATCCAATCCAAGTCTAAACACAATGAAACAACTTAAGATTAAATCTAGGTCATTTAAGAGTGGGTCAACAACTCTAGATTAGCAACAAGGTTTCCAAAACCATAAAACATGCTTATAACTACAATAGTCACAAGCTTCATTCATCACACATGCTCAACACTTCCAACAAAACTTCCATCATAAAAAACACAAAGAATAAAGAAAAGAATAACTTAAGAACATCACAAGATGTTGCCTAGATTATAAGGAACATTTTCCTATCTAATAGTAAGTTGGAAAAACTTACTAAATCCAAGCTTTTTCTTTAGTTTCTTCTTTTCTTCCTCACTTGCTTCTCTTGTTTCTTTAATGGAGTTCTTTGTAAAGTGTATTAGGTTATCAAATGAAAATGAAATGAAAACTATAAATACTTGCTTCACTTTTAGCCTTGGCCGAATTTGGCCAAGCCAAATACAAGAAAAATAATTTCAATTTCATTCACCTATAATTTGATCAACTTGATTAAATATCTAAAAAACTTTATTAGATATTTAAAACTTGGTCAACAAAGGCAACTAAGCCATTTAAATCAAATATCCTAAGTTAAGATATTTATATTTTAATTAACTTAATCATTTAACAATTAAATAAATAAATAATTAATTAATCAAATACAAATATATTAAATATATGTATAATATTTACATTTAATATCAAAAACATATATTCATATAGGATATAAGTCAAATATCTCAATTTGACTATTAATCAATGTGTATTTAAATTAATCAAGTATTAAATGTAAATACACAATAATTAGGTAAATGACTATCGGATCCCTTTAGCACGTATCTTGCATTTAACCTTTAAACGAATTTATAAATAATCAATATTATTTATTAATATTGCTCTAGTGCTCTACGAGTATGTATCATTATTGAGACTTTCTAGATTCAGGTATATCCGTCACGAAATCCAATTTCGTGTACATAATCTATCCACCCGTAGATTATGACGATCACGGATAAACACGCTGAATCATACAAGTCGAGGTCATGGAAAATGTATAATTCCTCCGTCACAGGTATCCGGATAAATCCCAGAGATATAGATGTAAACGTCAAATCTCTATGGGGATTATCCAGTCGACTATTCTATTAGCAATCTCTAAGGAATGTTTAGAACTAGCTTCTAAACTTTACCACGAGCCCATGGTTTTATCTGATTTCTAATCATATGGACTACCTATGCTCTGGTACACAGAACTGATGGACCCTATCTTGATACACATAGGACACCCTGAGGATCTATCTACACCAACGAACATGCGGAAGTCTGATCTAAATAGATCGGTGACGTGACTGCCATCTAAGTGTAGAAGATGTCTCATGTGCCCACAATGGCATCTCAAGTCTAAGAATCACAAGTGCTACTCAACCCGAGAAGATTCTTATTGACGTTGGTGTACCATCCATTAAGAATCTTCGGTGAGTCGTTCAGTGTTTATCCGCTATAAACACCTACACGTCTATACTAGTCTCCAAGACTAATGGTTCATTGAGAAACCATTGGAATCATATATTCCAGTATACGACATGTACTGGTCTCACGGGTTTACTATACTGACCAAGTAGTGTAAACCTTGACCAGGACAGTCTGAGAATGACAACATCATGATACTACTCAATGTTAGTTGCGACGCTTTTGCAACAGTACTATGACTAATCATTCTAAGGTCATTACGTCTTTACCATATAAAAAGATAGATTATATTATAGAAATTGCATATATATTATCCATAATAATAATGTTTTACAGAAGTATTCAAAAGAAATACAACCGGGAATTGGCGCTCTGAGCACCAACCCCAACAAAATCTCCCACTTGCTCTAGTGCCAATATCGATTGTTTCTAATACCCATCGACTCCACGTGTTTATCAAACAGCTTTGGAGGTATGGCCTTCGTCAGCGGGTCTGCTACATTATCTTCACTCGGTACCTTGTACACGACAATATCCCCTCGCGACACAATCTTTCAAATGATGTGGTACTTGCGTTCCACATGCTTCGACTTCTGATGCGCCCTCGGTTCCTTTGTTTGCGCAATGGCTCCAGTATTATCACAGTATAACGGAATCGCATTCTCGATACTTGGGACAACTCCCAATTCTGTGATAAATTTCTTTATCCACACAGCCTCTTTTGCAGCTTCAGAAGCTGCAATATATTCCGCCTCAGTGGTGGAATCTGCTGTCGATCCCTGTTTGGAACTCTTCCAACAAACTGCACCTCCGTTAAAGGTAAATACGAATCCAGATGTAGACTTTCTATCATCGCTATCCGATTGGAAATCAGAATCCATATACTCGTTAACTTGCAGTTCGTTTCCTCCATAAATTATTAACTTATCCTTAGTACCCTTAAGATACTTTAGGATATGTTTAATGGCCATCCAATGGTCATTACCCGGATTGGACTGATATCGACTAATTACGCTAACAGCGAAACTGATATCAGGCCTTGTACATAACATCTCATACATTATGCTACCCAAACACGAAGCATAAGGTTGGTTAGTCATTCTAACCATCTCATCTTCTGTTTGTGGACACATCTTATTTGAAAGATGAATCACATGTCTGAATGGTATGTTTGATGTCTTACAGTTACCAAAACTATACCGTTCCAAGATCTTATCTATGTACGTTGATTGGGATAACCCAATCAGCCTCATTTGTCTATCTCTATAGAGTTTTATCCCTAAAACATAGTAAGCTTCTCCCAGGTTCTTCATGGAGAAATTCTTACAGAGGTATGCTTTGACGCTTTGTAACATACCTAAATCATTCCCAATGATTACGATGTCATCAACATATAGGACTAAAAATACGACCATGCTCCCACTGGCCTTCTGATACACACAGGATTCTTCCAAATTCTTGAGAAAACCAGACGATCTAATAATCTCGTCGAATCAAAGATTCCAACTTCGTGAAGCTTGTTTAAGTCCATAAATGGACTTCTTAAGCTTACATACCATACCCGAGTTTTTGCTGGACGCAAAACCTTTCGGCTGTTCCATATAGATTTCTTCATCAAGAAATCCATTTAGAAAAGCCGTTTTGACATCCATTTGCCAAATCTCGTAGTCATGATACGCAGCTATAGAAAGCAAAATCCGAATAGACTTAAGCATTGCTATCGGCGAAAAAGTTTCATCGTAGTCGACGCCAGGTCGCTGCGTGTAACCTTTGCTACCAGTCGGGCCTTGTAAGTTTCAACCTTACCATCAGGCCCGCGCTTCCTCTTGTAAACCCATTTACAACCGATAGGAACAATTCCTTCGGGAAGCGGAACCAAGTCCCAAACTTGATTCTCATGCATTGAGTCTATCTCGGATTTCATGGCACTTTGCAATTTCACGGAGTCGATGTCCAACATCGATTCTCTATAGGTGAAAGGATCTGTCTCTTCAACTAAGAGAATCCAAACTCTTTTCTTGTATCAAATACAAGCGTTCAGGAGGTCTAGATACCATTTCCGACCTATGGAGTGTGTGTGTTAAAGGTCCTTCATCTGCTTGAACTTCAGGTTCCTCCGTTGGTTCGTTGTCTTCAGGTTGGACTTCATCAAGCTCAACCTGTCTATGATTACCACCTTCTGACAAAAATTCTACTTCTAGAAATTTTGCGAAGCGAGATACGAACACATTTCGATGTTCGGTATCATAGAACAGATATCCCATCGTATTCGAATGATATCCGAAAAACCTAAACTTTTGCCCTCGAGGCGAAAACTTATCTTGCTGAGTCACCCTGACATATGCAGGACAACCCCAAACCTTAATATAATTAAGATTTGGTCTCCTACCGAACCATATCTGATATGGAGTCGTAGGAACACTTTTTGAAGGAATCTTATTCAAAAGATGTGCGGCTGTTAAAAGAGAGTAGCCCCATAAATAATAGGGCAAATCTGTGAAACTCAACATTGATCGGACCATATCCAATAAAGTTCGATTTCTCCTCTCAGACACTCCATTGTGCTGTGGAGTACCTGGAGGAGTATATTGAGCGAGAATCCTATTCTCCTTCATATAATCCATGAACTCACCACTCATATATTTGCCGCCTCGATCAGATCGAAGGCATTTAATATATTTACCAGTTTGTTTTTCTACTTCATTTCGGAACTCTTTGAACTTTTTAAAGGTTTCTGATTTATGTCGCATCAAATAGACATAACCGTACCGTGACAGATCATCGGTAAATGTAACGAAGTACGAATAACCACTGTGAGCAGTTTGACTTAGTGGACCACATACATCAGAATGTATGAGTTCCAGTAAGTTAGTGGCGCGGTGTCCAACACCAGAAAATGGGGCTTTGGTCATCTTACCCTGAATATAGGATTCACAAGTTGGATAGGATTCAATGGTGAGATCTGGTATCAAACCATTCCTAACCAATTGCGTAAGGCGTTTAACGCCAATGTGACCAAGCCTCATATGCCAAAGTTCAGTATTATTAATTACAGGTAAACTACGTTTATTAACTCCAGTATCTAATATATCTTTTGAAGTTTGCAATGTATAATGACCATGCTGGTTTGGACAACAAAGGATCTGAATATTATTACTATCATATAAATATAAAGAATTGTTCTTAATATTAATACAAAAGCCTTATGTATCCAATACAAAAAGTGATATAATATTAGCTACACAGCCAGGTAGAAAATGGCATTCATTTAACAAAAGTGTCACATTCGGCAATGAGATCTCACATACTCCCACTGCAACTGCATCCAAAGAGTCTCCACTCCCGAACCGCAACTGCATCTCCCCGGGCTTCAGCCTGCTACTTTCCTTCAGCACCTGCAACGAATTGCAAATGTGAATGGGACAAGCAGAATCTAAAATCCAGTTGGATGTAACGGCTTCACAAGCCAAAGATAAATCAATAACTGGAAAAATAAATGTACCTGATGTAAATGCTCTATCTCTCCTCAGCTGGGCGATGTAATCAGGACAGTTCCTTTTCCAATGCCCGACTTTGCCGCAGTGGTGGCATTTGTCTTCAGAAGCCCTCTTGGGCTTAGTAATCTTTGTCTGTTGTTGAGGACCAAAAGCCTTCTTCTTCTTTACTTTCTTCTTCTTTCCCTTGGACCATCCTTGGGAAGAAGCAGAAAGAGAAGTAGTTCTAGAAGGGCGAGTCGGTACTCCCTTCTTAAGGTCCTCTTCTGCCGTGAGCAACATCTTATGTAGCTCCTGGTAGGTACAAACAGTCCCATTCATGTTGAAGTACATCACGAACTGACGATATGAAGCTGGAAGCGAACCAAGAATGACACTCCTACCGAGAATGTCATTCAAGATGAGATTATGTTACCTCAACTGATCGATCAAATCGATCATCTGAAGAACATGTGGGCTAACATCTTGCCCCTCATCCAGACGCGCATGGAACAATTCCATTGCGACTTTGTGAACAATCACTTGTTCTTGGTTCTGAAATGATTGTCTCAATCACTTCATCATACTATAGGAATCTAGCATACCATAGTATTGTTTCTTGAGTTTCGGAGACAGTGAACTAAAGGATGTATGATTTAACCCTTAAATCATCATCCTTCCAAGTTTCAAAAACTTGGCGTTCCTCCTCCGAAGCATCCGCAACCCACAGCAAGGGGCAACAGACCCTCAAGAACATATCCCAACTTTTCGGAATCGAGGACAATCCTCAAATCCAATTCCCAGTCAGCGAAGTTCTCAGCGCCTTTCAGTTTGTTCGCATCAAGCATACGCGCAAACTGATTTGTTGATTATGCCGCCATCGCCAATATATCATATAGATCACGAAAAACGGTTAGCAGAAATTAAGCAGTTTCATATAATATCAAAAGCATAAACTAGATTATGGATTTTTAATCTAAAAATGCCCCTCCCACTAAATCATGCAATATTGTAGTCCCTATAACATAATACAAAGATTTAATATTTAAATTAAATACAAATAGTGAAAAGTGGATCCCGTGAATATATTTCAGCTCACAGCAGAGGCACGGTCTCGCCTACGTATATTCATCAGGTAGATACTCATTTGTCAATCACTCAATAATGACTCATGGGTTTCCGGTCCTGGTCGTTTCTCGTTGTCGCTGCGAAGGCAGGCCCACAAGGAGACGTACCAAGGTTAAACTCGTCAATGATAAACTCAAGTTACTTACGTAATCCTGACAGCTAGGGCACGTTCAGAATTCCGCTTTCGCTTGAATTTATCTAGTATCTGATATACATCCGGTATAAATAAATCTCTATCGGCTACACCCTCACAGCAGAGGCAAGGTCTCGGATGTAGTCACAGAGAAGTATTCATAAACCGTATTGACAAGACGGACCACATAACATGCATCAAATACATAATTACATTAAAACCTTATTAATTAGGGATTTTCCGCTAAGTGTCATACACCCTAAATCTAACCAAATTAGATTATAATAAGCATGTATAAAGTCAAGAAAACATGATTAAACATTGATTGAATTAAAGCTAATCATTTTAGGGGGCCTAGAATCAGACTCGCTCTGATACCATTTTGTAATGGTTCTTAGGGGCTAAATCCGGTAACGCAGCGGAAGCGGTGGAAAATCAAATTTTACGATTTCAAAAATTTTTCTCGGATTAATTAAATAAACATATTTATTTAATTATCCAATAATTAAATTAAGAAATAAAATTCAAATAAATCATATTTAAGTGAATTTACCGAATTGCCCTTACACTTGGTATTTAGTCCATTTTAATCCGAAATTGATCAAATCAATTTTGAATGATTCTAAATCATTTGTAAGATGAACTTAGCATGTTCAAAACATCAAAACACCAAAAGCAACCAAATCCCCAAATTTCTTTCATTTGGCCGAATGCACCTAAGGGGGGGGGGTTGTGCATTTTGTCATTTCATGCATCAAAACACATCAAGATGTAATCCAATCAACATGAAACTTCATATGCATCATATAAACATCCAAATACACAACATAAATGAAAAGCCCCAAATTTGGAATAAGTCATGAACCCTAATTTTTCAATTTCTTCAAATTGGACAAATTAGACCAAATTGGTTAAATCAATTACTTAAATCATCATTCTTCCATCCAATCCAAGTCTCAACACAATGAAACAACTTAAGATCAAATCTAGGTCATTTAAGATTGGGTCAACAACTCTAGATTAGCAACAAGGTTTCCAAAACCATAAAAGAATGCTTACAACTACAATAGTCACAAGCTTCATTCATCACACATGCTCAACACTTCCAACAAAACTTCCATCATAAAAAACACAAAGAATAAAGAAAAGAATAACTTAAGAACATCACAAGATGTTGCCTAGATCATAAGGAACATTTTCTTATCTAATAGTAAGTTGGAAAACTTACTAAATCCAAGCTTTTTCTTTAGTTTATTCTTTCTTCCTCACTTGCTTCTCTTGTTTTTTAATGGAGTTATTTGTAAAGTGTATTAGGTTATCAAATGAAAATGAAATGAAAAATATAAATACTTGCTTCACTTTTAGCCTTGGCCGAATTTGGCCAAGCCAAATACAAGAAAAATTATTTCAATTTCATTTCACCTTTAATTGATCAACTTGATTAAATATCTAAAAACACTTTATTAGATATTTAAAATTGGTCAACAAAGACACTAAGCCATTTCATTTAAATCAAAATCCTAAGTTAAGATATTTATATTTTAATTAATTTAATCATTTAACAATTAAATAATTAATTAATTAATCAAATACAAATATATTAAATATATGTATAATATTTACATTAAATATCAAAAACATATATTCATATAGGATATAAGTCAAATATCTCAATTTGACTATTAATCAATGTGTATTTAAATTAATCAAGTATTAAATGTAAATACACAATAATTAGGTAAATGACTATCGGGTCCCTTTAGCACGTATCTTGCGTTTAACCTTTAAACGACTTTATAAATAATCAATATTATTTATTAATGTTGCTCTAGTGCTCTACGAGTATGTTTCATTATTGAGACTCTCTAGATTCAGGTATATCCGTCACGAAATCCAATTTCGTGTATATAATCTATCCACCCGTAGATTATGACGATCACAGATAAACTCGCTGAATCATACAGGTCGAGGTCATGGCAAATGTATAATTCCTTCGTCATAGGTATCCAGATAAATCCCAGAGATATAGATGTAAACGTCAAATCTCTATGGGGATTATCCAGTCGACTATTCTATTAGAAATCTCTAAAGGAATGTTTAGAACTAGCTTCTAAACTTTACCACGGGCCCATGGTTTTATCTGATTGCTAATCATATGGACTACCTATGCTCTGGTACACAGAACTGAGGGATCCTATCTTGATACACATAGGACACCCTGAGGATCTATCTACACCAACGAACAGGCGGAGGTCTGATCTAAATAGATCGGTGATATGACTGCCATCTAAGTGTAGAAGATGTCTCATGTGCCCACAATGGAATCTCAAGTCTAAGAATCACAAGTGCTACTCAACCCGAGAAGATTCTTATTGACGTTGGTGTACCATCCATTAAGAATCTTCGGTGAGTCGTTCAGTGTTTATCCGCTATAAACACCTACACGTCTATACTAGTCTCCAAGACTAATGGTTCATTGAGAAACCTTTGGAATCATATATTCCAGTATACGACATGTACTGGTCTTAACGGGTTTACTATACTGACCAAGTAGTGTAAACCTTGACCAGGAACAGTCTGAGAATGAAAACATCATGATACTACTCAATGTCAGTTGCGACGCTTTTGCAACAGTACCATGACTAATCATTCTAAGGTCATTACGTCTTTACCATATAAAAAGATAGATTATATTATAGAAACTGCATATATATTATAAATAATAATAATGTTTTACAGAAGTATTCGAAAGAAATACAACCGGGAATTGGCGCTCTGAGCACCAACCCCAACAGTCTCTCTACACCCAGGACCATCACTCAACTGGGTGTACTCGATGCCCATGACCATAACTCAACTGTGGCATCTCTGAGGCCGGTGGTGCCCTACGTCCAGGACCAAACACTCAACTGACAACGTAGAGCTCTACACCCAGGACAACAACTCAACTGCCAGTGTAGCCACCACTGGGGACCAGGTACACGATCCTAAGCCGCCATCCTGGCCCTACATGTGCACATGTACTCTGTATCCGTCAATTCCAACTGTATCTCAAGTTACATACTGGGGTGAGGTTTTACCTCATGCCCCGAAAATCACGTAAAAACTGCTGATAAACTTTTAAAACATAAATCAAATCTCAAAACTGTAAGAAACTTTTCTAAAATACTTTTTTTTTTCAAAAGCATCTACAACCTTTCTTTAAAACACTTTAAATTTCAAAAACGTTGTTAACTGCAACTCAATCTCTGAAAATATTAACACACACACACATATATACATGCATATATGCATCTCTCATGCTTTTTTCTACTCTAACCATGATTTATTAAATATCATACATGTACGTACCTCAGGTCATGTATTTCTATAACACACTGAAATTATTCATATACATGCATTACTCTAATCATACATAAAACTTATCTTTACATTCTATATACTTATCTAACATGCTTACTATGTACAAGCTTTCTTATTACTTCATGTAACTTACCTTATGTTCTATATGCATAACATGTCATGATTATGTTTTGCTCACACACAGACATATTTAAAATAACATACATTAAAGTACTTATAAACTATATACTCACTTACTAAATAAATGTTTATGCTTATATGTGCATGTACCTGTGTTCTTATTTTTGTATCCTTCTATATGCATCCGAACATACATTTTTCATTTCCTTACAATTTGTCATTCTTTAAACCTTAATCCCATTCCCTAGGGTGTAGTTTCTACAACCCCCAAACCCAAGTCTCAAAATATTATATTTATAAACATAACATCATTCATACATAATATACCAGTTTATACCTAGATATGTAACTCTTTACTTCTATATGCTCATGCACATGCTTATAATTGCTTGTTCATATCTATATGTGTATATACTACACTTGTCTCTTTCTTCTACACTCATCTTTATATATATATATATATAATATATATATATATATATAGGTTTCATGCATTCGCTATATACATCTTTATTTTATAACTAATTTCGAACAATAGTAAATCCCTTAAGTGTTCGTAGCATGAGTTACTTACCTGGCTTGGCGGACACTCCGACTCTGGACCCGATCTGTCATAACAATAACAACATATGTCAGAACCGCTATTTGCGGAACTTTCAACTCATCTATACTAAACTACGGACTTTCTCGAAATACACAAGATCTTTCTTATTCTTCTATTTAAACTTCATTACTCAATTATATGCTCATAAACTATTCTAAACTAGCTAGATAGCTCAGATTCTCACTTTACGCGTTACGGCAAAACTCGCGGAAAAGTTTCCGCAAACGCTACGAAATGGTCTCGAACCCTCCGAACTAATCCGGAATTACTCAATTACCATTGTAATATCATATTTATAACTCGACCAAGGCTACGGTCATCTAAGCTCAAACGCACGAAAAACTCCATTTTACCGGAAATTCACTAATACTACCGGATCGATCAAATCTAATTTGTTCTCACTCGAATTTTGCGACAAGTATCGTTTTAACATATTATATCAAATCCAAATCATTTCATAACAATTTGCTAAACTACGGAATACTGGAAGCATCCGAATATATAACTGTAAACTTTAAAATAGCGAATTCTAAACGGAGAGTCGTACCAAAATTCCGAGGCCATATTCGGACTTCCATCGGCCATACGAACGCGCTGGTGTCATCGAAATTCTGATCGGAGCTACTGTTCGTCGTGGGTTTACTGTTCACCGTCGTTTCTCTCCTCATTTTGCATGATTCCGGCTGCTGTTTGGCGAAATCGATTCCGCATACTTGTAGTACTCTCCGAGAGCTTCGATTTGGTAGGTGGCTCGGGCCGTGAAACGAACCGACGAGCCGGAAATACCATACCCATTGCCGTGACCGTTTCTTCCTCTTTACCGCCAATTCTGGCGTCCACGGCACCGACGCCGGCCACCGGCGTGCTCCCCATCGCCGGACGATCAAAACCCCGCTGGTGCGCCGCCCCAACTCTAGCCAGATCATCGGCGGCGCTTCCCTCTCTCTCTCACGCGTGCACTGCACGTTTTTTTTTTTTTTTTTTTTTTTTTTGTTTCCTTTTGTTACTTTTTTTAAATGCTTTTAATAAATAATATTAATAATAATAATAAAAACACAAATATCAATAATCCGAAAATGACCAAAATGCCCCCACTAGGAAGGTTATTTTCGGAAATCAGCCCTTTCAAAGCCCTTCTGACACGATTTTTGAAAAGTGGTCAGCACAAAAGTTTTTCGTCTCTAAAAAACGAGTCCGATGGTTCAGGAATCAACTCAATCGGAGTTCGTTTGCTAACTCTGTGGTCAAAACAGTAAACTTTACGCGTTTTACGAAAATCGCGCAACTGGCTTTTGATCCCAAGCGTTATCCGACGCGTCGAATATTCAAAATATATTATTCCAACTCATATATCATCACTTGAACTCTTGATCTTCATTATTATCCTGATCCGAGGCTATAACATCCTTCCGGGAATCTTCATTATTACTACTTCTTTTATGTGAGGGTTTAATCTTCTTTGGGGTTGACGATATGTCCTAGCATTATCTTCTAGATGTATTCGGTGAGTGCAGATTAATGGATTAATACCTTTTATGGCTTTTAAAGTCCATCCAATTGCCAGTTTATGTTCTTTCAACACATTTAAGAGTTTACCTTCTTGATCGGTTGTGAGAAAAGAAGAAATTACCACAAGGTAAGTTTGATTATCTTTTAGAAATGTATATTTCAGTCCTTCTGGCAAAGCTTTTAACTCCAAATTTGGTGCTTCTTCATGTTTTTCTTCTTCCAATGTTCCCAGTTCTTCCAAATTTTTAATCTTTCCATCGTCTTCCAATACCTGAATATAGTCAAGTAGAAAATCATTAGTAATATCTGAATCTATTTGAGCACTTGACTCAACATAATTAGCATTAAAAATTCCATGGGATCGGATAAACTCCCATAAATATGCTCATCCATAATAGGTTCAATTGATTCTGCGCTTTTGTTTTCATTATCTTCATCATATGGCTGTTTGCACATGTTAAAAATATTTAACTCTAATGCCATATTGCCAAAAGAAAGATTCATGATTCCATTCCTGCAATTTATTAAAGCGTTAGCTGTCGCTAAAAATGGCCGACCAAGTATTACAGGGATTGGCTAAAACTGCCTACCACAGGTTGTGTTTCTAAAATAATAAAATCCACAGGATATACGAAATTATTGATTTGCAATAACACATCTTCCATAATTCCTTTTGGTACCTTAACTGATCTATCGGCAAGTAAAAGGGTAGTTGAGGTTGGTTTCATCTCACCGATATTAAGTTGTTGGTAAACCGAAAATGACAGTAAATTTACACTAGTTCCAAGATCAAGCAAAGCATGTTCAATGTTTTGATTTCCAATAATACAAGAAATAGTTGGACAACTAGGGTCTTTATATTTTAATGTATTATTGGTTGAGAGAATGAAACTTACCTGTTCAGCTAGAAAAGCTTTCTTTCTTACCTTTTGTTTTCTTTTAACGGTGCACGGATCTTTCAGAAATTTGGCATATAATGGTATCTGTTGAATGGCATCTAACAAAGGGATATTGACCTTTACCTGTTTGAATATTTCATAAATCTCTGGGGAATGGTTCAATTTCTTTGTTTTTAATGTCTGAGGAAATGAAGGTGCTTGAGAAAAACTGTTATTATCAACGATGGGTAATAGCTCATCAATCTCTTCCTTACCCTCTGATTTTTATTTTTCCTCAGTTTCACGAGGTTCAAGAATAGGTCTGTGGATGGTCTTACCACTACGAAAAGTAATAATAGATTTGACTTGGTCTAAGTGTTGATTTCCAGAACTACCCTCGTGAGGGTTTTGATGACTTTTGGGATTTGACTGTGGTTGTGCAGGAAACTTACCTTTCTTTTTAATGGCCCAAGCAGATGTGATTTTATAAAAAGTTTCTTTCAAATCATTCATCATTTTTGCATTTTTGTTATTGATGGTTTCTTATTTTTCCATGAATGCACTCAAGTTATCTTCAATGGTTTTCTTAGGTGGTGGGACATATGGTGCATAATTCTGGGAGTTTCGTAAATTCTGGTGAAAGTGTGGAGGTTGGTGTGAAGGTTATCCTTGGTTATCATTGCTCCAATTGAAGTTTGGATGGTTTCTCCAACCAGGATTATAGGTCTGTGAGCATGGGTTTGGATTTGGTCTATTGAATGTATTTATGGAACTGACCTGGTCATGGAGACATTCTTTCAGGGCTGGTAAGGATGGGCAAACTTCTGTGACATGTTCATTTGAACTATAAATTTGACATATGATTTCCTGAATTGACTTGACATGATCCCTCTTCTTATTTCTAAAGCCTCAATTTTTTTTGACAAAAATACATACTTGGTAGCAAGGTCATGGTCTTCCCTAAGGTTAAACATACCTCTACCAGATGGCTGTGGTTTAACAGATGACTCATATGTACCAATTATATCCCATTGTTGTGTATATTCTGATATATGCTCTAGGTAATGTAGTGCATCTTCGGGATTTTTATCCCTAAACTCACCATTACACATTATCTCCACTACTTGTCTACCTTGGGGTATTAAACCTGTTGGATAATATGACCCATAGCGTCACTATTTGTACAGATCACGGTGTTGTTGTACAAATTAACTATGTGACAAGGAAATTGCACTCTCATCATTTGTGATTAGATCACCATAAATATATAAATGAAGAGAGGTCCATATGATTAGTTCCTGGATTGAGAATGATATGAGACAGTATCAGTCCACGAAGGATTAATCATTAAATATCCCTAGCCGGAGTATTATCGAGACGGGACATCGATAATGCGGAATAGGCTAGTATTGCACTTGTGCGCGTTGTGAGGGCACAACGACATAGTTCTCATATATTTAAGTATTAGATACTTATGCAAGTGCGATAGGAGGTTGTGTTTCACCGATGGTACGGGAAACAGCTTCGCTCTGGATAGACCCCTCGGAATCCCATTGGTATTATGACTATGTGTCTATGGGAGGCCGAAATCAAGGTAGGTGTGTATAGTCTTAACCTGAGACTTACATCGCTAATACTTGCGATAATCGGTAGACTTTGGTCTTGGTGGTACAGGGCTTTAACCGGTTCTGCGTACACCACTTCTGGGTTTATCAGAGAGTCGTAGTGTATTGGGTGTGATGTCAAGATGGAAGTATCACTCCAGTCATAGTGGAGATGATGTCACGCAGGATATGGTATTAGTGCTCTTAAGTGCTTGTCGGCTATCGGGATATTATAACAAGGTCATGTATATCCGATTATAGAGACTAGTTACCAGACATCCGACATGTGCTTCGGACGGGGCAGACACTTATCCAACCCCAGCCCTAGCACGTGACTATCCGATACTGGGCCGATATACACAATACTACGGTATACTACGCTTGATACAGATCTATATATTCCTGTAAGAATATTTTGGAGAATTGGGTAGGCATGGCGCTTTGCTAGAAGCCAACCTTGTCTTGTAAATCGGTATAAACGTAGTACGAGGTAGTTACGTGTTCGGATAATCCGACGACCGTATTTACTGCCAACATATCCGGAGATTTTATGGGTCGGTTCCTGAAGATTCACCGATGACGTATGACTCGCACTTTAATTAATCTGGGATTAATTCGATGAGAGAGAAAATTAATCTGGGATTAATTACAGAGATATTTTATCTCGGATAAAATATCGTTAAAGAGAGAGAACGATTAATTTGGAATTAATCGATAAATTAATATATTCGATATATTATAACGAAATTAGATTTCGACGCGGAATTGAAATTAGATTTTAATTCGGGCGAACGAATTGATTTTGAATTAATTCGTTAGCGACGTGAATAGTGAATTCGCTAGGCGTAATCATTTAATTACGACGCGACGGAAAATTCGTTAATTTGGAATTAACGAACCCGAGCCCGAGAGTGATTGCGAGCGCATTCGTATTTCGAATTCGAGCGCGGCACGCAAGTCACATCAAGCGTCAAATCACTAGTCGCATCAATTGTCAAATCACTTGTCACTTTGAGAGATGTGACATGACAAGTTGTCACTTTAATAAAGTGACTTGATGTGAAAAAGTAGAAATGATGTGTGAAAAGATGAAAAGCATTATTTGCTTTTTGCTTTTTGACTTTTATTAAAGTTTTGTATATCCTTTTATTTTTCTTTTACTTGGTAAATAAAAATAAAAGGAAAGGTAATACAAAAGGCATCATTTTTTCTCTCTCTTGGAAGACACACGGTTTTCACTCTTTGGAGCCAAAAACCTTCTTCTCTCTCACTCACGGTCTAGGACGTTTTTCTTCTTCATTTTTCTGGTTTTTTCACACCAAATGGAGATGCTATGGATCTTGTTGCAAGACCTAAGTGCTAGCACACTCATGGAGGAATACAAAGGTGATAGGGAAGTGATTCTTTGAGCATGGAAGCTTGAAGCTTGGAGCTTCAATGGTGACCACCATGGGCGATTTTTGAAGACAATTTCACAGCCCAAAAGTGCGCCCAACAGCAGCTCCAAATGGCCAAAACCGAGCTCCATGGATGAAGAAAAAGTCTTGTGTTCTTTGCATCTCAAACCAATCAATGTGAGTTATTCCGCACCTCCTTTGATATGTATTCAACTCGTTTATGCATGATTTATGATCCTTGGGACTTGATTGAAACTCCACAATGGTATCAGAGCTATTGGTTGCATAAAACGAATTAGGGTTCTTGAGCTAAATTTGGGGCTTTTTGATTTAAGCATGATTTTGACAAATTGTTTGTTTAAGAATGCTTGTATATGATTAAATTAGAGTTATATGTAATCAATTTGAAGAAAAATTGATTGGATTGATTTTCCCCAATTTGCTTATTGTTGGCCAAAACTTTAATTTGGGTAAACTCAATTTGAGCATCAAATGATTAAATTGTTTAGTATAGTATGCTTGAATGAGGTTGAATTGATGTTGTGCATAATCAATTTCATGAAATTTGGTTGGATCCATTTTTCCCCAAATTTTTGGCATGACAAATTTGGGTAAACTTGATTTTGAGCATGTTTAATGAAATTGGATGATTTAGAATGCTTGAATGTTGTTTAATTGATGATTGATTAGATCAATTGATGAAAAAGTGTTTGAAACAATTTTCCTCCCCAATTTGCTTGTGATGGCCGAATTTGACAAGTGCCCTAATGTCTTGGATTTTGATTTTTTGTTCATTGGATGACTTATAAATCATTTGGGGATGTTGAATTTATGTTTGATTGGGTTCAATTGGATTGAATTTGATTTGGGCATTTTTTCCCCTTATGGCCGAGACTTTAGCATGTATAAATTGGGTTTGATTTTGATTTAATTATGTTGGACATGATTAATTGATGTTAAGCATGATTAATTGGACAAATTTGATGTTTTGGAAACTTTGATTTGGGTAATTAATAATGCTATACACTTTAGGTAATTTAATTTGAAATTTTGGAATTTTTTGGAATTAAATTATTGGGCTTAAAATTGGATTTGGGCTTTTAAAGTTGTTATTGGGTTTATTGGACTTTGTTGTACAAAGTTGGTTTAGGCCAAAATTGGTTGGATCCAATTAGACCCAAAACCGCTTCCAAAAGGCCCAAATGCGACTAATGAACCTTTAACATTTAATTGGGCCTAATGGGCCTAAATTAATTTATGGGCTTATGGGGTAAATCCCGGATTGGACTTTGGTTGTGGGTTTGACCCGAGTTGACCAAAAGTCCACGCCTTGAAGAAATTAATTAAAAGCCCATTGGACTTTAATTAAATTAATATTGGATATTAATCGGGCTTTGAGACCCGTAACGATTAAATTTGGAATTTAAGTCGTAAAGGTTTATTTTATAAAGTGTAATATTAATTTGGAATTAAATAATGAATTAGAATTAAATGCGTATTTAATTGGATTTAATTATGTAATTTAATTTAATTCGTAGAAATCGTACTTTGAGTACGTGTTCGCAATACGAGTTTGACTCGAACAAAATCAAATCTTTGTTTGAACATTGGATGATCACTAATTATCAGATTAATTAATTTGATTAGATTGATTGATAACATGCTTGTATGAATACATGGTTGTGATGTTTGAATAATGTATATCGGATGGATATTAGAAGGGTGGGGCAATTTTAGAAATTGTTGTAATAAATTTGATTTATTAAATTGGACCTGCGAGTCCAGCCTTATCTCTTATTTCTTTGTATTCTCTTCTCACCTATTCCCCTCAATGTAAATGAGGTTTCTTTAGAAGTGTTGTGTAACGGGTAGAAGAAATATTAGTGCTAGCGGGAGAGAGAAAGTGAGAGATTTGATCTAGGATCAATGTAAAGTATCCATCCGCATATCATTATTTATTTTTCATACTCGCTTTATTATGTGTTTAGAATGCATGTTTAAGGGTGTATGATGATGAGACCTTAACAAAGATAATTAAATTGGTAGCCAATTTGCACGCAAAAAGCCCTCATAAAATATCATGCGTCTTTTCCTTCCATTGAGTGATTCTTGCTCAAGATCCTAGATTGGCATGGGTTGTTGGCCAAAGTCAAGCCCTTGTCCATCGAAGATGTGTTTGAATCACGAGGCTTTGTTCCACATCGGTGTCGTGTCCAAGTTGTGGTTTGTTGGCCAAAGTCAAGACCACTTCTTGTCCATTGACATTGATTACGAAGCTTCCATGTCAATGGGTCCGCGCTTGACTGGGATCACTAGGTTTGTTGTGCCAAAGCCAAGGCCTAGTTGATTCAGAGGAAAAAGGTTAGGGTATACATTCGATATATAGGCATATATAAGATATATGTTTGGGACTTGGATGTCCACCTACTGGATATAGGAGTTGGATGTGATCCAATTGATCTTAGAGATCTACCTAGTTAATTATCATACAATTTGTTGGCCAAAGTCAAGATTGTGTGATATTTAACGGGATCCTAGCCCACTAGGAAACACGGTTTCCCGAGTACTCGACAGAGGGTTAGAGGCTCGACGAAAAATGTGGGAGGCAAGAATTGAATTTGCAATACTCGTTCAATTACTCGCCATACGCGCTCATTTAAATTATTTCGTCATTAGATTAAATGTTAGTTAGACTAATATTTAAATTATTGTTTTAATAAACAGTTGGACTGTATTATACTTGATTATATATAATTGGATTATATTAATCAATATATTTGAATTAATTAATTTCAGTTTACAGTTGATTTTATAATTGGATTATAGTAATCAATGTAATTGAGGTTAATTAATTTGGATTATATTTGATTATATAGTTGGACTATTATAATCATTATAATATATATAGTACCACTAATCGTTGATTAAATAGTTGGACTATTGTAATCAAGATAAAATTGAAAAGTTGGATATTTAAAATATAATCTGGGATTAAAATATTTTAAATAATTTAATTTTCAATTGGGAATAAATAATAGATTACTTTATTTGATAAAATAACTTATTATACCTTAAGCCCAAAATTAAGCAAAATAAGTAAAGCATAAAATCTTTGGAAGATTTATGTGATGATGACTTTAATGCTTAATTTATTATACTTGTCATAAATCTAATTTTAGATTTAAGAAGTATTAAATTGTAATTTATAATTCTTGGAGAATTAATTGACTATTCTAGAGGAGATAAAGTCAAAGTTTGCAATTGGGCATGTAGCACGAGGTGCACATCATTTCGATATTCTAAAAACCCAAGGCTTGGCTTAAGGTTTCTGAAATATTGAAAATGATAATAGACATATCCCAAAGTGACTACCATTTGGATATGGCAGATACGAAGGAATTAAAGAAAGGGCAAGGCTCTTACTTTGAAAATGTTTGTCTTAGTTATGTTCACAGCTAATATTGAAATTAGATTTTAAATACTTAGTGTGGTACATAAAATATATGTATCGATGTTCAGAATCTACTTTGAGCAGGATACTGACTTCAAGCTGAGATTGCTCTGCGAATCGGAAACGGGACGAAAGTCGCTGTTTCGACCGTAGATACCTAAGTTTAGGAACTACCCTTCGGGTGTGTACTTAAATTAGGAACTGTTATAATGTAACTAGTTTGACTAGAGACATTATCTCTATATCAGTGTTTAATCCGTTGCGGATAAAACCTTTATATTCTAGAACACTAAGTGTTTCATTATAAAGATGATACTGAGATAAATACATTAGATGTAAATAACAGAATTTATATTTTGAATATAAATAAAATCTCAAACATATAAAATGACAAATAAATAGCTCAAATTGATTTGATCAATAGAGACTTATTTGTGGCATTGTTGTCTGGGACACAATTATACAAGACTCGTATATCCACACTTTTGAAGAGTGGGTACTAGGACTGATTTGACTATTCAAATAAAGTCTACGAATCTAGTTTGTTAGGTAAAGTACCTAAAACACTGTTTACTTGGTAATAGTGTAAGTGCCACCGATCTGTTAGCCCTATTCATGGTGAAGTTAGTGGGCCCATATCTAGCTAGGCTAGATGTGAACATGAATATTTCGTGACCTTAACGGATGTGGCATCACGTTATGGTTATGTGTTTCTTTTGAAGAACACAAATCGGAAACTTTTAGAGTTTCGACACGAAATAGACAAACAGATCGGCTATAGTATTATACCGTCACGGTAAGACCGTAATGAAAAATACTTAAGCAATAAGTTTCTTATATACTTGAAAGAGTATAGTATTCTTTCAAATGAGGACTCCTCCCGGAACACGTCAAAGTGACGGTGTGTCCGAACGGATTAACCGAATCATGTTAGACATGATAAGATTAATCAAGAGTCGCTCTGAGCTACCGTTTCCTTCAATAGGATATGTATTAACAGTGCAAAACTTATTTAGAATAAGGTTCCATATAAATCTGTTTGACAGATGTCATATAGGATATGAACAGGGAAGAAACGAGGTTTCTCATTCCTGATAATTTGGGTATGCCAGGCATAATGTTTGGATGATACCAAACTAAAGACCCAAATTGGATAAGTGCCAATATAGGTTATCCTAAGGGAAACCACAAGTATAGTACTTATATATCTCACACGAGAACAATGTGATTGTTGCTCACCATGCGGTTTTTCCTGAGAGGAATACCGATATGCAGTGGTCAGTGGGAGGATAGTAATACTGTTCAAGGCACGAAGTCCTTAATGGAACACAAATAGTTCATCTATGATGAACCTATACCATTAATCTTCGAGTACACAAGAACCGCGTAGATCAGAGAGAGTCAGAAAACAACCTGGGTATGGGTTTCTGATCTCACCTCATAAAGATGTTAATCTTTTAAGGTATACCAACTGATTACGTATGAGGTAGTGATACAAGGTATCGACTCCCTATTATGACAAAGTGTCATGAGTCCAAAATGGATTCCATGTATATCAACAAGTTTGGATACTAGTTGATGTACCATAAGGCATTGTGCCTATTGGTACTTTATAAGTCTTCAAGGAAGACATACATGGAAGGCAACATACCAACGTACTAAGCTAGGCTTGTAAAGAAAAGGTAGAGTTATCAACATTGTGTTGATTCCGACGAAACCTTTTACCTGTTGCCATTGTAAATCCATTTGGATAATGCTTGCTAAAGCTGTGTATTTCATTTATAAAATATGACAGCTTAACGGAAAATTGCTTTCCTGAAAAGGAAACCTTTTGGAGGATGTTTATAACATCCTGTCGGTTTTATCGTACAATAACAAGCAAACAAGGTTCGCAGGTTATTCGATCCATGTTTGGATTGAAGCAAGCATAGGTTCTAGGAATTGTCGTTTTGATGTAATCATAATGGAGTATGATTTAATTCAAAACGAAATAATTCTTGTGTATATAAGGAGGTTAGTGGGAGAGCACTGATAATGAAATTCCCATAAAGCAATCGGTGAAAGCTTGGCTTTCATAAGAAATTCTCCGTAGAATTCTGGGGAGTAACAACCTTTATTCAAGGAATAAAGATCTACATGGATAGATTTGGAGTTGTTAACACTCTCTGGGAAATTATACTTTTAAAATGTACTTGATATGGTGTCTCATACGCTTTGAGCATATGGAGTCACAATCGGGTCAATCCAAGTGATAGTCA
The DNA here is from genome assembly GCA_019454045.1 of Zanthoxylum bungeanum. Taxonomy (NCBI): domain Eukaryota; kingdom Viridiplantae; phylum Streptophyta; class Magnoliopsida; order Sapindales; family Rutaceae; genus Zanthoxylum; species Zanthoxylum bungeanum. Next base: position 62,648 of record SKCR01026322.1, read on the forward strand.
CTGGATTGAAGATTAAGAACATCTGTTAGTATCTGAGAGAACTAAAGATGTTGTCTTAAACTATGGAGATGGAGAACTTGAAGTGACTGGGATCACTGCTGCAAGTTTCCAAACGATTAAATAATACGGTACTATAAAGTTTGAATAACGGGACAGTAAGCTGGAAATATTCCGAGCAAGATAACTGTTGCCGAATTAACAACAAATGCGGATTATTGCTGCAGCTGAGGCAGCAATAGAAGCCATTTGGATTGATAATAAATCTAATTAGATTAGATATAGTTCTGTTAGCGGCTGAGCTAGGTGTCAGCACAGACTAAAGAATTAATGGTCTCATCGACGATCCATATATATACTTCTATATTCATCTGATTCGTTCGGATCATACATCGTGGCGATGTGATGATCGTATAAATCGCGTCAGAAGATAATTAAGCAAATCCACTGACGAAAACCTTTCCTCAGCAATTTGAGCGAACCGTACATAGTTCAGGTGTTAGACACTCGAGTGACTGGCTATGTGCCAAGTGGGAGATTGTTGGATAATATGACCCATAGCGTCACTATTTGTACAGATCACGGTGTTGTTGTACAAATTAACTATGTGACAAGGAAATTGCACTCTCATCATTTGTGATTAGATCACCATAAATATATAAATGAAGAGAGGTCCATATGATTAGTTCCTGGATTGAGAATGATATGAGACAGTATCAGTCCACGAAGGATTAATCATTAAATATCCATAGCCGGAGTATTATCGAGACAGGACATCGATAATGCAGAATATGCTAGTATTGCACTTGTGCGCGTTGTGAGGGCACAACGGCATAATTCTCATATATTTAAGTATTGGATACTTATGCAAGTGCGATAGGAAGTTGTGTTTCACCGATGGTACGGGAAACAGCTTCGCTCTGGATAGACCCATCGGAATCCCATTGGTATTATGACTATGTGTCTATGGGAGGCCGAAATCAAGGTAGGTGTGTATAGTCTTAACCTGAGACTTACATCGCTAATACTTGCGATAATCGGTAGACTTTGGTCTTGGTGGTACAGGGCTTTAACCGGTTCTGCGTACACCACTTCTGGGTTTATCAGAGAGTCGTAGTGTATTGGGTGTGATGTCAAGACGGAAGTATCACTCCAGTCATAGTGGAGATGATGTCACGCAGGATATGGTATTAGTGCTCTTAAGTGTTGGCCGGCCATCGGGATATTATGACAAGGTCATGTATATCCGATTATAGAGACTAGTTACCAGACATCCGACATGTGCTTCGGACGGGGCAGACACTTATCCAACCCCAGCCCTAGCACGTGACTATCCGATACTGGGCCGATATACACAATACTACGGTATACTACACTTGATACAGATCTATATATTCCTGTAAGAATATTTCTGGAGAATTGGGTAGGCATGGCGCTTTGCTAGAAGCCAACCTTGTCTTGTAAATCGGTATAAACGTAGTACGAGGTACTTACGTGTTCGGATAATCCGACGACCGTATTTACTGCCAACATATCCGGAGATCTCATGGGTCGGTTCCTGAAGATTCACCGATGACGTATGACTCGCACTTTAATTAATCTGTGATTAATTCGATGAGAGAGAAAATTAATCTGGGATTAATTACAGAGATATTTTATCTCGGATAAAATATCGTTAAAGAGAGAGAACGATTAATTTGGAATTAATCGATAAATTAATTGTCAAATCAGATTTTGATAAATTCGATATATTATAACGAAATTAGATTTCGACGCGGAATTGAAATTAGATTTTAATTCGGGCGAACGAATTGATTTTGAATTAATTCGTTAGCGACGTGAATAGTGAATTCGCTAGGCGTAATCATTTAATTACGACGCGACGGAAAATTCGTTAATTTGGAATTAACGAACCCGAGCCCGAGAGTGATTGCGAGCGCATTCGTATTTCGAATTCGAGCGCGGCACGCAAGTCACATCAAGCGTCAAATCACTAGTCGCATCAATTGTCAAATCACTTGTCACTTTGAGTGATGTGACATGACAAGTTGTCACTTAATAAAGTGACTTGATGTGAAAAAGTAGAAATGATGTGTGAAAAGATGAAAAGCATTATTTGCTTTTTGCTTTTTGACTTTTATTGAAGTTTTGTATATCCTTTTATTTTTCTTTTACTTGGTAAATAAAAATAAAAGGAAAGGTAATACAAAAGGCATCATTTTTTCTCTCTCTTGGAAGACACACGGTTTTCACTCTTTGGAGCCAAAAACCTTCTTCTCTCTCACTCACGGTCTAGGACGTTTTTCTTCTTCATTTTTCTGGTTTTTTCACACCAAATGGAGATGCTATGGATCTTGTTGCAAGACCTAAGTGCTAGCACACTCATGGAGGAATACAAAGGTGATAGGGAAGTGATTCTTTGAGCATGGAAGCTTGAAGCTTCGAGCTTCAATGGTGACCACCATGGGCGATTTTGAAGACAATTTCACAGCCCAAAAGTGCGCCCAACAGCAGCTCTAAATGGCCAAAATCGAGCTCCATGGATGAAGAAAAAAGTCTTGTGTTCTTTGCATCTCAAACCAATCAATATGAGTTATTCTGCACCTCCTTTGATATGTATTCAACTCGTTTATGCATGATTTATGATCCTTGGGACTTGATTGAAACTCTACAAAACCCCCATAGAATTGGGCAACTAACCTCTTCAAACCCGTGATGTAGACAAATATTTAATATTTCTTTTAACCTCTCCCAACATTGGTAAAGTGTTTCCCCCGACTCTTGTGTGAATGTTGTGATTCTTCTCTTAAAGGAATTTGTCCTATGAGGGGGAAAGAACTTTTTAAGAAACTGCTCTTGTAAATCATCCCATGTTCTAATAGATCCTGACCTAAGGTTTTGTAGCCAAATTTTAGCTGTATCCTTTAAAGAAAAGGGAAAAAACTTTAACCAAATTATATTAATGCTATAATTTTGGTATGTGCAAGTGTTACATAATTCTTCGAACTCTCGTAGGTGCTGATAAGGGTTTTCTGATTCTAGACCATGGAATGTGGGTAAAAGATTGATGACACTTGATTTAAAATTGAAATGTGCTGCTTCTTGAGGAAAAATAATGCAAGATGGTGATCCTGACCTAGTGGGATTCATGAATTGTCTGAGTGTCCTAGGGTGATTAGGATCTCCATGATGAGACTCGTTTTCTTCATGATTAACTGGATTTTCAACTTGAGCAGGTGGATTTTCAATTTGGTTTTTAGTCATTCTGACTAACAATGAAGGTGATGAGGACTCGTTTTTTAATCTGCCACTAGATGTTCGAGAATAGTGTTTCATGCAACTTTAAAAAAAAACTATATTTAAAAATATGAAATTGCAAATACAAAACTTAAAAACGAAATTAAACTAAAAAAATGAAAAGAACAAATAAAGGAAATACATATGCAATGATTTAGATCTAAAAACGTCCTCTAACCATTGTTATTTCCGATCTCAATTGAATCTCTTGCTCATTTTTCTCAATGTCTTGAATTATGTTTTCGTGAAGCTTTATGAGAGCATTTTTACATGGGGATGGTTCAAAACAATTCTTTTATGAACAGCAAACAACTTTTAAGTTGATTTTTCTGTTTCCTGTAACCAAGAAAAATTAAGAACAAGGTCTCTCTATATGTGGGATTTCTGGTTCAGGGTTCATCAAGGATTAATCGGGATAGTTGGGATCTACATAAATAAAATAAAAGAAGAGGAAGATAAGATGCAGAATAAAAAAAAATACGAAATAAAAATAAAGAAAAGAAAAGTAGAGAAAGAAGAAATTAATAAATATTCTATCTACTAAATAATACTTCCCCGGCAACGGCGCCAAAAACTTGACACGCTCGAAAAGTGGTATTTTACTCCCAAGTATAAGAGTGTTGGAGTGATAAATAACCCGGTGAGTCCGGGGTCGATCCACAAAGAAGAGATTTAGCAAAATAGAATAATGAACAGTGCGGGAATGAAAAGTTTGCTTTGTTGAAGTAGTTGAAGGATTTTAGGTTGGAATACAATAATAGAATCAAATACTGGAGTTATGGGATCCACTTTTAGTCTTTTAAATATTTAGAAATCTCGGTTTATCATAATTTATAAATTATCATTTTTACCCACTTAATTTGTTATAGGAATTAATTATGCCAATAAAAAGAACCAGCCATAAAAGCGGTAGTCAGCCATAAAGACGGTGATACCGTTTGTCTATAACAAGTCCTACCAAGGTACTTAATTATGCCAAAATCGTATAAAACCAGCCATATAGGTGGTGGAAAGATAAAACCAGCCATAAAGGTGGTAGACAGATAAAACCAACCATAAAGGCGGTATAAAGATAAAACCAGCCATAAAGGCGGTATAAAGATAAAACCAGCCATAAAGGCGGTATAAAGATAAAACCAGCCATAAAGATGGTATAAAGATTGTCAATAATTAATCTAGATTTAAATCAAGTTTTAATCATTATATTTCAATTTATTTATTATAATAAAAACGAGTTTAATCTATGTTCTCATTATAAAAGCTTCACATTTACTCCAGCAGGAAACAAATTAGTTACTCATTTTGTAATAAAACATATTCGTACTTTTATTATTGAAAGAAAAAGACATTAAAAAAAGCTTTAAGTAAATAAACAAACAAGACACTCTCTCTCCAAGAATTACAGAGGAATCAGGAAAGAAAGTATGAAAATTTCTAATGTCGGACGCTCATATTTATTGGAAACTTGGCCACCCATACCAGCGAATGCATGTTGTGGACATGTGTCAAAGAACTGTGAAGCCACGTTGGGGACACGTGTCAGAGAATGGTGAAGCCACATTGGGGACACGTGTCGCGACACAAAGGTTCCACGTGTCACGACGTGTTTGCAGAATCTATGATGTGTTTGCAAAATTTACGACGTGCCTGCAGAATTTACGTGTTTGCAGAATTTACGACGTGCTTGCAGAATTTATGTTTTTCTTTTTCACATCTGATTTGTCCCGTCGAGCTTTCGAGCAAAATTTTTCCCTACAAAAATATAAAATAACACAGTAAAAGCACTGAAAGCATAACTTTAAAATATTATTTCACAAATGTGTCAATTTAAGAGGATTAGTGAAACTATAAGTGTAAAATGATTAACTTATCGTCTAATAAATATGCACTTTTTAGTATTCATCAGTTAACATTATTCCGTTCATGGAATTATTCACCAAACCGCTGCTCCTTATTTGCCTCAACAAAAAGGGATTGCTGAGCGCAAAAACCGAACATTGAAGGAAATGATGAACGCCATGTTGACAAGTTCTAGGTTACCCCAGAACTTGTGGGGGGAAGCCTTGCTTTCTGCGAACTACGTTCTGAACAAGCTTCCTCACAGAAGATTAGAAAAGACACCATATGAGTTGTGGAAAGGTCACATACCTTCCTACAAATACCTAAAAGTGTGGGGGGTGTCTTGCCAAAGTAATGGTTCCTAAACCTAAGAAGGTTAGAATAGGACCCAAAACTGTTGATTGTATATTCATTGGATATGCTAGTAACAGTAGTGCGTATCGATTCTTGGTACACAAGTCTGAAATTTCTGACATCAATCCGAATATGATAATTGAGTCAAGGAATGCGACATTTTTTGAAGACATTTCCTTGTAAGGAAAGACAAAGAACATAGTCTCTCATAAGAACTATTGATACTGTCAAAGACATTGATCAGGTTGACTAAGAATCAGATCAACATGCAAATGTTGAGACAATCGAACCTAGACACATCAAAAGAGCTAGAACGTCTAAGTCGTTTGGTCCTGATTTTCTTACATACTTGTTAGAAAATGAGCCTCAAAGCTATAAGGAAGCAATGTCTTCGCCGGAGGCACCTTTGTGGAAAGAGGCTATCAACAGTGAGATTGATTCCATCTTACAAAACCATACTTGGGAGTTGGTTGATCTTCCTCCAGGTTGTAAGCCACTAGGCTACAAATGGATATTCAAACGGAAGATGAAACCGGATGGATCGATAGATAAGTACAAGGCAAGGCTTTTCATAAAATATTATAGACAAAAACAAAGGCCTTGATTACTTTGACACATATTCACCAGTGACTTGTATCACATCGATAAGAATGCTCATAGCCATAGCAGCTATATTTGGTCTTGAAATACATCAAATGGATGTAAATATGGCATTCTTGAATGGTGAATTGGATGAGGAGATTTACATGGAACAACCATAAGGTTTTAATGTTCCCGGACAAGAAAGTGTGCAAACTTGTAAAATCCTTGTACGGATTAAAACAAGCGCCTAAGCAATGGCATGAGAAATTTGACAAAGAGATGTTGTCAAGTGGGTTCAAAACCAATGAGTGTGATAAGTGTGTGTACACCAAATCAACTCAAAAAGGATATGTCATTATGTGTCTCTATGTAGACGATATGCTGATAATTGGTAGTAATCATGAAATGATTCAGTCTACCAAGAGAGTGTTATCCATCAGATTTGATATGAAAGATTTAGGAGTAGCTGATGTGATCCTAGGAATTAAGATTTCTATGACATCAGACAGATATATATTATCTCAGACTCATTATATTAAGAAGATACTTGAGAAATATAACAAATGGAATCTAAATGTGGCTAGAACCCATGTGGACCTAACTCTTCATCTATCAAAGAATACTGGTTCAAGTGTATCGCAACTAGAGTATTCGAGAATCATCAGAAGTCTGATGTATCTCATGAATTGCACACGACCTTATATCGCTCAAGCTGTGAACATGCTTAGCAGATATACGAGCAATACAGGACATAACCACTGGAAAGCCATAGTAAGAGTTTTGAGGTATCTGGGAGAAACTTCAAAATATGGGCTACATTATGAGAGATATCATGTTGTTCTAGAGGGATACATCGATGCTAATTGGATATCTGATACAGTGAATTCCAAATCTACGAGTGGATTTGTTTTCACACTTGGTAATGCAGCCGTGTCATGGAAATCCTCGGGGCAAACATGTATTGCCCGGTCTAATATGTAATCAGAGTTCATAGCATTAGACAAGACAATGGAAGAAGCGGAATGGCTTCGAAATTTCTTGGAGGATATATTCCTAGTTGGCCCAAACCAATGCCAGTGATAAGCATACATTGTGATAGCCAATCGGCTATTGGGAGAGCCCAAAATACAATGTATAATGTTAAGTCTAGACACTGCTCTCAAGTGACATAATATCGATCGATTATGTTAAGTCGAAGGAAAACCTAGCGATCCACTTACTAAAGGTTTACCTAAGAGAAAGTTGAGAAGTCATCAATGGGAATGGGCTTGAAGCTTATAAATTAAGAATTGTCACTGTAGAAACCCAACCTAGCTGACTAGAGATCCCAAGATCTAGGTTCAAAAAGGACAACTGAAACTTTGTGCAATTCAAAACAAGCATTGAAGAGTTTTGTACTCTTTCCCATTCCGATAATGACGCATAGTGCTATCTGTCAAGGTTAGGATAAGCTAAGGCTTTTAATGACCACTATATTAGGAGATGAGTCCTAATGAGGGTAAAGGCATATTACATCCTCATAGTAGATCACCTATTTCAAGTAAGAAGTGAGGCCGCTTCCATGGGATTTACAGGCTGATTTCCCTAAAGCGCTTGATGAATCCAAGACCGCTGTTCATGGCCGAAATGAAGACAACCGTAGAACGAGAAATGGTCGAAGTAAAGCTGTGTGTTGGCAATTATCTTGGTTTACACCAACGGCGTAACAGTTCCAGACTATGGGCCACTGGTTTGCCAAGTAAATCCGATTGTCATTCACTAGGAAAGGTTCAAGGCGAAAGTTACCTATTTCGATGCAGTTTTAGTTCACGGAAACTCTCTCAAGTGTCTGCATGAATATTTAGAGAATTGTGAGGGATTGTTGAAAATTCTCTAATTATAGTGTTTGGATGGAGGAGGACATATCCATTGGATGGTACCCCAAGTGGAATGTCCTCCAATTTAGAAGAAAACTCCAAATGGTGCATGGTAAGGGGTATAACCCTTAGGAGGGTTACACCCCAAACCAAAGGGTGCCCTTAAGGCACCCCTTCCATGTCTATTTAAAAGGCTTTGGAGGTTCATTCTAAGAATCCATATCTGAAAAACAAGTCTTGAGTCTCATAATTTCGTTTTTGAGTTAGAGAGAGAGTTCCTCCATTTCCAAGTTCAATATCTTCTTAAGGAGTGCCACTTGGAGGAGAGGAATCTGAGTTATCTTAGGAGAACATTAGCCACAAAACCTGTAGAGCACTGAGACGGGGCTAATAAGTTCTTAAGGACAGAGATCTATCTCGACTTGGACTGCATTTCGTCAATTTTTCCAGGTTTTTTCTTCATACTGCAAGTCTTAGGGTTTTGCATAGTTTGATTGGTATTCTGGTTTTGATCCGTTTGGTTGCATGTTGGTTTTTGTTTAATGACAATATACCACCAACAAGTATTGATACTGGGGGTGCCAAATTTTGGATAACAAGTCTTTTTTAAAATTAAATTATTCTCCTAAGCATTTTAACTCACCTACATCAACCGGTAATTTGTACGGTTGGTGTAAAAAAAATAATATTATACTAATAAAATATAATGAAAATAATATAATACTAATAAATTAAAATAAATAAATTATTTTAAAAAATTAAGTAAATATTTATGTTAAATCATGTTTAAAGTAAATTTTCATATTTAATGACATATCTTCATATTTAATGGTAATTTTTCATGTCAATGCTCTATTTTCATATTTAATGTCATACATTTCATGTTTAATGACCAAATTTATATGTTAATATTACGAAATTTCAGGTGAGCGGCAATACACGTGTGAAATGTCAAAATCTTATGTCAGATGTGAAAATATTTTTCATGTTCAATGCCCTATTTTCATGTTTAATGCCCTAAATTTCATGTTAATGTTAATAAAAATTTTTGTTTCCGATTTTGCATGTTTAATTCCCTAATTTTCATATTTAATGTCATATTTCCATGTTTAATGTCCCAAATTTTCATGTTAATAATATATAGAGAAATGAATTTATAATTTTCATGTATGATGTCTTGATTCCATGTTTAATGCTGACAATTTCAAGTTAATATTCACAAAGCAGTAATTTCTTAATTTTTATGTTTAATGCCCTAAATTTCATATTTAATATTATATTTTCATATTTAATGCCTAAATTTTCATGTATAATATCCAAATTTGCATATTAATGCTACGAAATTTAATGTTAATAACAATACACATTGAAATGTCGAAATCTTATGTGACATGTGAAAATTTTTTCATGTTATATGCATTATTTTCATGTTTAATGTCATAAATTTCATGTTAATGCTAATGAATTTTAATGTTGGTCGATTTTGTATGTTTATAGCCCAAATTTTCATATTTAATATCCAAATTTTCACAGTGCCCATTTTTCATGTTTAATGCTCATTTTCATGTTCAATATCTTATTTTCATATTTAATGACCAAAACTTCAGGTTAATGCTAATAATTTTCATGTTTGCATGTTTTAGATATTAATTTTCTAATTTTCATATTTAACATTCAAAATTTGACGTTAATGTCAAAAAATTCAAGTCAAGCCCAATTAATGTCAAATCTTTTATCTCTATAGTAAAAAATAAAATTCATGTTTCATGTTTAATGTTTATATTTTTATTTTTAATGTCCAAAATTTAAGATTATCAAAAATTTAGGTAACCAGTTTTTTAAATTTTTTAATCTTTTAAAAATAAAGAATTAATCTCAACCTTTAGGTTCTCATCCAAAGGTTGAGATTAAACCCAACACACTTACACCTAGTATATCAGTAACGCCCCATATAAAGACGTTGAAAATTCTTTAAGATATATCTTCATTATTGGAGAAGTTGGGAATCAGTGGCCTGAATAAATCCAAATTAAAGAAGCCACTTTGTAATAAAGTTGAAAGAATTGTAAGAATTTAAATGTGAATCTGGTTTTCCGATGAACATGAGACATGATCGTGATTTTATAAATCTAGTATGTAAGTACATATATCGTTCAAGTAATACAGTGATTATTAATCGGATGTCGAACATACATGAACTTAATATTTATCTTATTAATATCAAGACTAACCTATTTAACTTAAACTAAACTATTGGTTGAGAAAGAATTTTGATTAAATTAAATCACTGAAAAGGTAAATAAAGATAAATAACAAACTTCGGGAAAACCTTATAAAATATAAGAACCTAGGGTTGTAATTTCACCTAAGTAAGAACACAATAAGTTCATCCACTTTTCATTCAATTGGGTTGTTGTTACTAATTATTAACCTAGAATACTAAACTATTCACAAGCCTCTTTTGATGGTTAGATGAATATATTCAGAATAACTCAATATACTATATGACTATGTTATTAAATTAAACCGAATCTCTTAAGATTATGTTCTAATATTAATTGGTTACGTATACTCTTTAGATAAATTTCTATCATACATGGAAATCTATTCAACGAATAAGATCACACGATATTATTCTCATGGCTAATCCAAATTTCCTCCGTCAAATTCTTAAGGACTTACCAAGACTATTTTATTATTGGCCAAACAAATAAAATAAGCACCAAAACACATAGAATAATAAATAATAAATAAAAAATCCAAAAGAATAAAAATATGCAATTAAATTCATTAAACATGCTCAAGATCCATTACAACCCTAGATTTAATGAATTAGCTACTCATAATATTCAATAAAAATAAGCTAATCATTATAACAAGTCAAGAAATCATAAAATATAAAGCTAGAGAGAAAAGGGAAGAAAAAAACTCTCGTTTGCAGCCTTCGTCTTCAAATTCTAACTCCGGTTGATGCACTCGTTCTTGCCTTACTCTAGGCGTTATTTTATGCCCTGGGAGGCTCCAAAATATGTTATGAGACTTGATAATTGGTTTTGGGATGAACTTGTGCTTATATAGGAGGTTCATGGGGTGTTTCCAAAAATCAGATCTAGTGCGAATCTTCTTTTTGGTGCATTGCGACGCGCAAAACCTAGAGTCGCGAGGCGCCAAGCTTTGCTACTCTGTTGACAAAATTTGCTCTCTATCTCAGTTTGTTTAAGCCCGCGTCTCGACACGTGTTTAGCATCAGGACGCGTGTTTTGACTCCGAATTTTTCCCGATTTGCTCTGTATCATTCCGTTTTCATCACTAATTAATTTGATTGAATCGTGATATTATTTTGACCTACTAAACGCACCCAAAACACATCAATTCACTAATAAAACTCGATATCACCCAAAAAATATTAAGATAAAAGGCGGGAAATATATGGATATTAACCGCTCGTCACGCCCCCAAACTCAATATTTTTCTAGTCTTCGAGCAAAACAAAAAAGAAATAAAATAAATAAACAAATCAAAACAAAATTAAATTAATTTAGGCTACTTTTGTAGGAATCACGGTTGCATTTAGCATATGTAACAAGCCTTTAAACCCCTAGGCGACCCTAGTGAGGCTTACAGTGACGATACCCACAAACGCCATTTATCACACACATGCAATCACACACAAATGCAAAAGCTAAAAATAAAACTAACTAAAAAAAAAAAAACGGTCTTGGGAGTTACACATAATATTATCCTCAGAGAATCCATACTAATAAAACCCAAGAACCTTCAAAGTACCCAATGCAACTCAAATCCAAGTTCTTGAATAAATCATCTAAACTAGACTCATAGCGTGTATGTATAAGGTCTAGTCACAACTCAATTCCTAAGTAAGTCAACTCAGTGATTTCGTCTCAAAAATTGACATCTGATAGGTCAAACCAACCTAGATTTCTCAAAAGTGCATGTGTCTGTCTTTTTTTTTGCTCAGTATGGTATGATTTATCTTTTTTTTTTTTCTCAACACACCTACCCTTTAAGGTAGCATATCTCCTCATGGTGGTCGTAATACTCGTCCATGGGTAGCTTCACGTTTATTGGTTATAAGTTATTTAACTTCCTCTTTTTTCTTTTTTCTTTTTTCTTTTTTTTTTCCATACCATACATCATAACACTAAAAATTGAGATAGATATCTAACCAAACGGTCATTCATCATCAATCAATTTCTTTAACTAGTCATTTTATCAACTCCCTAGATTCTTACTACTAGAAACCTACTTTTAAGGGCATATGAGTCTAACCTGTTGGGGTTGGTGCTCAGAGCACCAATCCGGACCGTATTTATGTCTAATTCATGAATACGAACATCCCCTTATTCCATAATATTACTTATTTATGGTTGCACCTCTTGTTTTTATATACGTATTCGATCTGATTACGATTAGATTGAAACTAAATGTTGTTTAGTGATATGTATATATTAGACAAAGGCTCGATAATATTTTTTGCTCAGTATGGTATGATTTATCTCTTTTTTTTTTCTCAACACACCTACCCTTTAAGGTAGCATATCTCCTCATGGTGGTCGTAATACTCGTCCATGGGTAGCTTCACGTTTATTGGTTATAAATTATTTAACTTCCTCTTTTTTCATTTTTCTTTTTTCTTTTTTTTCCATACCATACATCATAACACTAACAAATTGAGATAGATATCTAACCAAACGGTCATTCATCGTCAAGCAATTTCTTTAACTAGTCATTTTATCAACTCCCTAGATTCTTACTACTAGAAACGTACTTTTAAGGGCATATGAGTCTAACCTGTTGGGGTTGGTGCTCAGAGTGCTAATCCGGACCGTATTTATGTCTGATTCATGAATACGAACATCCCCTTATTCCATAATATTACTTATTTATGGTTGTACCTCTTATTTTTATATACGTATTCGATCTGATTACGATTAGATTGAAACTAAATGTTTTTCAGTGATATGTATATATTAGACAAAGGCCCAATAATATATAATGCAGTACACAGTTACAAAGGGAGTTTGTAATTGACATTGGGAAGTGTCACTGCTAAATGTATATTATCAAATATTGTTCCTGGTCAAGATTTGCTAACACGGGTCGGTTAGTCAAATCCGTTGAGACCAGTACATGTCATATATCGAGACTTGGTTCGATGGTTTATCCCAATGAACCATGAGTCTGGAGAGACTCATATGGACGTGTAGGTGTTTATAGTGTATAAACATTGAACGGCTCACCGAAGATTATTAATATAAGAATCTTCTCGGGTTGAGTAGCATAATGGTCATTCGACTTGAGAAACCACTGTGGATGTATGAGACATCCTCCACACTTAGATGGCAGTCACATCACCGATCTATTTAGATCAGACCTCCGCCTGTTAGTTGGGTGTGGACTGAACCTCAGGATATCCTGTGTGTGTCAAGATAGGATCCGTCAGTTCTGTGTACAGAGCATAGGTAGTCCATATATAATTAGCAGTCTGTTAAATCTGTGGCCACAGTATACTTCGGAAGTAAGTTCCGAGTGTTATTTAACGATTGCTAATAGATACGTCGACGAGATAATACCTATAGAGATTTGACGTTTACATCTATATCTCTGGGATTATCTGGATACCTGTGACGGAGGGATTATACGTATGCAATGACCTCGACCTGTATGATTCAGCTAGTTTATCCGTGATCGTCATAATTTACGGGTGGATAAATTACGGACACGAAATTGGATTTCGGGACAGATATACCTGAATCTAGAGAGTCTCAATAATGAAACATACTCGTAGAGCACTAGGGCAACTTTTATGAATAATGATGATTATTTATAAATCGTTTAAACGTTAAACGAAAAATACATGCGAACGGGCCGAACCGTCATTTCCCAGTTAATGTGTATTTGTATTTAATATATGATATTATTAAATACACATTAATAAATTTTCAAATAAAGGTATTTGACATATATCATTAATATATGTATTTGAGATATTTAAAGTAAATATAATACATATATTTGAGATATTGTATTTAATTAATTAATTAATTATTTAATTGTTAAATGATTAATATAATTAAAATATAAATATCTTACCAAATGATAAAGTTAGGAAATGATTATAAGTGTTTATTGTTGACTTTAAAGTAAAGGAAATGGTAGTCAAATTGGATTTGACTTCTTTGATATTTGTTTAAAGTGTTTAAAATTGAAATATCATTTTTCTTATTTTTTGTCAAATTTTCGGCCATGACCCTAATTGAATATAATGGTTATATTTTTCATGTTGCCATTGTTGACTAAGTTGAAATTGTCATTAAAATGTAATGATCATTTTATCAACTTGGCAAATGAAATTCAAATGAAATGAAACTAATGTAACTTGTATTTGCTTTAGGCCAAATTCGGCCAAGGCTTACATTTGGGCAAGTATATATTGTTTCATTTAATTTTAGAGTTTAAGAAACCTTTTCACTTTATCAAAACTCCATTAAAACAAGGCAAAGAAGGTAGAGAGAAAAGAAAAGAAAAACAAGGAAAAGCTTGGAATTTAGTAAGTATTTCCAACCTTCCATTAGAGAGTAATTTGTTCCTCTTGTTGTGGGAAACATCTTGTGATGTTCTTGAGTTTTTCTATTCTTTATTCTTTGTACTTTTGATGGATAAAATTTTGATGAAGGTGATGAGCATGTATGATGTTGGAAGTTTATTACTAGTGTAGTAATAAGCATTCTTTTAAGGTTTTAGAACCTTGTTGCCATTCTAGAGTTATTGACCCACTCTTAAATGATCTAGATTTTATCTTGAGTTGTTTCATTGTGTTGAGACTTTGGTTGGATGGAAGAAACATGATTGAAGTAATTGATTTAACTAATTTGGTCTAATTTGTCCAATTTGAAGAAATTGAAAACTTAGGGTTCATGACCAATTCCAAATTTGGGTCTTTTCATATATGTTGTGTATTTGGATGTGTATATGATTCATATAAAGTTTCATGTTCATTGTATTACATCTTGATGTGTTTTGATGCAAGAAATGACAAAGTGCACACTTTGGCACCAAAGTGGTGCATTCGGCCAAATGAAGAAAAATGGGGATTTATGTTGCCCTTGGTGTTTTGATGTTTTGAACATGCTAAGTTCATCTTAGAAATGATTTAGAATCATTCAAAATTGATTTGATCAATTTCGGACTAAAATGGACAAAGTACCAAGTGTAAGGGCAATTCGGTAAATTCACTTAAATATGATTTATTGATTTTATTTCATAATTTGATTATTGGATAATTAAATAAATATGTTTATTTAATTAATCCGAGAAAAAAATTTTGAAATCGGAAAATTTGATTTTCCACCGTTTCCGCTGCGTTACCGATATTCCCCTTAAAACCCCTCAACAAAATGGTATCAGAGCGAGTCTGATTCTAGACCTCCATAAAATGATTAGCTTGTTTTATTCAATGTTTAATCATGTTTTCTTGACTTTATACATGCATGTTATAATCTAATTTGATTAGATTTAGGGTGTATGACACTTAATGGAATATATCCGCTTAATAAGGTTTTAAAGTAACTAGTATTTGGAATACTTGTTTCTTGGTCCGTCTTATCAATACGGTTTATAAATATTTTTCCGTGACTACATCCGAGACCGTGCCTCTGCTATGAGGGTGTAGCCGATAGAGATTTATTTATGCCGGATGTATATTAGATACTAGATAAATTCAAGCGAAAGCGGAATCCTGAACGTGCCCTAGCTGTCAGGGTTACACAAGTAACTTGAGTTTATCATTGATGAGTTTAACCTTGGTACGTCTACTTGTGGGCCTGCCTTAGCAGCGACAATGAGAAACGACCAGGACCGGAACCTCGGAGTCACTAGTGAGTGATTGACAATGAGTTGTCTACCTGTGAATATACGTAGGTGAGACTGTGCCTCTGCTGTGAGTCGAAATATATTCATGGGATCCACTTCCCATTATGGAATTCGATTTAATTATTGAATTCTCGTTTTTCCGTTGAGGATTACGGTATTACGTAAAATAGTGGGAGGCACTGCTAAGTTTAAAAATTCCTTAACTTTGGCAGTGTGTATTATTATGAAAATAGCCGCTTGTTTTGTTTTCCTTAATCTATATTAGATAGAATTAAACTTTTAATTCACTGCACACATATTTTGATATGTTATCTGACTTGACTCTTGGTTGCAGTTATTCTAGAATAGGTTCTTGATACTACTAGACTAGGATATTATTAGATTGGTCTAAACCATCGGGAACTATTGTTCCGATTTTCTTCAAAAATAAAGATGGTTAATGACTTAGTTTCTAAGTCATGATAGATAATCTAGATAGATATCCCTTTTAGGATATAATACTTTAGAGAGAATAGTTTCTTATGCAGTAAGAATTGACTTGAATTAGTTCATGTCTCGAGATTCTTGACTTGCATTAAGAAAGCCCCATTAGGTATTTGTTTATCTAGTAATGACGTTTCTTAGCTTTAATTACCTTTAGAGGCAATGTGTCCGACACGATTTCCTAATCAATTATTTGCAATTGTTATGAATAGTTGAATGCAAATAGTAAAGCTAAAGAAAGGAGGTGTATAGTTGTGTATAGAAAATATTGATTTTCACAAATACAACAACTATAGGTATTGGATACCAGATCTCCCGTCTAGTTATTTGAAAATATTAGTTAACGATTGTTTTGATATTTGATATCGGAACTTGCGACTATTGGATAGTTATTTGTTTTTAAACATTGTTATATATTTTAAATATGACTAGTAGTGTCATTGACTTAAAGATAAACATTAAGAAAAATTATTCGGTTAAAATAAATAATTTAGAACGGTGCTTTATGAGTTTAATCACTTAAGCATTAGATGCTTATTCCGTATGGTAAAGGATGGTTTGATACTAGATCACACCATACATCCTTATCATTTAACGAATATTGTATTCAGGAAGGTGATTAAGATCTCATTTAACCAATGATTGTCATTGGACCACCAAATTTATTTAACTGATACATTGGATGTATGTAGTTTAATAAATAATAATTGCTTAAGGTAGTTTTCTTTATTTCGTAACTGATTTGATGAATTGTCAAAACTTAGTTATGAGTTTCTGAAGGAACACATATTGAAAGTCTTGAAAATATCAAGAATTTTCAATCTGTTCTGATGAAACGTAGATTGAATATTTTTGACTTGTTCAAATATATTCAGTCTAAAGTTTTTTTGAAAACTTGATCCTTAAAATTCATTACAAGTCTTTGAACTGTTCAAAGATCTTTGATACGATCAAACATTTGAATTTAAAGCAATTGGTTCTAAGGTTGTTCAGTGAATATGATTCATATTCAATATTATTCTTCCACGATTCCATCTTGATGGAATTGAGAAGTGGGAGCAGTCGAATCTTATATGATTTGATTCGTTTGATATTGAATGTTACCGAATTAGTTTCAATACTCTTGGGGATATGCTCCAGTAACACTAATACATCTTTTTAATTAATGTTCCATTAATTTCTACAGTTACATATATGATATGTATAGGTAGAAAATTCGAATCTTGAAAAATTTGAGATTTGAATCTTTCTTTTATATAATAGTTATATAATGGAAATTACTTACACCTTGGAGGTATAAGTAAAAGTTTATCATTTATTATATTTAATAGAATATCTTTCCTACGATCCTAAGTAATAAAATTTTTTTATTACTTGGTGTGTAACATCTGATGTTAATTATTGTAGAAAAAGACTTGACTTATTGAAGTCAAATGTGAGAATGATAAATTATAATTGGAACTATGTAATTAATAAGATGAAACAACCCTTATACATCTTCTATATAAGTCTAATAGGATATCAGAATCATTTACGAGTATTTGATACTTAATGGTTCTGTTGTTTTCTTATTGAAGAAAATATATCATATAACTTATAATGGAAGCGATATTTGATATCAATTCTGGAAGTTCACCATTGAACCATAGATCTAAGATTGTTCATAGCTTACTACAATCAAGTTTTGAACTTGATTAAGCTTTCATTATGAATTAGTTCATGATATGTGCTAATTGTTTGCGCAGCGAAAGCAGTGTGAGCTTGTTAAAGGTTTGACCTTTACAGTATGACAGTGAGAAAAGTTATACTCAGCAATCTATTGTAGATTCTGAGAAAACTTATCTCTAGTCACACTAAATGAACAATTAGAGATATATTGGTTAATGTTAATATGAAACTGTACATTTTAACTAAAGAATGCAAAGTGGCGTTTTTGAATGACTTATTCAGATAAGAGATCAGTTGTGATTTCTTTGTTTGAAGAGTTCATTCTGGAATGGCCCTAGAGTTTGTGTTCTGTTGAGATCACAGTTTTGTGCTAGCTTACAGAGCCTATTGTAGACTCGGATAAGTCTTCAGAAATATGTGTTCTCTATTTTTGATATCGTCAGATCGTCTGATCTTGTCAAAGTATATAGAATACATATGTGATAAAAGGGTTAGTGGGAGCGCACAAATTACTTTCTAGTGTTATATATCCTAACAACATTATCATTATTGTAGTAATAATGAGATGTTTGTGAGGTAAAAAGGTTTACCTAATTCTTCTTTACTCCGTGAAAACAGTGGGAGTAGTCTCTGTTATATACGATATAAAGTTTTATATAAGATATAAAACCAAGAGACTTGTGAGATACTCCTATTATTCGTACATTAGATATGATCTAATAAAGGACATAACTAGGCTATCTGTATGCCAGTTAGTATAACTGTTGGACAGTTATTGTGTGTCTTATATAAAGTATTCATCTTTTGTAAAGGATGATTCCTTTTTCGAAAGAGATATTGATTAGAATGTCTAATCAATTTTATATATCATTTGATGATGACATAATAAATACTTTATAATGTGCGATTAAAGATATTGATTTAATCGTAATTGTTACGAGTTATTTTGATATCTTGTAGACCATATGATGGATCTTGAAACACGTTCTTTGTGATCTTTGAGATATTAAGAACGAGTTTCTAATTCATGGAGAATACAGTCTGCAACCATTAGGGTCATATTAGTTTTGAGACTAATTATGACGTTAGACAGTCTACGTCATAAAGAGTCACAAAAGATGCAGTGGAGTGTCACGAAGGATTCTACTAATGAGTAGAATTAGATGCAACTTATGAAGTATTGACTTATGAAGTTGCATAGTGACCTTATAAATTAGAAGTTTTAAATTGGTGTTGTGCTTGCGGTTGTCCTCATAGTATTTTTGGATTTGATCCCTAAATACTTGGACAACTTAGTAGCTGTAGCGTAATACAGATATAGCATCCATTTCATATTAATGTATAATTTAGATTCTACAAAATATAAATGATGCTAACTATGAGAAACGATGGAGTTTGTTTGACAAACTCAATATGTCATAGCGGACCTGCTTTTTGTTGCCTACCTCTTAGGTACTGGGTGCGCTTTTGAGAGCAATGAGTATATGATACACATTGAGATGTGTATATGATACCGTGGATTGGCACTAGAGCAAGTGGGAGAAATTGTTGGGGTTGGTGCTCAGAGCGCCAATCCGGACCGTATTTATGTCTGATTCATGAATACGAACATCCCCTTATTCCATAATATTACTTATTTATGGTTGCACCTCTTGTTTTTATATACGTATTCGATCTGATTACGATTAGATTGAAACTAAATGTTGTTTAGTGATATGTATATATTAGA
Organism: Zanthoxylum bungeanum; assembly: GCA_019454045.1. NCBI lineage: Eukaryota > Viridiplantae > Streptophyta > Magnoliopsida > Sapindales > Rutaceae > Zanthoxylum > Zanthoxylum bungeanum. Next base: position 82,346 of record SKCR01026322.1, read on the forward strand.
CAAAGGCCCGATAAATATAATGCAGTACACAATTACAAAGGGAGTTTGTAATTGACATGGGAAGTGTCACTGCTAAATGTATATTATCAAATATTGTTCCTGGTCAAGATTTGCTAACACGGGTCGGTTAGTCAAATCCGTTGAGACTAGTACATGTCGTATATCGATACTTGGTTCGATGGTTTATCCCAATGAACCATGAGTCTGGAGAGACTCGTATAGACGTGTAGGTGTTTATAGTGTATAAACACTGAACGGATCACCGAAGATTCTTAATGGATGGTACACCAACGTCAATAAGAATCTTCTCGGGTTGAGTAGTATTGGTCCTTCGACTTGAGACACCACTGTGGATGTATGAGACATCCTCCACACTTAGATGGCAGTCACGTCACCGATCTATTTAGATCAGACCTCCGCATGTTCGTTGGGTGTGGACCGATCCTCAGGATATCTTGTGTGTGTCAAGATAGGATCCGTCAGTTCTGTGTACAGAGCATAGGTAGTCCATATATAATTAGCAGTCTGTTAAATCTGTGGCCACAGTATACTTCAGAAGTAAGTTCCGAGTGTTATTTAAAGATTGCTAATAGATACGTCGACGAGATAATACCTATAGAGATTTGACGTTTACATCTATATCTCTGGGATTATCTGGATACCTATGACGGAGGGATTATACGTATGCAATGACCTCGACCTGTATGATTCAGCTAGTTTATCCGTGATCGTCATAATTTACGGGTGGATAAATTACGGACACGAAATTGGATTTCGTGACAGATATACCTGAATCTAGAGAGTCTCAATAATGAAACATACTCGTAGAGCACTAGGGCAACTTTTATGAATAATGATGATTATTTATAAATCGTTTAAACGTTAAACGAAAAATACATGCGAACGGGCCGAACCGTCATTTCCCAATTAATGTGTATTTGTATTTAATATATGATATTATTAAATACACATTAATAAATTGTCAAATAAAGGTATTTGACATATATCATTAAATATGTATTTGAGATATTTAAAGTAAATATAATACATATATTTGAGATATTTGTATTTAATTAATTAATTAATTATTTAATTGTTAAATGATTAATATAATTAAAATATAAATATCTTACCAAATGATAAAGTTAGGAAATGATTATAAGTGTTTATTGTTGACTTTAAAGTAAAGGAAATGGTAGTCAAATTGGATTTGACTTCTTTGATATTTGTTTAAAGTGTTTAAAATTGAAATATCATTTTTCTTTATTTTTTGTCAAATTTTCGGCCATGACCCTAATTGAATATAATGGTTATATTTTTCATGCCATTGTTGACTAAGTTGAAATTGTCATTAAAATGTAATGATCATTTTATCAACTTGGCAAATGAAATTCAAATGAAATGAAACTAATGTAACTTGTATTTGCTTTAGGCCAAATTCGGCCAAGGCTTACATTTGGGCAAGTATATATTGTTTCATTTAATTTTAGAGTTTAAGAAACTTTTCACTTTATCAAAACTCATTAAAACAAGGCAAAGAAGGTAGAGAGAAAAGAAAAGAAAACAAGGAAAAGCTTGGAATTTAGTAAGTTTCCAACCTTCCATTAGAGAGTAATTTTTCCTCTTGTTGTGGGAAACATCTTGTGATGTTCTTGAGTTTTTCTATTCTTTATTCTTTGTACTTTTGATGGATAAAAGTTTGATGAAGGTGATGAGCATGTATGATGTTGGAAGTTTATTACTAGTGTAGTAATAAGCATTCTTTTAAGGTTTTAGAACCTTGTTGCCATTCTAGAGTTATTGACCCACTCTTAAATGACCTAGATTTGATCTTGAGTTGTTTCATTGTGTTGAGACTTTGGTTAGATGGAAGAAACATGATTGAAGTAATTGATTTAACCAATTTGGTCTAATTTATCCAATTTGAATAAATTGAAAAATTAGGGTTCATGACCAATTCCAAATTTGGGGCTTTTCATATATGTTGTGTATTTGGATGTTTATATGATGCATATAAAGTTTCATGTTCATTGGATTACATCTTGATGTGTTTTGATGCATGAAATGACAAAGTGCACACTTTGGCACCAAAGTGGTGCATTCGGCCAAATGAAGAAAAATGGGGATTTGTGTTGCCCTTGGTGTTTTGATATTTTGAACATGCTAAGTTCATCTTAGAAATGATTTAGAATCATTCAAAATTGATTTGATCAATTTCGGACTAAAATGGACAAAGTACCAAGTGTAAGGGCAATTCGGTAAATTCACTTAAATATGATTTATTGAATTTTATTTCATAATTTGATTATTGGATATTTAAATAAATATGTTTATTTAATTAATCCGAGAAAAAGTTTTTGAAATCGGAAAATTTGATTTTCCACCGCTTCCGCTGCGTTACCGGATTTAGCCCCTAAAACCCCAACATAACCTAGATCACCTACTCAATGCATCAGATAAAAGTAAATTGGGCACTTATCATTTCTTAAATTTCATCCTAAAGAAAACAAACTCATCATATGAACTATATTTCACTACTTACGAATATTGTTTTATTTCAATATTTTTAAATAAATAGCAGGAGCTAACACTTGTGGATGCTGGATTTCGACCGAGGTCCACAATCGAGAATTTGTAGATTGGGGGCACTAGCGATCCTGCAAAACAAAGGTAGAGTGAGCGGGAGTAAACTACCCACCGGTATGGTGGGTGCCGGGGGCACTCCGACGCTCAAGTCAGTAGTATGAAATGAGCAGTAAATATGCAAAATGTGAAAGCAAGGTTTGTTGTTACTTTGTCCTCTTTGGGTGGCCGTGAGGGCGGTGACAAGTGTTTAAATGAATGGAGAGCTCAGATGGCTTGTGTCAGAGTGCAAAAGCTTGTAAGAGAGAAAATCTTGCCCCGTATGCTGAGTTATCTCCCTTCTTATAGACTTGAAATATATTTTTTTATAGTTGTAACAGAAGCTGGCAATGAGCCCACAACGTGCTGACATTTCTGGCAAAGGAGCCCACAACGTGCTCTGGATTTCATCTTTCGGTGATGAAGAATATTTGCATGTGATAATATATATTGTGTTTAGGAAAAGAGAGAAACAGTCGGTGAATAATTAAGGGGGTTTGTCCTTAAGCTATTGGATTTGCTTTTGTAAATGATTTAACGTTTAATGGGCTGGGTTATCGCTTTAGGCCTCACCTGGTATTGGGTTTGAAGTGAAAGACGGTTTTGCCCTTGGCCCAAATTTGGCACGTACAGTTTTTCCCCTACTCTCTAAGTCAAGAAGTTCTTTGACTTGGAGAGTATTTGTCAAACATGTCGTATGAAGCGAAATATATGAAAATATCTGTAGGTAAAATTTTGGGTCTTCGAACTTGTTTCTTTAAGAGCCATGCGGGATGTTCCCACTTGACTGAACCATATGAAGGTTAGGGTAATCCTTATAGAACGAGTTTAAACACCAGGGGTTTATAATGTCGTCTAGACCAGATGAAGGCCAGGTCTCGAACTTGACTTCACATGAGCCAATGGGGAATGTTCCCAATCGACTGAACCAGATGAAGGTCAGGGTAATCCCCATACAACGGGTCCAAAGACCAGGGGTTTATAATGTCGTCTGGACTAGATGAAGGCCAGGTCTTGAACTTGACTCCACATGAGCCAATGGGGAATGTTCCCAGTCGACTGAACCAGATGAAGGTCATGATATCTCCACACTACTGGTCAAGGACCATGGGAGTCTTGAAATTTTTCTAGACGAGATGAAGGTCATGCGCTGAACTCGAATCTACATGAGCCATGGGGAATGCTCCCAGTCGACTGAACCAGATGAAGGTTCAGGAGTTATTTCACACGAAATGTGTCGTCTGGACTGTAGGAAGTCCATGTCTTCATTTGACTCGACATGAGTCTGTGGGGTATATCCCCGGTCGACTGAACCAGATGAATGTCAGGACAATCTCCATACTACTGGTCAGGGACCAGGGGAGTCTTCAATGTCGTCTGGACCAGATGAATTTCAGGTCTTCAACTTGACTCTATATGAGTCATGGGGAATGTTCCCAATCGACTGAACCAGATGAAGGCCAGAACAATCTCCATACTACTGGTCAAGGACCAGATGAGTCTTCAAATTTTTCTAAACCATATGAAGGTCATATATTGACTAAACTTGAGCCATGGGGAATGTTCCCAATTGACTGAACCATATGAAGGCCAGGACAATCTCCATACTACTGGTCAAGGACCAGAGGAGTCTTCAAATTTTTCTAAACCAGTTGAAGGTCATATATTGACTCTACTTGAGCCATGGGGAATGTTCCCAGTCCACTGAACCAGATGAAGGTTCATGAGTTATTTCACACGACATGTGTCGTCTGGACTGTAGGAAGTCCATGTCTTCATTTGACTCGACATGAGTCTATGGGGGATGTCCCCGGTCGACTGAACCAGATGAAGGTCAGGACAATCTCCATACTACTAGTCAGGGACCAGGGGAGTCTTCAATGTCGTTTGGACCAGATGAAGGCAAGGTCTTCAACTTGACTCTACTTGATTCAATGGGGAATGTTCCCAGTCGACTGAACCAGATGAAGGCCAGGACAATCTCCATACTACTGGTCAATGACTAGGGGAGTCTTCAATGTCGTCTGGACCAGATGAAGGCCAGGTCTTCAACTTGACTCTACTTGAGTCAATGGGGAATGTTCCCAGTCAACTGAACTAGATGAAGGTCAAGATAAAAGCATGTAATGTCAAATGAGGTTATCATCAAGTTCTAAGCTATAGGCGTGTAGATGTAGAATATGATGTACATCAAGTCTCAAGTCACACATGTCTGGTAATCATAACAACTCCCAAGCTACATTCATGTAGATGTCGAATGGGATGCATATCAAGATCCAATTCTTACATGTCTGAGATCCACAACAAGTCCAAAGCTATACACATGTAGATGTTGACCGAGAAATCCATAACAATTATATAGTAATATTGACTGAAACACCCATAACAAGTCCCAAGCTACATATTATAATGTCAAATGGGATTCCCATAACAAGTCCCAAGCTACATATTGTAATATCAACTGGGACACCCATAGCAAGTCCCAAGCTATATATTGTAATGTCAAATGGGACACCCATAATAAGTCTCATGCCAAACTAATATCGACTGGGACATTCTTTAAAAAGAGCAAGTCATACCTGGTAATGTTGACTGGGATGTACACACTAAGTCCCCATATAATGTCGAGTGGAATATCTTCACACCAAATACCCATGTAGTGTCAAGTGAGATATTCTAGCCAAGTCTTCTTTAATGTACGTCAACTGGGACGTCCTCTTGATGAGTCTCCATATGTCAAGTGTCGAGTGGGATATCATCATGCCAAGTTTTCATACATTTGGTGTCGAGTGGAATATCTTTATACCGGGTTTTCATACACATATGTCGATTGAAGTATTCGTACAAAGATTCTCATACGGGTGTCGACTGGAATATACCTACAAAGATTCTCACACATGCATGTCGACTGAAATAATCATGCAAACATTTCATATATTTATGTCGACTGGAATGTACATACGTGTCAGCATTGTATCATGCAGCGTCGAATGGAGTATACCCACACATTCTTGTCCATGCATGTCGACTGAAGTAAATATATGAATCCTTCATACATGCATGTCAATTGGAGTATACCTGCAGTCACTGGAAACACTACATACATGGATGTCGACTGAAACAACTATTACTAATGTTCAACTGTTGATATCGACTGCAATTATTTTATACATGTATGTCGACTGAAGTGACTATATGAATTTTTCATACATGCATGTCGATTGGGGTGTACCGACATACTCTTCATAAGATGATGTTGACAAGAATACACACAATGCTCCATTTATGTCGAAAGGCTCCATATATGCATGTCGACTGAAATGTTCCTGTAATCATTTCATACATGGACTTCGACTGGAGTAATCTTGCAAAGATGCAAATATTGAGGTCAACTGGAATATACATGTAAACACTTCATACATACATGTCAACTGATGTTCATGCAATTAGTTAATATATGCTTGTCGACTGAAATGTACCTGAAATCAATTCATTCTTGTATGTCGACTGGAATAATTATACGACATATCTCCATTTATGCATGTCGACTGGAATACCAACATTTCATAAAGATATGCACTTGAATATAAATTTGAGTTCATATAAGTCTGTCGACTGGAATGTTCCTACTAACATATTTTATAAGTATGTCGATTGAAATTATCCTACAATTATACGTGCATGTCGACATAAGTAATCATGCAACACTTCATACATACATGTAGACTGGAATACCTACAAAGACTTTTGTACATGCATGTCGACTGGAATAATTATATGAAACATTCTTGTAGGCATTGCATTTTCGCATGTGAAACCCGATGATGAGTCTCAATTGGAGGCACTACCTTTTTAGCTAAGGATATTGCGGGAAACGGAGGTCGGAATGGGAAATTCGGAAAAGTATGTCATCAAGTTCATTCCACAAGTTCACTGTCTTCGTTGGTGCTGCGTTCGTTCCTCCGTTCGAACCTCGTGCAGATTGCGGACGTTCGTGCCGCGTGCGAGGAGGCGTTCGAACGGAGCCGGTAATTCTGGTTTTGATGCTAGCCTCACACGCCAGCCCATTTAACCCCCCAAAGCCCATAAAACACATCCCAAATTAAATAAATAAATATTAAACATTAAATAAAATATTTAAATCATTACCAATTAAATAAAACATAAAATAAAATCATGCCTAATATAAATAAATCAAATGTATTATATACTAAAACTAAAAAGAAGATATGCCTAATTAAAATCAATCTTAACCAATTAAAGCCAATCACATATTTGACTTCCTAATTCAATAAGATATCCACCAATTTAAAAGTATTGACTTCCTAATCTAAACCAAATTTGTCCCCCCCTCAATCTTTGACTTTCCTTGCTAAACACCAAATCCTATCCCCTCTTAATGCCAAAATCTCTTCCTTGTGAGACAAGGTGAAGCCCTAGCCATTCTCTATATAAACAACCCCTAACCTAGCCATCCCTTCGGTCCAATCTCTCTAGCTCATACACACAATTCACACAAGAATTATAGCAAGAAATATTAAACAAAGACACAGCCCACCCCATAAACACATGCAATCCGCCACCTAGCAACCCCAATAACCGTGAAGCAAAACAAAACCAAAAACAACCTCACCAAGCCTAAAACAGTGAGTAATAACCCTATTCACCGACCATAAAACAAAAATACAGCACCCTTAAATCGACTTAAAACAGTCCCTAAAACCCCTTAAAACAGTAACATAAACTACACTTATAATCCTTAAAATAACCATACAAAACCACACCAAAAAGAATATCAAAACAGCCCACAAACAGTAAGCAGAGAACGCAGAGGAAGCGGCAGCAAAACCACAAGGAAACAGCAGCAAAATGGAGTCGGAACAGTAGCCCGAGTGGCCGAACAGCGAAGGAAGAGGCAAACCAGTGAACCAGAAAAGTTGCGGAGCTTTACCCCCTTTCGATCTTCGTGGAACGCGAGTCCGAGAGACAGCTAAAAGGTTAGACCTGAGGGTGTCTATCACACTTATTCCTATTTAATTTCTGGTAATTTATTTTGATTATATTTTCTGTATTTGTGGCATTTGTTGTGTGTATGATGCGTGTTGTGGGTATTGGATGAATGGAAGAGTGTCGTCTCTTGTGGTATATAGGATGGAAACCCATACGTAAATTCCGTAGCCGAATCCGAATGGACGGTAGTGCGGTCTGTACTTGGGACACAACTCCACGTACCACTTGAGTAAAACGGCACCTCCTCTTGTTTTGAGTTGCTTTGGTTTATTTAATTCTTGTCATTTAAATTCTGCATGTTGTTTAATCCCATGATACGATCGAGTGCATGGGCTTAGTAAGTGCGATGAAAGGTTCCCTAATTGGAGGGATAAAATCCTTCACCACGATGCTTTGCCGCACCGATTGATGTGTGTTCGGTTGAATGCGAAATACGTTCAATCGGGCATACTTAATTTGATATTATTATCTTTTATGTATGGTTCAATCAAGCGCATGGGCTTAGTAAGTGGAATGAAAGATCCCTTATGGGGAAGGGTTAAACCCGTTACCACAATGCTTTACCGCGCCGGTTGATGTGTGTTCGGTTGAATGCGGAATACGTTCAATCGGGCATACTTAATTTGATATTATTATCTTTTATGTATGGTTCAATCAAGCGCATGGGCTTAGTAAGTGGAATGAAAGATCCCTTATGGGGAAGGGTTAAACCCGTTACCACAATGCTTTGCCGCGCCGGTTGATGTGTGTTCAGATTGGATGTAAGATGTGTTCAATCGGGCATACTTGGTTGATATGATTGGTTCTATTCTTGTATGTGTGATGTGACGCGTATGGGCTTAGTATGTTGGTCTAAAGGTCCTCTCTTTGAGAGATCAAGAGCCCCAAAAGGTCACCTTTACGGCAGTACTTCGCCGCGCCCTTTTATTTTGTGTTTATATATTGCATCCCATTTCATGCATCAGGTCTGTTCCCGTTCGAACGCGTTTACGAACGCAACTCGAACGCGCATGTATTTTGCCTTGTCTTGCATCAGGTCTTGCTTACGTTCGAACGCGTTCATGAACGCCATACGAACGTAGGCATTCTGTTTCATTTCCGTTCGAACGCGTTATCAAACGCCATACGAACGCGAACATTCTGTTTACCGTTCGAACGCGTTTACGAACGCTACACGAACGCGCACCCACTGTCTTAGTTTCATAATGCAGCAGGTCTGGTACCGTTCGAACGCGTTCTCGGACGCTACACGAACGCGAACCTTCTGTTTACCGTTCGAACGCGTTTACGAACGCTACACGAACGCGCACCCACTGAATCGAGTCATCTTAATTAGATTTCATGCATAGTTTTCCTAGTAGCTATCCCCACATGTATGAATACAACTATGTTAATGAATTACAATTCATATGCTTGTGTCGTGATAACATTTGAGTATTATTTCTTGTGGTATATCGGATGGAAACTCAGACGTAAATTCCGTAGCCGATTCCGAATGGACGGTAGTGCGGTCTGTATTTGGGATACAATTCCACGTACCACTTGGAAAAGTGCCCATATGTATGTTTGTATGGTTAATATGTGTGCTTGTATTTTCTTAAGTGTAATATGCAAATAAAGTTGTATGTTCGTTGCTATTTTGATATATGTTAAGCATGCAATTTTAAACGTGAGATATATGTGAAATGTGTACATAAGTTTTATCTTGAATATGAGAATTTAGAAGCATGATACTCTTGGAAATAAGTGTTACTTAAGCTTGATTAAATTATTACATAAATCCTTTCATTACAAGTGACATAAGTAAGGGACCATTCCGAACCCAACGGTTTGAGGTCTTCCCTTGCGAGGGGTGAGTGCGGCCTTAAATCTTTGTCCCGGTTCACACCGGGTGGCGACTCCATATTATTTAGTATTTCCCATCTAGTGCCGCGAGCCTAGAACGGCGTCGCCCACGTCCTGTTGTCTACAGTCTGGCGACTCCACTGGGGATATGAGAATTGGCCCCGAAATATTGTCTTGTAATGAGTGGATTTATGTTTTAATTGACCATGTCTATAGTGGATAAGTGAGGGTTTAATCAAGGGCACTTTGAGGCTAGGTAATGGTTTGGTGTCTTCCTTCACTCACTACCTTTCTAGAAGGAAAAGCTGTAAGGACACCTACATGGCCATCTACTCGTAGCCTTTGTGATGGACTAATTTGGAGGACTCGTTGTTTATTCCTGACACCAAGCGATAAGAGCCTAAGAGGCTTGGGTATTTAAGTGAGCCTCGCTCCACCTTCCCTCTGGGGAATCTACAACGGGAAATCCATTTGACAGTCCGTCACACACCATAGCTCATTGGCACGTACCTTAGTGTATAAAAAGGGATACGCTCGCTTGGTCGCCTGAACCCTTGAGTGGGGAGACCTAGTTGTGGGTTATCCTTCGCCGGTGAGAGCCTTTGTCCATACTCTTGCAAATCCACCCCTAGACCGGTTTGTATGGTTAAAGTAACAATTATTTCCTTGAGAATGTGCTTATGGACCATCCTCATTTGGATGCAGTTGGACTTTTATCAGAAATGCGGGCTTGCTGGGCCATTTAAACTGGGGCAAGTTCGTACTGTATGACTATCAGGCCCAAAGCTTCTGAAATGTTGATGGGCTATTATGTAAAAATTATTATGTTTGCATTATCTCCCTTCTATGCTTGTGTTTGGGAACATCATCGTTTGGATCCATTTGGACCATTTGTCATGAGATATGGGCTTGTTGGGCCATTTAAACTGGGACAAGAATGTATTCCATGACTATTGGGCCAAAGGCGTCTAAGTGTTGATGGGCCACCTTGTGCTTGTGTTCGGAATATTATCATTTGGATTTAGTTTGGCTCTTGCCATAAGACATGAACTCGTTGGGCCATTTAAACTGGGATGGGTTCACTCTTATGACGGTTGTCCCAAAAGCTTCTAAAATGATAATGGGCCGACTTGTTTGAAAATTTTATTGACTTAGTATGATTTATATGTTATATGCCTCTTATGCACATCATGATACATACATCATGTTAACCCTTGTGTTCTGAAAGCCATCATAGATTCCCGTTGGGTTAGAAAAAAGGGAAGACTCATCAAAATACTGGGAACAGACATGAGTGAATCAGATATTGAGGTATCCCGTATGGATCAGTTGGAAAACGGTCTCGCCAAGGTCACTGAACAGTTGCAAGCCTTGACTACTGCCATGACAAATATGGCTGTGCCCCGTGCTGGGGGAAATTCTGAGAATGTAAGGCGCGAGGAGCCTCCGAATGGTTGGGGGATGATATCCCCGCTTTTGATGATGATATGGCAGTATGCAACAGACAGAGTGATTGGGTCCCAGGCCGAGATACAGAAACTCAGGGATCAGGTTGAATCCGTTACCCGCAAGATGAGGGGTAAGAATGAAGATTTGCTAGATTATGAGACAATGAAGTTTGAGGAGCAGTTGCCAGCGCAGTTTAAGATGCCGGATTTGGCTAAGTTCAATGGGAATGGAGATCCAAGGGTGCATCTCCGTCAGTATGTGTCTGTTATGAGTTCAGTTGGCTTGTCTCAGCGCCAGGTACAGAAAATGTTTGGGATGTCACTCGAGGGGGCACCTGTGGTATGGTACCATAACCTGGACAAGCAGGTTAAGGAAGATTGGAGGGAGCTAGCTGATGCTTTCTTAAAGCAATATGTCACGGACCTGGAGATTGACTTGTCACTCCGTGACTTAGAAAATATCAAGCAGAAGTCGGAGGAAAATTTCAAGGAATATGTGGACCGCTGGAGGAGCCAGCTTCTGAAGATGCAGACTAGGCCCTCAGAAAAGGACCAGATCAAAATGATCATCAAGGGCACCAAGCCCTCTATTTATGGAAAACTGAGGAGAATGACTTCGATGATTACTGATTTTCGACAGCTGAGGGAGACAGTTATGGATATTGAGGAGGAGGAAGCGAGAACAGAAAGTTTTATGGACAGAACAGAAGGAATATTGGGGGACATTCAGGAACTATGCCTGCTACTGCTGAGGTCACTGCCATTAAGAATACGATTTTCTAACCTTGGTAAGCCTCTTTCAAAGGTATTCGAAAAGCTGAAGGCGCAAGGACTCTTAAAACCTTGGAACCTAGGCCCATCCCAAATCCTGTGCCACCTCACATGAACTTAAACTTATACTGTCGCTTCCACCAAGAAAAAGGCCATGACACGACCGACTGCGCCCGCCTCAGACATGAAATCCAAAACCTCATCGATGCCCATACAATACCCGCCCAGAGAAAAAAACAACCCAACGCACACAGAAATCCCCTACCCAACTACATGATCAACTCTGGCCTACCCGAAACCCTTGTCCTCCAAACTCTCAACCACTCAGCTTCATAAGAACAAGGGATAACAATGGTGAAGAACCATGGGCTGAAGAAGAGGGCACTGTTGTTTCTCCTAGTTTATCTTGCACTTTTAATAAAGACATTGATTTTGTTTACCTGTTCGAACGTTTCCTCAACAATAATAAAGGCGACCATTTTATTTATCTGCCTAAGACTATTACTTTCAAACTTGCAACATGAGTGTGTTCAATCTTGGTAATGTGATGCTCAAAGCGTAGGGAATCCTCAAAAGAAGCAAGCAGAAAAGATAAGTTAGCCATTCAGGAATTGGGAAATGGAGACAATGGGACTGTTAGACTTGGAAAGAAACGGGTTCCTGGAACAAATCAGGGTAGACAGGTGGAAATAGTACTTTCCCTAAGAGAATAATGGTCATCAATGGAATTGACGGAAGACCTAACCCAACGAGATAGGAAACTCATTCACGCATGCATGCATACACGTAACATATTTGCATCCTTTTTTTGTTTGTTCTGTTTTGTAATAACAGGTTTCAAAAGAAAAAAGAAAGCGTCAAAAGACAAACCAATCAGGAACATCGACAGTACTGTATCAGTCTGGGGGCGAGGCCCGTATCAGTATCAGCCTTAGGGCGAGGCTCATATCAGCTGTATCAGTCTGGGGGCGAGGCCCATATCAATATCAGTTTAGGGCGAAGCCCACATCATCCCAGGGCCAAGGCCCACATCAGCAGAATTTTGGAATGAATCCGAGGGTCGAGACCCACATCAGCATCAATCTGGGGGCGAGGCCCATGTCAGTAGCAGTTGGGGTCGAGGCCCACATCAAACACAGTTTGGGGAATGAGTCCCAGGGTCGAGCCCACATTACATTAGATCAGTTCTACCGAAAATGACACTCCGAGAATGGAGATATAGTCCGGGAATGGACAGCTCGGGAATGAGCACGCCGAGGATGGCACTCCGAGAATGGAGATACGGTTCGGGAATGAACCACCTCACGATAACAGTTCAGGAATGAACAACTTACAGTAACAGCTCGGGGACAAAGCCCACATTTAACACAGTCAGGGAACAAAGCCCAAGGGAATAAAGCCTCATGTCAGTATAGTTTGAGAACAAAGCTCAAGGGGAAGAAAGCCTCATGACAGTATAGTCTGAGAACAAAGCTCAAGGGGAAGAAAGCCTCATGTCAGTATAATTTGAGAACAAAGCTCAAGGGGAAGAAAGCCTCATGCCAGTTCAGTTCGGAAATAAAGCCCACACTCAGTGCAGTTCAGGAAGAAAGCCTACATTCAGTTCAGTTCAGGAAGAAGGCCTGCATTCAATACAGTTCAAGAACACAGTCAGCTCAGATCAGAGAACAAAGCTCGAGAGGAATAAAGCCTCATGTCAGTATAGTTTGAGAACAAAGCTCAAGGGGAATAAAGCCTCATGTCAACACAGTTCGGGAACAAAGCTCGGAGGAATAAAGCCTTATCTCAACAATTCGGAAATAAAGCTCGAGGAATAAAGCCTCATCTACACAATTCGGGAATAAAGCCCACACTCAGTGCAGTTCGGGAATAAAGCCCACATTCAATACAATTCAGGAAGAAAGCCTACGTCCAGTAAACTCGGGAATAAAGCCCACATTCAATACAATTCAGGAAGAAAGCCTGCATTCAGCTCGGAGGAATAAAGCCTCACCTCAGCAGTTCGGGAATAAAGCTCGGGGGGAATAAAGCCTCATCTTAACACAGTTCGAGAATGAACAAGCCGGGAATGGCACTCCAAGAATGGAAGCACGGTTCGGGAATGGACCACATCATAACACGGTTCGGGAATGAACCAGGGGTCGCAGCACCTCACAACCCAAATCAACTCAACACATGGTAAATCAAGTGGCAGCTGGAGAGCCAGGTAAGTAGAAATGCATTGCATAACTTTGATAGGATTGTTCAAAGTCACACACTGCACAAGTCCCATCAAAGTGGGGGCGACTGTAGGCATTGCATTTTCGCATGTGAAACCCGATGATGAGTCTCAATGGAGGCACTACCTTTTTAGCTAAGGATATTGCGGGAAACGGAGGTCGGAAGGGGAAATTCGGAAAAGTATGTCATCAAGTTCATTCCACAAGTTCACTGTCTTCGTTGGTGCTGCGTTCGTTCCTCCGTTCGAACCTCGTGCAGATTGCGAACGTTCGTGCCGCGTGCGAGGAGGCGTTTGAACGGAGCCGGTAATTCTGGTTTTGCTGCTAGCCTCACACCCCAGCCCATTTGGACCCCCAAAGCCCATAAAACACATCCCAAATTAAATAAATAAATATTAAACATTAAATAAAATATTTAAATCATTTACCAATTAAATAAAACATAAAATAAAATCATGCCTAATATAAATAAATCAAATGTATTATATACTAAAACTAAAAAGAAGATATGCCTAATTAAAATCAATCTTAACCAATTAAAGCCAATCACATATTTGACTTCCTAATTCAATAAGATATCCACCAATTTAAAAGTATTGACTTCCTAATCTAAACCAAATTTTCCCCCCCCTCAATCTTTGACTTTCCTTGCTAAACACCAAATCATATCCCCTCTTTAATGCCAAAATCTCTTCCTTGTGAGACAAGGTGAAGCCCTAGCCATGCTCTATATAAACAACCCCTAACCTAGCCATCCCTTCGGTCCAATCTCTCTAGCTCATACACACAATTCACACAAGAATTATAGCAAGAAATATTAAACAAAGACACAGCCCACCCCATAAACACATGCAAGCCGCCACCTAGCAACCCCAATAACCGTGAAGCAAAACAAACCAAAACAACCCCTCACCAAGCCTAAAACAGTGAGTAATAACCCTATTCACCGACCATAAAACAAAAATACAGCACCCTTAAATCGACCTAAAACAGTCCCTAAAACCCCTTAAAACAGTAACATAAACTACACTTATAATCCTTAAAATAACCATACAAAACCACACCAAAAAGAATATCAAAACAGCCCACAAACAGTAAGCAGAGAACGCAGCAGTAAAACCACAAGGAAACAGCAGCAAAACGGAGTCGGAACAGTAGCCCGAGTGGCCGAACAGCGAAGGAAGAGGCAAACCAGTGAACCAGAAAAGTTGCGGAGCTTTACCCCCTTTCGATCTTCGTGGAACGCGAGTCTGAGAGACAGCTAAAAGGTTAGACCTGAGGGTGTCTATCACACTTATTTCTATTTAATTTCTGGTTATTTATTTTGATTATATTTTCTGTATTTGTGGCATTTGTTGTGTGTATGATGCGTGTTGTGGGTATTGGATGAATGGAAGAGTGTCGTCTCTTGTGGTATATAGGATGGAAACCCATACGTAAATTCCGTAGCCGAATCCGAATGGACGGTAGTGCGGTCTGTACTTGGGACACAACTCCACGTACTACTTGAGTAAAACGGCACCTCCTCTTGTTTTGAGTTGCTTTGGTTTATTTAATTCTTGTCATTTAAATTCTGCATGTTGTTTAATCCCATGATACGATCGAGTGCATGGGCTTAGTAAGTGCGATGAAAGGTTCCCTAATTGGAGGGATAAAATCCTTCACCACGATGCTTTGCCGCACCGATTGATGTGTGTTTGGTTGAATGCGAAATACGTTCAATCGGGCATACTTAATTTGATATTATTATCTTTTATGTATGGTTCAATCAAGCGCATGGGCTTAGTAAGTGGAATGAAAGATCCCTTATGGGGAAGGGTTAAAACCCGTTACCACAATGCTTTACCGCGCCGGTTGATGTGTGTTCGGTTGAATGCGAAATACGTTCAATCGGGCATACTTAATTTGATATTATTATCTTTTATGTATGGTTCAATCAAGCGCATGGGCTTAGTAAGTGGAATGAAAGATCCCTTATGGGGAAGGGTTAAACCGTTACCACAATGCTTTGCCGCGGCGTTGATGTGTGTTCAGATTAGATGTAAGATGTGTTCAATCGGGCATACTTGGTTGATATGATTGGTTCTATTCTTGTATGTGTGATGTGACGCGTATGGGCTTAGTATGTTGGTCTAAAGGTCCTCTCTTTGAGAGATCAAGAGCCCCAAAAGGTCACCTTTACGGCAGTACTTCGCCGCGCCCTTTTATTTTGTGTTTATATATTGCATCCCATTTCATGCATCAGGTCTGTTCCCGTTCGAACGCGTTTACGAACGCAACTCGAACGCGCATGTATTTTGCCTTGTCGTGCATCAGGTCTTGCTTACGTTCGAACGCGTTCACGAACGCCATACGAACGTAGGCATTCTATTTCATTTCCGTTCGAACGCGTTATCAAACGCCATACGAACGCGAACATTCTGTTTACCGTTCGAACGCGTTTACGAACGCTACACGAACGCGCACCCACTATCTTAGTTTCATAATGCAGCAGGTCTGGTTCTGTTCGAACGCGTTCTTGGACGCTACACGAACGCGAACCTTCTGTTTACCGTTCGAACGCGTTTACGAACGCTACACGAACGCGCACCCACTGAATCGAGTCATCTTCATTAGATTTCATGCATAGTTTTCCTAGTAGCTATCCCCACATGTATGAATACAACTATGTTAATGAATTACAATTCATATGCTTGTGTCGTGATAACATTTGAGTATTATTTCTTGTGGTATATCGGATGGAAGCTCAGACGTAAATTCCGTAGCCGATTCCGAATGGACGGTAGTGCGGTCTGTACTTAGGATACAATTCCACGTACCACTTGGAAAAGTGCCCATATGTATGTTTGTATGGTTAATATGTGTGCTTGTATTTTCTTGAGTGTAATATGCAAATAAAGTTGTATGTTCGTTGCTATTTTGATATATGTTAAACATGCAATTTTAAACGTGAGATATATGTGAAATGTGTACATAAGTTTTATCTTGAATATGAGAATTTAGAAGCATGATACTCTTGGAAATAAGTGTTACTTAAGCTTGATTAAATTATTACATAAATCCTTTCATTACAAGTGACATAAGTAAGGGACCATTCCGAACCCAACGGTTTGAGGTCTTCCCTTGTGAGGGGTGAGTGCGGCCTTAAATCTTTGTCCCGGTTCACACCGGGTGGCGACTCCATATTATTTAGTATTTCCCATCTAGTGCCGCGAGCCTAGAACGGCGTCGCCCAGGTCCTGTTGTCTACAATTCTCTCATTCATGTTGACTGGAGTGTTCCTGCATTCACCTCATATATGTATGTCGACTGAAATAATCATATGAAATCATCACTCATGTATATCAACTGAAAGAAACTTGCAAAGAATCATATGCCAATGTCGACTAATATAAGCTTGCAATCTTCATAAAGAAATGTTGACTGAAATCCAACGATCCTTTGTAGGTTGTGTCGAATGAAACAAGATACCAAGGTTCTACTCTAGAGGAAGAGATTCCATTAGATGGATGAGATATCCTCGGAATTGAAAGATGTCACCCAATCACCTTAGTTGTTTTCATAGTGATACTATTGTTCGTAGATTGGAGGGAAATTGGGCCTAAGGGTGTTTGGAGCCCAAGTTCATTAAATAAACCCTAGTGGGATTTTCGAGGCAATTTTTGGAGGGAATTCGAAGCGCCAAAATAGAGTGTATAAGAATGGATTTTGAGAGTCATTTTATCTTACACAAGAATTCCTCTCGGTTGGCAAGAAGTTTTGGAGCTCTTGTGATCTTCAAGGTACCATTCACATCCTTCTTGATGTTCTTCAATTTCTTCAATTGTTCATAGTGTAGATTCGAAATGTTCTTAGTCAAATAGGTTATTTGATCTTGAAAGATTTAGTGAAACTCTTGGATTTTGTTTGTGGCTTAGACGGCTTTAGATCTTCAAAAGGGTAAAGATTTTAGGAAATATTTATTTGTAACTCTGTCGTTTAGAAAATATCGAGTGAGGAATCGTTGGGTAGTTTAGGATAAGTATATTGAACCTCTGGATGATTCAAGTGAAGAAGATTCTCCTAGAGATTGGTTGTTTGAAGAATTAATAGAGGCTGGAGTTGTAACAATAGCTAAACCACCGTTAGAAGCACCCGCCGGAGCGATACCTCTGAGATCTCTACCTGCCATTTTAGAGTCGAGTGGGGTTCCAAGCACTAGTGAGCCAACAAATATCCTAACTAAGAATCTAGCTAATCGAGTGACTGAAAAATCAATGAGAGAGATGAAATTAAAATATAGATTTCCACCATCAATAGAAGTAAGATTAGCATCGCCGACTGAAATGATAGATTACAAGATTCCTGGATGGATTGGGTTCTATGAACGTCCATTCATAGATGGATTCAGATTCCATATTCTGAAGTTAGTATGGGAAGTGTTGGATCATTATCAGCTGGCTCATTCCCAGCTGATGCCAAATACTTGGAGGATTCTGCTGTCGATTGAATGTATGGCCTTTGAATTGGGGATTGAATTCAGGGTAAGAGATTTGTTGTATACATACTACATAAAGGAACACCTGAAATAAAAATGGAGGTATCACTTGTATCTCCGACAAAAGAGGGAGCAATTGGTGTTGGGGCTTACGACAAACGACATGGGGTATTGGTAGAAAAGTTATTTCTTTGTTAGAGGAGAGAGTGTATTTGGGTCGAATGGGAGTGGTAATATTCCTGAACATTGGAGTTCGTCGAGTGAGTATATCTTCACCCTTACCTTAGTACTCTGTATTTTATAATTTGTAGGACTGAAAATATTCTTCTTTTCTTCTTCCAGGTCTTCAGTTGAACAGAAAATTTGATACTACCAGTCGAGTCGTATCAAACACAAAGTACATTCTCAGCTTGCCTGATTCGAAAAGGAATTTGAGAGTTGCTTTAGAAGAGATGAGACTAAGGTTAACTCCGCTGTGGAAGGAAGTGTTTGATTCAGAAGGTACTTCATTGGCTCTAGTAAGCATATTTTATCTGTGATATTGTGCACTTGGGCGATTGAGGTTACATTTGGAGGGCTGCTGTTTTTAAAACCGCTGACCCCTGAAGAATTTTTATGCGCAGCTGAATTGATGTCGGGTCTATTTAAGGTGCCAAGACTCGATGAAATGAGGAGCCGGAGGAAAATTAAGAAAATCAAAGGGAAGAAGCCTGAAGCCACTGAAGTGGAAATCTCTAAACCAACAGAAGTCGTTCCGGTTGATATCCCCGAATCAATGATACAGCCGATTGAGAAGGTCTCTGCTTCAAAAAAGAGGAAGGCAATAGTAGAAGTGGAGGAAGACGCAAAAGGTGTTGTAGTGAGGATTCCTCACGGGTCCACTGCAATTTCGGATCCTTCCAGCCTATGTAAATTCATTAAGCGTCTCTTTCTTGAAGAAGACGAGCAACGCTTGACTAAACTGGGCCCAACAGAAAAAAGCAAGAAGATTGCGGCTCTCAGTTATCAGGTACTTATATTTGGAAGTGTACATATTTATTTTTATATGTCGAATGGAAGAAATTATGTGAAGCTCGTTTCAGGTCATGGAGTGTGGCCTCTTTATGCAAGAAAATGCTGAGTTGAGCCAAATGAGGATGAGGGATTTAGAAAAGGCGAACACATCTGTCAGAAAAGACTTTGCTGAATTGAAAACGAATTTTGATACTTCTGAAAGGAAGCTAAGAAAAGTTGAAAAGGAATTGAGGGAGGCTCAGGCGACACTGAAATTGGAGAAGGAGGTGTCCGAGGCTACCAACAAAGCGTACAAAGAAAGTGTGGAGAGCTTGATGAAGGAGAAAGCCGAATTGCTCGAGCAACTTGAAATGGTTGCATTTGAATCGATGATGAAAGAGAGGAGCAATCTAATGAAGGAGTATCTGGCTGGTCAGAATGTCGCCTGGAAATCGAAGAAATGGATCCGAGAATACGAGAGGCTGGCTGCTGGGCTATCCCTTACAAGCGAAGGTGAGGAAGAAGAAAAGGGGGAAGAAGTGCTTTCGAAAGAGGTGGTTGGAGAGCAAGCGATCGTTGGAGGTGCTGCATATGAAGGGGTTATTATGGCAAAACATGTTGAAGCAGTTGAAGACTATGGATTGCCTGAAATTGACCCAATATCTACTGCTCTTGTTCAAAATTCTGAAGTTCCATCTAAGGATGTTCAGCCTTCTACTGAAGTTCTGGCGACCGAAGAGCTTGTAGAATGATTTATGCAATTTGCTATTTACTTTTTTATATAATGAAAACCTGAAAAGTTGGATGAAAGATTACTTTTTGATCAATTTCTAAGTTTTCTTGCTTGATTTGTCGTATGAATTTTTTAAAACAAATAATTTTCTTAGCAAGATAACATAATATTTACAACATTGTCAAGTTATAATCACTGGTCGAGTGGCTATGACAGAGAGAAAAATAAAATTTTGTTACCGGTAGAATCGTTGAGATGAATCGCATTCCAGCTGTTTTTGGAGGTTTAAATTGGAGTTTTGCATGGTTAGGTTCTCCTCCTCCAAAGCTCGTAATTGCTCTTGCAGTATAGTTATTTGGGCTACAAATGGATCTGGCGTCTGTTCACTGCTTGAAGCCATGAGTGACAGTTCTTTAGGAATTATAGGCTGAGAGATCTTTGTTCGCTATGAATCACTAAGGCCCCACGGTGGGCGCCAAATTGTGGATGCTAAATTTCGACCGAGGTCCATAATCAAGAATTTGTAGATTGGGGGCACTAGCGATCCTGCAAAACAAAGGTAGAGTGAGCGGGAGTAGACTACCCACCGGTGTTGTGGGTTCCGGGGGCACTCTGACGCTCAAGTCAGTAGTATGAAATGAGCAGTAAATATGCAAAATGTGAAAGCAAGGTTTGTTGTTACTTTGTCCTATTTGGGTGGCCGTGAGGGCGGTGACAAGTGTTTAAATGAATGGAGAGCTCAGAGGGCTTGTGTCAGAGTGCAGAAGCTTGTAAGAGAGAAAATATTGCCCCGTATACTGAGTTATCTCCCTTCTTATAGACTTGGAAGATATTATTTTATAGCTGTAACAGAAGCTGTCAATGAGCCCACAACGTGCTGACATTTCTGGCAAATGAGCCCACAACGTGCTCTGGATTTCATCTTTCGGTGATGAAGAATATTTGCATGTGATAATATCTTTTGTGTTTAGGAAAAGAGAGAAACAGTCGGTGAATAATTAAGAGGGTTTGTCCTTAAGCTATTGGATTTGCTTTTGTAAATGATTTAACGTTTAATGGGCTGGGTTATCGCTTTGGGCCTCACCTGGTATTGGGTTTGAAGTGAAAGACGATTTTTCCCTTGGCTCAAATTTGGCACGTACAACATTAACATGGACATACCTCAAACTTAAAACTTGCATTCTCCTTAATGTAAAATAAATGTAAAGAAACAAAGAGTGATGGACAATACTATCGTGTATGGAGTTGATAAGGCTCATGCTGGTCAGAATTTGGCTGTGCAAACTGTGTGGATTGTACTAGTTACTGGATAAATACACGTATAAACTATTAAACACGCAGATATCACACAATAAAATAAAACTAAAATAAAGATAATAAAAATAAATGCGTGGGTTGTCTCATCGTTAGCTCTAAGTTTAACGTCTTCAGCTAGATGTTCTTTAAAGATCTTTCTTCAATGAGGCTTCAATATGGCTTTGGATGTCTTAGATAGGACAATGTCATGTGCATTACTGTTCAATATCCTCTTCAAACCATGAGATGGCAAATGAAGATATTTTCTACTTTGTGCTGCCGTCACATTCTTCTACCTTTTCACTTTAGGACGTCTAGAATGGAAGATAAGATCATCATGAGGTCTCGAATGATGCTTTATTTTGAATGGTTGTGACTTTCTGTCATGTTTATGGGCGGTATCCATGATGCTACATTCCTCATGGTGTGATGTGTCCACTAGTGTCATGAGGTTTTCAATAAGCTCACACAACTGCTTTTGCCTAAATCCTTGTTCCACCACTTTCTTATTGATGTACTTTTGAATTTCTTCGTCTAACTCTTTATCAGATATCTGCACAATGTATGCTTTAAAATTGTCAATTTATGGGTACATAGTCGATGTATCATGATTGATATCATTTGATGTATCTGTCTTTAAGCCCTCATATTACTTTGTTAGTGTGGAGGGTATGGGTAGCTCATCTACTCGTGTCTTCTCATAAATGCACTCAGTGAATGGAGGGTTATCTAGATCAATTCGAGTCTCTTTCTGTTCATGCTCTTGACATGATACATTTATCTCTTTATACGGCTCTGCATCTCTCCCTATTACGGCTTCTTTGTGAATTTCTTGACTCCCAATGGCTTCTTCAGTGTCATATGACAATGTTCCTTGAGGTATGTAGCTCTGGTTATTGGCTAGCTGTCTCTATTGGTCTTTCCGTATCTATAAGGATGATGCCTGACTCTGAAAGATTGCATCAAATTTAGCTTCCCGTATCTTAAGCATGTCAACAATCCATTCCTCCATAAATGGTTCTAGTTTTTGAGGAAATTATTGGGCTTGTGGTGGATAAAAAAGATAATATGGTTCAGTGAGATATGCAGGACCTTCATTGTTATGCCACATAAAATTCTGATGGTTTTTCCACCTTGGGTTGTAGTTGAACATGCAATGATCACTCGGGTGGTTTCCCCCACATATCTCGCATCTCATCATCGTGCTCTGAAAGGCTTGAGCATACATCGCGTCACTTCTATCTAACATCCACTTATAGTTGTTGGGCTGGACAATGGGCCTCAGAAAATCGGATTGTATCTCACCTAAATAGGGTGTAGCATCAATGCTTGTAACTTTTAATGCCTCAATTGCCCAATGGAACTTCATTACTTCGACCAGTTAAAGTAAAAGAAAAACAAAAAGAAAGATAAAAAAGAAAAAAAGGGAGAGGTGTATAACTAAACAAGAAAAGTGTTGTCGTAATATTAATAAACAAAAATAAATTACGTCCCCGACAACGGTGCCAAAAATTTGATCATGGTTTTATAAAGCTAAAACACAAATGCACATATCACTCAAGTAATATAATGACTATTAGTCGGATGTCTAACCCACATGAACTTGATATTTATCTTATTAATACCAAGACTAACCTACTTAACTTAAACTAAACTATTGGTTGAGAAAGAGTTTTGATTAAATTAAATCACTGAAAAGGTAAATGAAGACAAATAAAAAATTTCCGGAAAACCTTATAAGATAGAAGAACCTAGGGTTGTAATTTCACCTAAGTAAGAACACAATAAGTCCATACACTTTTCATTCAATTGAGTTGTTGTTACTAATTATTAACCTAGAACATTAAACTATTCACAAGCCTCTTTCGATGGTCAGGTTAATATATTTAGAATAACTCAATTAATTAATGTCTATGTTAATTAAATTAAATCGAATTCCTTAAGGTCAGGTTCTAATATTGGCTGTTGGATAATTATGACCCATAGCGTCACTATTTGTAAATGACGTTGTGGTTTTTATACAAATTAACTGTGTGACAATGGAAATTGCTATTTTATCATTTTGTAATTTGATTACTTGAATATATAAATGATAAAAGTCCTCAGATTAATAAGATATGAGACAATATCAATCCAAAAAGGTTTAATCATTAAATATCCCTAGTCGTAGTATTATCGAGATTGGACATCGATAATGCGAAATAGACTAGTATTGCACTTGTGCGCGTTGTGGGAGCATAACGGCATAGTTCTCATATATTTAAGTATTGGAAACTTTTGCAAGTGTGATAGGAGGTTGTGTTTACCGATGGTACGGGAACAGCTTCGCTGTGGATAGACCCCGCGAAATCCCATTGGTAGTATGACTATGTGTCTATAGGAATCCGCATCAGGGTAGGTGTATTTGGTCTTAACCTGAGACTTGCATCGCTAGTACTTGCGACAATCAATGCGCTTTGGTTTTGGTCGTCCGGGACTTTAACAGGTTCTGTGTACGCCTCTTCTGGGTTTATTGAGAATCGTAGTATATTGGGTGTGATGTCAAGACGAAAGTATCACTTCAGTCATATGGAGATGATGATCACGCAGGGATACAGAACTGGTTCTCTATTATGTTGCAACTATCGGGATAATATGACAAGGTCATGATTATCCGATTATAGAGACTAGTTGCTTGTTATAGATTATATATTCCGATATATACTTCGTACGGGGCAGACATTAATCCAGCCCCATGCCTTGCATGTGACATCCCATACTGGATCGTAATACGCAATACTACGTATATTACGCCTGTTATAGATTATATATTCCTTAAAGAATATTTTTGGAGAATTGGGTAGGCACGACGCTTTGCTAGAAGCCAACCATGTCTTGTAAATCGGTAAGAACGTGGTACTGGGTACGCACGTATTCGGATAGTCTGACGATCGGATTTACTGCCAACATATCCAGAGATCTCTTGGGTCGCTTCCCGAAGATTCACCGATGACGTATGACCCGAACATAATTAATCTAGGATTAATTAGAAGAGAGAGAAAATTAATCTATGATTAATTACGGCAAGAATTTATCTGAGATAAAATTCAATTAAAAGAGAGAGAGAGCGATTAATTTGGAATTAATCGATTAAATAATATATTCGATATATTATATGAAATTAGATTTCATAACGGAATTAAAATTGGATTTTAATTCGGGCGAACGAATTAATTTGGAATTAATTCGTGAGCGACTTTAATAATAATTTTTCGAGGCATTATTATTTAATTAAATTTGATTTAATTAAGTCGCAACGGAAAATTCGTTAATTCGGAATTAACGAACCCGAGTCCGGAATGTGTTTGCGGGCCCACTCGGATTTTGAATTCAAGTGCGGCCCACAAGTCACATCACAAGTCACATCACTTGTCATTCTCATCACTTTTTGGTGATGGAAGTTAGTGATGATGAGATGGTGGCTTGTAAGACACTTTATGTTTTAATAATGAAAGATGAGTGACCTTTTACCAAATGTGGATTTGGTATATCAAGATTTGATTTTTGGAAAATCAATTAACACTTCACAAAATTTCACTCATCTCTTCCTCTCTCTCTCATTCACGGCAAAAGTGAAAATTTCCCCTCTCTTGCAAGGCTTGGCCGAAACTAACAAGACCAAAGGAAGAAATTTGTTGCAAATTTTTCTAAGTGCTAGCACACATTAAATCATACAAAGGTGATAGGGAAACATTCCCTGGAGTTTGGAATCTCAAACTTCAAGCTTGGAGCTTCAACATACATCAAAGAGAGGAGCTTGGAGCAACTTCTCAAAGTGGAATTTTTGAACTCTACATCTACATCCAACTGAGCATTGTAAGTATTTTCCGCTAACTTCTTTGTGTATTCACACTCATTTTATGCTTAAATGATCTTGGGATTGTCCTTAGAAACCCAACAATGGTATCAGAGCCTATTTAAGCATTAAATTGAATTAGGGTTCTTAATCTTGTATTTGGGTATTTTTGATTTGAGCATGATTTAATCAAATTGTTTGTTTGAGTATGCTTAGATAATGTTAACTTAGAGTTATGCATGATCAATTTTATGAAAAATTAATTGGATTAATTTTCCCCAAATCTATAGGCTTGGCCGAATATAGTAGGTACTCTAAGCTCATGGTGAATTTAATTTTTAGACCATTGGATGAGTTTAAAATGAATGGATAAATTGATTTGTGATTTAATTGGATTGAAATCAAAATTAACACAAAAAATCATAAATTGCCGTGAGCATTAGAGCATGTTAATGGATTGATTTTGCTTCAATAATGTTGGACATGTATTGATAATAATAAAGCATGAATAATCATGTAAATTGGTATTTTGGAAATGTTAATTTAAATAATTAATTATGGCTATACACTTTAATTAAATAAATTATGATATTTGGAATATTAGAATTTAATTAATTAGGCTTAATTTGGAATTGGGCTAAAATTGTTGTATTTGGGCCTAATGGGCTTGGTTGGGCCAAATTGGTTTAGGACAATTGGATTGGATCCAAATTGGGCCTAAAGCATTCCATTAAGTCCAAATATAACTAATGGGCCTTTAAATAATTAATTGGGCCTAATGGGCCAAAATTAATTTTGTGGCAGAGGGTGATTCCTTATTGGGCTTTGGTTGCCAAAGTCCATGCCTTAATAAATTAATTGAAAGCCCATTGGACTTTAATTAAATTGACATTGAATGTTAATTGGGCTTTGAGACCCATTAAGATTAGATTTAGAATCTAAGTCGCAAAGGCACATTAATAGTGTAATTATTTAATTTGGAATTAAATAAAGAATTAGTATTGAATACAAATTAAATTGGATTTAAAATTGTAGTTCGATATAATTCAAGAATACGCACTTTGAGTACTTATTCTTAAAACGAGTTGGACTCACGCAAATCAAATCGTTGTTTGAACATTGGATGATCACTTAATTCAAAAATTAATTAATTGGTTTAGATTTATTGAATAACATGCTTTGTGTGAATACATGGATGTATTGTATGAATAATATATATCAGATGGATATTAGATGGGTGAGGGCAATTTTGGAAATTATTGTAATAAATTTAGAATTTATTAAATTGGACCTGCGTGTCCAGCCTTTATCTCTTGATTCTTTGTAATTCTCTTCTCACTAATTCCCCTCAATGTAATGAGGTTTCTTTATTGTATTATGTAATTGGGTAGAAGTTAGAATAGTGCTAGCCGGGGAGAGGAAATTGAGTGATTTGTTCTAGGAACAATTTGTGAGATATCCATCCGAATATCATTATTAATTTATTTATCGCGCCTTATTATGCTTTTAGAATGTCTGCGTAAGGATGTATGATGAGACCTAATCAAAGATAATAAATTGGTTGCCAATTTACGCGAAAAACCCTCAACAAATATTAAGCATTTTCCTTCCATTGAGTGATTCATTCTCAAGATCCGAGATTGGCATTGGTTTGTTGGCCAAAGTCAAGACCTTTGTCCATCGAGGATGTGTTTGAATCATGAAGGCTTTGTTCCATATCGCATGTCTTGGGCAAGTTGTGATTTGTTGGCCAAAGTCAAGATCACTTCTTGTTCATCGACATCGATTAAGAAGCTTTCCAAAGTCGGTGGGTCCCGCTTAACTAGAATCATTAAGCTTGTTGAGCCAAAGCCAAGGCTTAGTTGATTCAGAGGAAAAAGGTTAGGAAAATATATTGGATATATTGGCAAATATATGTTGGAGATCTCTAAGTCCCGAGGATCGAATACAAAGCAAGAAATAAACATGTGAATACATCACGAGGGAGTTGCAGAATACTCACATCGATCGGTTGAGTGACACGGTGACGAACAAAAATTTTTTCTGCCTCCTTACAGCTCACGGCAGTGAGCTGCTATTGGGCTCCATTTTCGGCCATCAATCTTCAAGAATCCAAGCTCCAAGCTTCGTCAAATGATTCTCGGCTCATGGGTGGACTTCCCTATCACCTTCGCATGTCTCTCGGAGTGCTAGTTCTTATGAAATTTGCCACAAATTTTCACTTGCTTCCCTTCACTCTCTCGGTTTTTTTAGACCAGAAAACAGAAAGAATGAAGCCCCTCTTGGGCATGTGAGAGAGGAGAGAAAAGAGAGGAGAGATGATGGTTTTTGGTTGGTAAAGATTTATGTATCTAATACACAATTGATTTTCAAAAAATCAATTAATATTTTTACCAAAAAACAAGCCATAAATGCTTTCCATCAACTACACACATCACTTCCCATCAATCAGTGAATAATGACTGGTGTCAATCACTCAAAGTGAAAGACATCTATCACTTGATTGACGAATGATGTGACGCTAGATGCGACTAGCGATTTGACACTTGATTTGACTTGGGTGCCGCACTCGAATTCGAAATACGAATGCGCTCGCAAATAATCCCGGGCTCGGGTTCGCTAATTCCAAATTAACGAATTTTCTGTTGCGACGCAATTAAATGATTATGCCTAGCGAAATCACTATTCACGTCGCTAATGAATTAATTCTAAATTAACTCGTTCGCCCGAATGAAAATCTAATTTTAATTCCTCGTCGAAATCCAATTTCGATTAATATATCGAATATATTAATTTAACCGATTAATTCCAAATTAATCATTTTCTCTCTTTAATGATATTTTATCCCAAATAAAATATCTCCGCAATTAATCCCAGATTAATTTTCTCTCTCATCTTATTAAGCCCAGATTAATTAAAGTGCGAGTCATACGTCATCGGTGAATCTTTGGGAAGCGACCTATGAGATCCCCGGATATGTTGGCAGTAAATTCGGTCGTCGGACTATCCGAACACGTAAGTACCTCGTACTACGTTTATACCGATTTACAAGATAAGGTTGGCTTCTAGCAAAGCGCCATGCCAATCCAATTCTCCAGAAATATCCTTACAGGATATAAGGATCTATATCAGGCGTAGTATACGTAGTATTGCGTATTTCGAACCTGTATCGGATGATCACATGCAAGGCCTGGGGATGGTACAGTGTCTGCCCCATACGAAGCATATATCGGATGACGAGCAACTAGTCTCTCTAATATCAGATAATCATGACCAAGTCATATTATCCCGACGGTTGCAACCTTTTTAGAGAACCAGTTCTGTATCCATATGCGATCATCATCTTCATATGACTAGAGTGATACTTCCGTCTTGACATCAAACCCAACACACTACGATTCTCGATATACCCAGAAGAGGCGTACACAGAAACCGGTTAAAGCCCTGGACGATCAAAACCAAAGTATGTTGATTGTCACAAGTATTAGCGGTGTAAGTCTCAAGTTAATACCAAATACACCTACCCTGATTTCGGATTTCCATAGACACATAGTCATACTACCAATGGAATTCTGATGGGGTCTATCCAGAGCGAAGTTGTTTCTCGTACCATCAGTAAAACACAACCTCCTATTACACTTGCATGAGTATCCTATACCCAAATATATGAGAACTATACCGTTGTGCCCTCACAACGTGCACAAGTGTAATACTAGTCTTTTACGTATTTATCGATGTCCAATCTCGATAATACTCTGACTAGGGATATTTAATGATTTATCCTTCATGGACTGATACTGTCTCATATCATTCTCAATCCAGGAACAAATCATAAGGACCTTCTATCATTTATATATCTTGGTGATCTAATCACAAATGATAAGAGTGTAGTCTCCTTTGTCACATAGTTAATTTGTACAACAACACCGTGATCTGTACAAATAGTGACGCTATGGGTCATAATTGTCCAACAATCTCCCACTTGGCCTATAGCCAGTCACTCGAGTGTCTAACACCT
Source organism: Zanthoxylum bungeanum (assembly GCA_019454045.1). NCBI lineage: Eukaryota > Viridiplantae > Streptophyta > Magnoliopsida > Sapindales > Rutaceae > Zanthoxylum > Zanthoxylum bungeanum. Next base: position 111,613 of record SKCR01026322.1, read on the forward strand.
GAACTATGTACGGTTGGCTCAAATTGCTAAGAAAAGGCTTTCGTCAGCGGATTTGCATGATTATCGTCTGATGCAATTTATACGATCATCACATCGCCACGATGTATGATCTGAACGAATCAGATGAATAGTTGAAGTATGTATCTGGATCGTTGATGAGACCATTAATTCTTTAGCCTGCGCTGCAGCCTAGCTCAGCTGCTAAAAGAACTATATCTAATCTAATTAGATTTTGTATCGACCCAGAAGGCTTCTATTGCTGCCTCAGCTGCAGCAATAACCCGTATTTGTTGTTTATTCGGTAACAGTATCTTGCTTGGAAGATTTCCAGCTCAATGTTACATTATTCAAACAGTATAGTACCGTTTGCGACTTATAGTCGTCTTTATCGGTTAGGAAACTTGCTACAGTGATCCCAGTCACTTCAAGTTCTCATTCTCCATAGATTAAGACAACATTCTTAGATCTCTAAGATACTAAGTATGTTCTTAACATCAATCCAGTGACTGTCACTTGGATTGGCCTGTTTGTGAATCCATATGCTCAAAGCGTATGAGACACCAGGTTCCATACATTTTTCAATGTACGGGTTCTCGGAGAGTGTCAACAACTTTAAATCTATCCCAGTAGACCTTTATTCCTAGGATAAAGGTTGTTTCTCCCAAGAATTCTAAGGAGAATTTTCTCGAAAGCCAAGCTTTCACCGATTATAATTATGGGAATATCATTTCCAAGAAATGACATGTTATCATTATTTTATAGGACAGCCACTATCAGTGCGCTCCCACTAACCCTTATATACACACAAGAATCATTTCGTTTTGAATTAAATCATACACTATTATGATTACATCAAAACGATAATTCTACAAACCTAACGCTTACTTCAATCCAAACATGGATCGAATAACCTGCAAACCTTGTTTGCTTGTTATGGTACGAAAAAACCGACAGGATGTTATAAACATCCTCCGAAAGATTTCCTTTTCAGGAAAGCGATTTTCCCGTTAAGCTGACATATTTCATAAATGAAACATGCAGCTTTTGCAAGCATTATCCAAATGGATTTACCGTGGCAACAGGTAAAAGGTTTCGTCGTAATCGACACAATGTTGATAACGATACCTTTTCACTACAAGCCTAGCTTAGTACGTTGGTATGTGACTTCCATGTATGTCTTCCTTGAAGACTTATATAGTACCAATAGGCACAATACCTTGCGGTACATCAACCAGTATCCAAACTTGTTGATATACATGGAATCCATTTCGGACATCATGGCACTTTGCCATAATGGGGAGTAGATACCTTGTATCACTTCCTCATACGTAGTCAGTTGGTGTTCCTCAATAAGATTGTCATCTTTATGAGGTGAGATCAGAAACCCATACCCCAGGTTGTTTTCTGACTCTCTCTGACATACGCGATTCTTGTGTATTCGAAGATTATGGTATAGTTTCATCCTTGATGAACTATTTGTGTTCCATTAAGGATTCGGTGCCTAGAACAGTATTACTCTGATTTTCATCGAGTTTTACTATCCTCCCACTTACCACTGCATATCGGTATTCCTCTTAGGAAAACCGCATGGTGAGCAACAATTAAATTGTTCTCTTGTGAGTTGTATAAGTACTATACTTTGGTATCCCTAGGATAACCTACAATTGGCACTTATCCAATTTGGGTTTTAGTTTGGTATCATCCAAACATATGCCTAGCATTCCCAAATTTTCAGGAATGAGAAACCTGGTTTCTTTCTTGTTCATATCTAATATGATATCTGTCAAACAGATTTTTAAGGAACCTTATTCAAAATAAGTTTTGTACTGTTAATGCTTATCTGTTGAAGGAAATGGTAGCTCAGAGCGACTCATGATTAACCTTATCATGTCTAACAAAATTCGGTTTATCCGTTCGGACACACCGTCAAAATGACGTGTTCTGGGAGGAGTCCTCATTAAAAAAATACTATACTCTTTCAAGTTTATTAGAAACTTATTGCTTAAGTATTTTCCATTACGGCCTTACCGTGACGGTTTAATACTTTAGCCGATCTGTTTGTCTATTTCGTGTGGAAACTTTAAAAGTTTTCGATTTGTATTTCAAAGAAACACATAACCATAACGCGATGCCACATCCGTAAAGGTCAAGAAATATTCATATCCACCTCTAGCCTGGCTAGACATAGGCCCACTTGCTTCACTATGAACTAGGGCTAACAGATCGGTGGCACTTACACTTTTACCAAGTAAAGGCGTTTTAGGCACTTTGCCCAATAAACTATATTTGTAGACTTTATTTGAATAGAATCAAATATGTCTTAGTACCCACTCTTCGAAAGTGTGGATATACGAGTCTTGTTTAATTGTGTCCCAGACAACAGTGCCACAATTGAGTTTCTTCTGATCAAATCAGTTTGAGCTATTTTTTTGTCACGTTATACGTTTGAGATTTTATTTATATTCAAAATATAAATTCTGTTATTCACATCTAATGTGTTTATCTCAATATCATCTTTATATAATAAAACACTTTAGTGTTCTAGAATATAAAGGTTTACCCGCAGCAGGTTAAACACTGATATAAAGATAATGTTTCTAGTCAAACTAGTTACATTATAACAGTTTCCTAATTTAAGTACACACCCGAAGGGTAGTTCCTAAACTTAGGTATCTACGGTTAAAACAGCGACTTTCGTCCCGTTTTCAATTCGCAGATAAATCTTAATCTGAAGTCAGTATCCTGCTCATAGCAGATTCTGAACATCAGTATATATTTATGTACCACACTAAGTATTTAAAATCCAATTTTAATACTAGTAATGAACATAATTATGACAAACATATTTGAAGTCAGAGCCTTGCTCGCTCTTCAATTCCTTCATGTCTGCTTTGTCCAAACGGCAGTCACGCTTCCGTGATCCCGTTTGCCACAATTTAGGCAGATATTTTGGGATATGTCTTTTATCTTCCCAGAAGATTATAATGATTTTGCCTTTGCCCTTTTCCACATTCAGAAGCGTTCGGCCTAGCCTTGGCATTCTGGAATGTCAAAGTAAAGTGCGCCTTGCGCTACTTGCCTTATTGCAAACTTTGACTTTGTCTCATTGAGAATAGTCATTAACTCTCCAAAAGTTATTGTTGCAATTATAGTACTTCTAAGATCTAATAATAGATCTATGAAGATCATTCAATTTCAATATCATACTTTAAGGATCTAATCCTTAGTTCTGATTAAGAAATTAAGGAGTCTACTATGACAAACTTAATGGATTAAGCACTTAAGTTATCATCACATGAATCTTCCAAAGATCATGCTCTACTAATTGCTCAACTTCGGGCTTAGGCATAATATGTTATTTTATCAAATAAAGTAACTTATTATTTTCCAGGACCATCCTGAAATTATTCCCATTTTGAAAATTAAACCATTTAAATACATTTTCCCTAGGATTATGTTTTAAATGTTAATCTTTCAATTTTATCTTGATTTTAATAGTCCAACTATTTAATCAACGATTCAGGTACTATTTATTATAATGATTACTATAGTCCAACTATTTAATCAACTATAATTAATTAAATCAAATATATTGATTACTATAATCCAATTATATAACCAACTATAAATGAATAGTTTGAATACAGTCCAACTGTTTTAAAACAATGATTAAATATTAGTCCAACTAACATTTAATTTATTTGACGAATGATATTTGTTTGAGCGCGTATGGCAAGTAATTAAACGAATATTGCAAATTCAATTCTTGCCTCCCACTATTTTTCGGCGAGCCTCTAACCCTCTGTCGAGTACTCGGGAAACTATGTTTCCTAGCGGGCTAGGATCCCGTTAAATATCACACAATTTTGACTTTGGCCAACAAATTGTATGATAATTAACTAGGTAGATCACTAAGATCAATTGGATCCAATCCAATTCATAGATCCAGTAGGGGGACATCCAAGTCCGAAACATATATCTTATATATGCCAACATATCCAATATATTACCTAACCGTTTTTCCTCTGAATCAACTAAGCCTTGGCTTTGGCACAACAAACTTAGTGATCCCAGTTAAGCGCGACCCATTGACCATGGAAAGCTTCGTAATCAATGTCGATGGACAAGAAGTGGTCTTGACTTTGGCCAACAAACCACAACTTAGACAAGACACCGATATGGAAAAAAGCTCTCGTGATTCAAACACATCCTCGACGGACAAAGGCCTTGACTTTGGCCAACAAGCCAATGCCAGTCTCGGATCTTGAGTAAGAATCACTCAATGGAAGGAAAAACGCTTAATATTTTGCGAGGGTTTTTCGCGTGCAAATTGGCAACCATTTTATTATCTTTGTTAAGGTCTCATCATCATACACCCTTAAACATGCATTCTAAATACATAATAAAGCGCATATGAATAAAATAATAATGATATGCGGATTAATACTTTACACAATGATCCTAGATCAAATCTCTCCCTTTCTCTCTCCCGCTAGCACAAGTATTTACTTCTACCCGTTACACTACACTTCTAAAGAAACCTCATTTACATTGAGGGGAATAGGTGAGAAGAGAATACAAAGAATAATGAGGTAATAAGGCTGGACACGCGGGTCCAATTAATAAATTCCAAATTTATTACAACAATTTCTAAAATTACCCCACCCATCTAATATCCATCCGATATACATTATTCATGCATCGCAAAAATGTATTCACACAAGCATGTTATCAATCAATCTAATCAAATTAATTAATCTGATAATTAGTGACAATCCAATGTTCAAACAACGATTTGATTTTGCTCGAGTCAAACTCGTTTTGCGAATAAGTACTCAAAGTACGAATTATCGAATTAAATTAAACTACACAATTAAATCCAATTCAATTTGTATTTAATTCTAGTTCACTATTTAATTCCAAATTAAATACTACACTTTATTAACGAACCTTTACGACTTAAATTCCAAATTTAATCGCTACGGGTCTCAAAGCCCGATTAACGTCCAACGTTAATTTAATTAAAGTCCAATGGGCTTTTAATTAATTTCTTTAAGGCATGGAATTTTGGTCAACTCGGGTCGAACCCAATAACCAAATCCAATCCGGGAGTTACCCCATAAGTCCAGAAATCAATTTAGGCCCATTAGGCCCAATTAAACTTTAAAGGTTCATTAGTCGCATTTGGGCTTTAAGGAAGCGGTTTTGGGCCTAATTGGATCCAACCAATTTTGGCCTAAACCCAACTTAGTACAACCAAGCCCAATAAGCCCATTTACAACATTAAAAGTCCAATTTCCAAAATTAGGCCCAATATAATTAAATTACAAATTCCAAATTCTCAATTTAATTACCAAAGTGTATAGCATTATTAATCACCCAAATCAATATTTCCAAAACATCAAATTAGCCTAATTAATCATGCTTATCATCATTAAATCATGTCCAACACAATTTAACAAAAATCAAACCCAAACATGCTACATTAACTCTCGGCCAATTGGAAATTTATATCCAATTTCAAATCCAATCCAATTGAATCAAATTAAACATTAAATAAACATTCCCAATTGATTTCTAACTCATCCAATGAATAAAAAAATCAAAATTCACCAAGACAAATTAGGGCATGACATTCTGCCAAGCAAAGAAAATTGGGGAAATTTGTTCCAAATAATTTTTAATCAAATTGATCCAATCAATCCTTAATTAAACATGTATTAAGCATACTCAAACATCCAATTTATTCAAATCATGCACAAAAATATTTTACCCAATTTTAAGCCCTAAATCATATTTCATGCTTTTCAATCGCTCTGATACCATTGTTGGAGATCTCTAAGTCCCGAGGATCGAATACAAAGCAAGGAATAAACATGCGAATACATCACGGGGGAGTTGCGGAATAGTCACATCGATCGGTTGAGCGACGCGGTGACGAACAAAAATGTTTTCTGCCTCCTTACAGCTCACGGCAGTGAGCTGCTATTGGGCTCCATTTTCGGCCATCAATCTTCAAGAATCCAAGCTCCAAGCTTCGTCAAATGATTCTCGGCTCATGGGTGGACTTCCCTATCACCTTCGCATGTCTCTCGGAGTGCTAGTTCTTATGAAATTTGCCACAAATTTCCACTTGCTTCCCTTCACTCTCTCGGTTTTTTTAGACCAGAAAACAGAAAGAATGAAGCCCCTCTTGGGCATGTGAGAGAGGAGAGAAAAGAGAGGAGAGATGATGGTTTTTGGTTGGTAAGGATTTGTGTATCTAATACACAATTGATTTTCAAAAAATCAATTAATACTTTTACCAAAAAACAAGCCATAAATGCTTTCCATCAACTACACACATCACTTCCCATCAATCAGTGAATAGTGACTGGTGTCAATCACTCAAAGTGAAAGACATCTATCACTTGATTGACGAATGATGTGACGCTAGATGCGACTAGCGATTTGACGCTTGATTTGACTTGGGTGCCGCACTCGAATTCGAAATACGAATGCGCTCGCAAATAATCCCGGGCTCGGGTTCGCTAATTCCAAATTAACGAATTTTCTGTTGCGACATAATTAAATGATTATGCCTAGCGAAATCACTATTCACGTCGCTAACGAATTAATTCTAAATTAACTCGTTCGCCCGAATTAAAATCTAATTTTAATTCCGCGTCGAAATCCAATTTCGATTAATATATCGAATATATTAATTTAACCGATTAATTCCAAATTAATCGTTTTCTCACTTTAATGATATTTTATCCCAGATAAAATATCTCCGCAATTAATCCCAGAATAATTTTCTCTCTCATCTTATTAATCCCAGATTAATTAAAGTGCGAGTCATACGTCATCGGTGAATCTTTGGGAAGCGACCCATGAGATCCCCGGATTTGTTGGCAGTAAATTCGGTCGTCGGACTATCCGAACACGTAAGTACCTCGTACTACGTTTATACTGATTTACAAGACAAGGTTGGCTTCTAGCAAAGCGCCATGCCTACCCAATTCTCCAGAAATATCCTTACAGGAATATAAGGATCTATATCAGGCGTAGTATACGTAGTATTGCGTATTTCGATCCAGTATCAGATGATCACATGCAATGCCTGGGGCTGGTACAGTGTCTGCCCCGTACGAAACATATATCGGATGACGAGCAACTAGTCTCTTTAATATCAGATAATCATGACCAAGTCATATTATCCCGACGGTTGCAACCTTTTTCGAGAACCAGTTCTGTATCCCTACGCGATCATCATCTCCATATGACTGGAGTGATACTTACGTCTTGACATCACACCCAACACACTACAATTCTCGATATACCCAGAAGAGGCGTACACAGAAACCGGTTAAAGCCCTAGACGACCAAGCATTAGCGGTGCAAGTCTCAGGTTAAGACCAAATACACCTACCCTGATTTCGTATTTCCATAGACACATAGTCATACTACCAATGGAATTCCGATGGGGTCTATCCAGAGCGAAGCTGTTTCCCGTACCATCGGTAAAACACAACCTCCTATTACACTTGCATGAGTATCCTATACCAAAATATATGAGAACTATGATGTTGTGCCCTCACAACACGCACAAGTGTAATACTAGTCTTTTACGTATTTATCGATGTCCAATCTCGATAATACTCTGACTAGGGATATTTAATGATTTATCCTTCGTGGACTGATACTGTCTCATATCATTCTCAATCCAGGAACAAATCATAAGGACCTCCTATCATTTATATATCTTGGTGATCTAATCACAAATGATAAGAGTGCAATCTCCTTTGTCACATAGTTAATTTGTACAACAACACCGTGATCTGTACAAATAGTGATGCTATGGGTCATAATTGTCCAACAATATATTGTATATATGTTTCGGACATGGAGATCCACCTACCGGATCTAGGAATTGGATGAGATCCAATTGATCTTAAAGATCTACCTAGTTAAATATCATACAGCTTGTTTGCCAAAGTCAAGGTTGTGTGTTATTTAACGGGATCCTAGCCCACTAAGAAACTAGGTTTCCCGAGTACTCAACAGAGGCTCACCGAAAAATAGTGGGAGGCCAGTATTGAATTTGTAATTTATTTCAAATACATGGTATTACGCGCTTTCAAATTATTTCGTCAATTATATATTTATTAGTTGGACTAATATTCTATTATTTTTCTTGTAACAGTTGGACTGTACCCAAATATCGTTAATTAAATAGTTTGACTATTGCAATTAAGATGGCTAGAAAGATCGGAGTTATAGACATTATCATGGGCGAAAATGTCTTTAATGGCGTGAACTTTCCTGATTGGGATATGAACCTCAGGATTTTCCTGGGGGCTGAGAGGATGCTCTATACGATAGAGAGACCTCTCAGGCCTAAGCCCGGAAATGAGCTGCCCCTTGAGCTTGAGCTTTGGAAGACTCATAACGATGACAACTCAACTGCTCAATCCGTCATGCTCGCTGGATGACCCCTCAATTTCGTCGCCAAAACAAGGGATTGGATCCCTATACTATGATGGAAAAATTGAATGACCTTCATCGATCTAACCTTAGAACGCAAAGGTATGAATTGTAGAAAAAGATCTTTCACTCTCAAATGTCAGAGGGTACATCTGTTGAGCATCATGTGTCGCAGATGGTTGCTGACATTGAACAACTAGGTCATCTAGGCATACCCTTTGAGGCTGAGACTTCTATAGATTTTATCTTGCAATCTCTTCCTAACAGTTGGAGCGGGTTCATCATGAACTACAATATGATGAACCAAGACTATACTCTTGGAGAGCTGATGGCAATGTTGCGTGAAGCAAAAAAAGAGCTATTGAAGGGCAAAAAGCGCGAGACGCACTTCGTTTCAACATCTCAGTCTCCCAAGGCTTGGCTGAAGGCTACTGGAGGTGTAAAGAAGAAGAATAAGAATAAGGGCAAGGCCAAATCGTCAAAGTCTTCTGGGAAGGCAAAGGACAAATCCCAAGATGTATGCCTGTAGTGTGGCAAATGAGGTCACTGGAAGCGTGACTACCGTGAGTATAAGGCGCACATGAAGGAAATCAAAGCGGGCAAGGCACCGGCTTCAGGTATGTTTGTTATAGAAATAAACATGTCTACTTCTAGTTTTAAAAATTGGATTTTTATTCTGGTTGTGGTACTCATATATGTACTGATGTGCATGATCTGCAGATTAGCAGGAGACTGGCCTCAAGAGAGATTGACCTCCGCGTTGGAAATGGGACAAGAGTCGCCGTTTTGGCAGTTGGGACTTATATTTTGGAACTGCCCTCAGGGCATGTACTTAATCTTTTAGACTGTTATTATGTACCTAGTTTGACTAGGAATATTATATATGTATCTTTATTAGCCCAATGTGGGTATACTTTTGTATTTAGAAACACTGGGTGTTTTATGTATAAAAATGATATGGAGATATGCAGTGCTGATGTAAATAATGGTCTTTATATTTTGAATATAAATCAATCTCAAACATATAATGTAACAAACAAAAGGCTTAAATTAAGTAACAAAGATGAAACTTATATGTGGCATTGTCGTCTGGGACACATTAACAAGAATCGCATATCCACACTTTCGAAGAGTGAGTACTTGGACGGATTTGATCCAAATTCATATGACGTCTGCGAATCTTGTTTATTAGGCAAAATGCTTAAAACAACTTTTAGCGATAAAGGTGCACGTGCCACCGAACTGTTAGCCCTCGTTCATAGTGACATATGTGGGCCCATGTCTAGCCAGGCTAGAGGTGGATATGAATACTTCGTAACCGTTATGGATGATGCATCGCGTTATGGTTATGTGTATCTTATGAGACATAAGTCGGAAACCTTTGAGAAATTCAAAGAGTTTCGACACGAAGTAGAAAAACAGACCAGCAAAAGTATTAAAACATTACTGTCGGACCATGGTGGAGAATACTTAAGCAATGAGTTTCTTGATTACTTGAAAGAATATGGTATTCTTTCACAGTGGACTCCTCCCGGAACACCTCAATTAAACGGTGTGTCCGAACGGAGAAACCGAACTTTGTTGGACATGGTAAGGTAGATGATGAGTCGCACTGAGCTACCTATTTCCTTCTTGGGATATGCATTGAACAATGCAATACTTATTTTGAATAAGGTTCCGTCAAAGTCTGTTCAACAGACTCCGTATGAGATATGGACAGGAAAGAAACAGGTTTCTCATTCCTGAAGATTTGGGGATGCTGGGCATACGTTAAACGTTTGAAAGGTACCAAACTTGAACCCAAATCGGATAAATGCCTATTTGTAGGTTATCCTAGGGAAACCAAAGGATATTACTTCTACAACCCACAAGAGAACAAAGTATGTGTTGCTCTACATGCGGTTTTCCTTGAGAATGAATTCCTAAATACAGTGTTCAGTGGGAGGAAAGTAGAACTCGATGAAAATGGGTTTATGATCTCACCTCATGTAGATATTAATCTTTTTTAGGAAGACGAACCGGCTACGTATGAGGAAGCGATACATGATATCGACTCCGATTTATGGCAAGATGCCATGAAATCCGAAATGGATTCCATGTACACCAACCAAGTTTGGACACTGGTTGATGCACCAGAAGATGTAAAGCCTATTGGTTGCAAATGGGTCTTCAAGAAAAAGACAGACATGGATGGCAACATACAAACGTACAAAGCTAGGCTTGTAGCGAAGGGGTATCGTCAATGATATGGTGTCGATTACGATGAAAATTTTTCACCTGTTGCCATGATTAAATCCATTCGGATTGTGCTTGCTATTGCTACATATTTCAATTACGAGATAAGACAGATGGATGTCAAAATCGCTTTCCTTAACGGAAACCTTTTGGAGGATGTTTATATGCAACAACCTGACGATTTTGTCGTACCAAAACATGCAAACAAGGTTTTTGGAACCAACGTTTTGATGAGATCATAAAAGAATATGATTTCGTTCAAAACAAGGATGATCCTTGTGTATATAAGAAGGTTAGTGGGAGCGCACTGACATTCGGGTACATATTTTGTTTGAACAACAGAGCAGTAAGCTGGAAATCTTCCAAGCAAGAGACTGTTGCCGATTCAACAACAGAAGCGGAATATATTACTGCAGTTGAAGCAGTAAAAGAGGCAGTTTGGATCCGTAAATTCCTAATTGGATTATGAGTAGTTCCGTTAGCAGCTGAGCCCGTTCCATTATATTGTGACAATAACGGGGCTATAGCACAGGCTAAGGAACCGCGGTCTCATCAACGATCCAAGCATGTTCTTCGATGTTTCCATCTGATTCGTGAGATCATACATCGTGGCGATGTGAAGATCGAGAAGGTCGCATCAAAGTACAATATTGCAGATCCACTAGCGAAAGCTATTCCTCGGCAAAAGTTTGAGCGACATGTACATAGTTCATGTGTTAGATACTTGAGTGACTGGCTATAGGCCAAGTGGGAGATTGTTGGACAACTATGACTCATAGCGTCACTATTTATAAAAGACATTGTGGTTTTTGTACAAATTAATTGTGTGACAATGGAAATTATTATTTTATCATTTTGTAATTTGATTACTTGAATATATAAATGATAAAAGTCCTTATGATTAGTTCCGGATTAATAAGATATGAGACAATATCAATCCATAAAGGTTTAATCATTAAATATCCTTAGTCGTAGTATTATCGAGACTGGACATCGATAATGCAGAATAGACTAGTATTGCAATTGTGCACGTCGTGGGAGTATAGCGGCATAGTTCTCATTTATTTAAGTATTTGATACTTATGCAAGTGTAATAGGGGGTTGTGCTTACCGATAATACAGGAATAGCTTCGCTCTGGATAGACCCCGCGGAATCCCATTGGTAGTATGACTATGTGTCTATAGGAATCCGCATCAGGGTAGGTGTATTTGGTCTTAACCTGAGACTTGCATCGCTAGTACTTGCGACAATCAATACACTTTGGTTTTGGTCGTCCGGGACTTTACCAGGTTCTGTGTATGCCTCTTCTGGGTTTATTGAGAATCGTAGTGTATTGGGTGTGATGTCAAGACTGAAGTATCACTTCAGTCATATGGAGATGATGATCACACAGGGATACAGAACTGGTTCTCTATTATGTTGCAACTATCGGGATAATATGACAAGGTCATGATTATCCGATTATAGAGACTAGTTGTTTGTGATCCGATATATGCTACGTACGGGGCAGACACTAATCCAGCCCCAGGCCTTGCATGTGACATCCGATATTGGATCGTAATACGCAATACTACGTATACTACGCCTATTATAGATTATATATTCCTTAAAGAATATTTATGGAGAATTGGGTAGGCACGGCGCTTTGCTATAAGCCAACCATGTCTTGTAAATCGGTAAGAACGTGGTACCGGGTACGCACATATTCGGATACTCTGACGACCGGATTTACTGCCAACATATCCAGAGATCTCATGGGTCGCTTCCCGAAGATTCACCGATGACGTATGACTCGAACATAATTAATCTATGATTAATTAGAAGAGAGAGAAAATTAATCTAGGATTAATTACGGCAAGAATTTATCTGCGATAAAATTCAATTAAAAAAGAGAGAGAGTGATTAATTTGGAATTAATCGATTAAATAATATATTCGATATATTATATGAAATTAGATTTCATAACGGAATTAAAATTGGATTTTAATTCGGGCGAACGAATTAATTTGAAATTAATTCGCGAGCGACTTTAATAATAATTTTGCGAGGTATTATTATTTAATTAAATTTGATTTAATTAAGTCGCAACGGAAAATTCGTTAATTCGGAATTAACGAACCCGAGCCCGGAATGTGTTTGCGGGCCCACTCGGATTTTGAATTCAAGTGGGGCCCACAAGTCACATCACTTGTCATTCTCATCACTTTTTGGTGATGGAAGTTAGTGATGATGAGATGGTGGCTTGTAAGACATTTTATGTTTAAATAATGAAAGATGAGTGATCTTTTACCAAATGTGGATTTGGTATATCAAGATTTGATTTTTGGAAAATCAAACTTCACAAAATTTCACTCATCTCTTCCTCTCTCTCTCATTCACGGCAAAAGTGAAAATTTCCCCTCTCTTGCAAGGCTTGGCCGAAACTAACAAGAGCAAAGGAAGAAATTTGTTGCAAATTTTTCCAAGTGCTAGCACACATTAAATCATACAAAGGTGATAGGGAAACATTCCCTAGAGTTTGGAATCTCAAAATTCAAGCTTGGAGCTTCAACATACATCAAAGAGAGGAGCTTGGAGCAACTTCTCAAAGTGGAATTTTTGAACTCTACATCTACATCCAACCGAGCATTGTAAGTATTTTCCGCTAACTTCTTTGCGTATTCACACTCATTTTATGGTTAAATGATCTTGGGATTGTCCTTAGAAACCCAACATTGGCTACATTTGTCTTTTATGTATATTTCTATCCCGCATGGAAATATATTCAACAAATAAGATCACACGCTATTATTCCCACGGCTAATCCAAATTTCCTTCGTCGAGTTCGTAAACATTCACCAAGATTATTCTATTGTTGGCTAAACAAATAAAATAAGCATCAAAGCATAGAGAATAATAAATAATAAATAGCAAACCCAAAAGAATAAAAATATGCAATTAAATTAATTAAACATGCTCAAGATCAATTAAACCTTAGATTAAATGAATTAGCTACTCACAGTATTCAATAAATTTAAGCTAATCATTATAACAAGCTAAGAACTCATAAAAGATAAAGTTATAGAGGAAATAGAAGAAATAAACTCTCGTTTGCAGTCTTTAAAATCCAACTCCGGTTGATAAATTCATTCTCTTGTACTTGACATTCTTCTATGCTCTTGGAGGCTGCAAAATATATTATGAGACTTGATAATAGGTTTTGGGATGAACTTGTACTTATATAAGAGGTCTAAGGGGTATTTCCTATTTAAAAATTGGATCTAGGATGCATATAGGAAAAATCTCTCGTATTGCGACACGCTCAACACTCACACTTCTTTTTAGCATGTTGTGACACGCAAAACCTAGAGTCGTGACGCGCCAAGTTTTGCTGCGCAAGTTGACAAAATTTGCTCTCTCTCAATTTGCTTAATGTGCGAGTCTCAATACACATTCAGCGTCAGGACGCGTGTTTTAACTCCAAATTTTTCCCGATTTACTTTGTATCTTACCGTTTACATCCCTAATTAATTTTATTGAATCATAATATTATTTTGACTGGTAAAAAGCTCCCAAAACACATCAATTTGCTTATAAAACTTGATATCGCCCATAAAATATTAAGATAGAGACGGTAAATATAAGGATATTAACCGCTCATCAAGTGACAGCACGAAAACTTGAAAGGTATAAAAAAATTGTAAGTTTCTGAATAATATATGTTTATTCAATAAAAATCTGAATAATATAATATGGTTTTAGCATCTTTTTATACAAAAATTCTCTAGTTTTGAATAGGAAAATCCTAATTATTATGACATAATAAAATCTCTAAAATACAAAAGAAATCTTTAAATTGCAAAATAAGAAACAAATAAATTTGATGACGATTCGCTATTGTTAGCGGTGAAAACGACTCTTGTCCATATTCAGTTTTTCATCAGTTTTGAATCGATATATTATAAACTAAAAATAAATAATTATATCATAAGTTTTGAGCCTATAAAGACGACTCTATCAATAAGACCCCACAAAATGTGCAATGGATGTTATTGTCAAATTGAGTGCAATATTGTACATAACTTTTATATTATTTTTCAAATCATTTTGCTTTCATTCTACGTTCTAATTAATTAATTAGGTCCCATATTTACTTGGATTCAGTACTGAATTTTTTTTAAATTGAATTTTTTTATAAATTATAATTGGTAGTGAATCCAAATTCTTACACTAAACCTTAGCTAGACTTGTGCAATTTTAACATGCATTACATGGGAAAATGAGTATAATCCCCCGATATTTGATAAAATTATTCGAAACCCACTATGTTGAAACCACCCTTGTTGGTATAAAAGCTCTCTCAAATATTACTTTTATTTATCATTTTACTATTTTTCCCCTTATGGAAAACATAAATGTTTAAGAATTATTTCTAATAAATACTTAAGAAATATGAATCAAGTAAAATGCTAAAAAATTAAATACCTTGCATCTTTTAAAATTTCATTTAATTCAAACATTTTAGTTTTTCTCTATTATTAATCATTAAATATATTTAAATTAATTTACTTGATTCATATTTCCTAAGCATTTAAATTTTTCATAATAGGCAAAATGATAAATGAAGTTAACATTTAAGAGATTTAAGGTTTTGTTTAGTTTTTAAATATTACGATGTTTTGATTAATTTTTTCGTATTCTAATCCTTGGTTCCCGGGTATAGTTAATCTGTTGATCAAGACATGGAAGTATACTGTTAAGATGCTTGATAAACTCTAGATTGTGTCATCCATTTGGCTGACCATATATTTGAATAAGAAATTAATTTATGCAAAAGAATTGTATATTGCATATATTCCTTTTCTTTTTCCTAGCAAGCAGATTCGAGTCTTGCAGTACTTATCCAAACTCCCTGTTAATTATCACGTAAGCCAATGTCGTAAGATTATCAAGAACATGAAAATTGATTAAAGAGCCTATTTTCAAAATTACATTTCTAAGTTTTTTTCATACATAGAGTCAAATAAGTGATTTGTAATAAAAAAGAGAGTAAATAATATTATCATATCTCAAGCGATATTTAAAAATATCTAAGTTAATATAGATAGAAAAAATAATAAGATACTTATATTTTATCAAACTTAGATAATAATTTCAAATAAAATGTAATAATAACTAATGATCTATGTAGCAGAATCCATGTAAGTTGGTTGGTGGTTTAGTAGAGGCAAATAAATCTGACGAAAATGGCATCATGTATTTATTTAATTATGTTTAATTTCAAAAACTTTTTTTTAACGTATACATCATATGCGGTAACAAAGTGGATCTGTGCATAAAATGCATGGGCAGCCTTGAAGCTAATGGTTTTATCATAGTTTTCAGAGTCAGATCGGATCGGTCTGTTCAACGGATCAAATCGAGAATCGATCGTGAGTTCAGTTTGGTCATATGTAAAAAATTGGTATGATAAAAATCGATCAAAATCAGATCGGATCGGCTCAAAATTTTTTCATTTTTTTTTTTATATTTTTAATTTTTAATTAAATAAAATTATTTATTATGTTAGTCGATTTTGCTGACTACCAATAATCCATTAAACCATTTACATCACCAATTTAATCTCTGATTCGATTATGAAAAGGGTTTTAGTTTTACCCTAGCTAGCTTGGTTCTTTTTCTCAGGATCGATCAAAGCTGGCCCAGGTTTTGCTTAAAAGATCTGTGTAGAAACTCTAACACGTCATCTATTATCTAAAAGAACGTGATAGAAACAGCCAACTATCAAAGCCAGCATTGATTAATATTGAATGGCCACCTGTAAGGGAAAAATGTATTGCAGCCACAATAGTTTCCGCCATTAGTTTACAAATCATTCTCCTCATTTAGTGGAGATATCACAGGACGTCTGTAAGTGAAATAATTTTGTTGCGTACTTGGCTCATGAAGAGGAACCATGTAGAGCAAAACTGATAATATTCCATTAGACCTGGCCGGCGGTTCGGTTCCGGTTCCGGTTCCGGCCAGTTCCCGGTTTCACAAGTGTGGAACCGGAACCGTGAACCGAACCGGTCGGTTTCGGTTCCGGTTTGGTTCGAACTTTTTTTTTAATTATATAAAAAAATTCGAAAATAAATTAAAATAAATTAGATTAATTTAATAAATAAATAAAATTATTGAATTGAAGAGCTTGAACTTAAATTTTAAAAAATTTAAGTTGTCTACGTATCCTCCAAGTGTGAGATGAATCAAAACTCACGTAGTTCCATTACAATTATAAGATATTCCTCCTTTGGAAATTTACAATTTTGTAATTATCAAATATCAATCATCATTATCAGTTGATCCTTCAGCTCCGGTTCCGCTTGCATTTGTTGTTGCAGATGCATTATCGAACAAGTCTTCAAAATCATCGGGGGCATCTTCTTGTTGTCTCACATCAACTCGAGTCCAATCATCCACACAAGCTGTTGCTTCTAGAGTGCTTGGATGTAATGAAGATCGTCTACCTTCCAATATATTGCATCCCAAGCTGAAGGCTTGCTCAACCGCAACGGTGGAAATAGGTGCTGCCAATATCTCTTTAGCAATAATTGATAAAACATGATATATATTTTGATGTCGGTTCCACCATTCAAGAATTTTAAAATTTTTACTAACTAAACTTTCAGTAGGAAACTCAAAATTTGTAGATAAATAATTATCTAATTCGGGGTTATTAGTTGTCATATCCCTAGCTTTTTTATTTCGTTGCAGTAACCAACGATCTACTGCGCTAAGTCTTGTTTGAATTACCGGTTCGCTACTACTAGATTCACCTTATGTTCCTAAGTTATATCTTACAATATAATCATTAAATAACTCAATTAAATCATTTTTTAATCTCACTATTATTCTTGTAATATCAATTTCATTTAATATTCCTAAATAACCATTGTAAGCTTGTAAAGCACTATTCAAACCTTCTAATTTAAATGTAGGATAAAAAAAACAGCAGTAATAAGATAAAGGAAATGAATTTATCTAAAATAATTCAACAATTTTACCTTCATAGCAGTAATTGGTGTGTTGAAATAATGAAAATGAATTCTATTTATAGAGTTTTAGAATTTTTTGATACCAAAACTGCCCCTAAATATAACCGTTTTATTACCGTTATTAAGGGTATAATAGAAATTATATAATATAATTTTTTTTTAATGGCCAACGGCCATTTTATTTTTTTAATTTAAGGGGCAGAGAGCCAACCCAACGGCTAGTAGCCGTTGGTAGGGTTCCTGTTGGAACGCTACGGTTCCAAGCGGAATCGTACGGTTCCGTTTGGAACCGTTGGAACCGCTCGGTTCCAGCGGTTCCGATCGGTTCGCGTTTGGGTGGAACCTCAACTGAACCGGTCAATCACTAACCGGTTGGAACCAGAACCGTGGCCGGGTCTATATTCCATTATTGATTTGATTTTCCATCAAAACAGTGTTTTTGAAAATTAGGACTGGTGGATTGAACTAGCCGAATTCGAAACCGACTGAGAATTTAATCCGATTAAACATTAAAAATCAAAAATCGATAAGCCGGATCGGTTCATAAATTTTTTAAAACTAAAATTTAAAATTTATTTATGTATTTATTTATAATTTTTAATTAATTAAAATCATTTATTCTAATTTTATAGATTCAATCAGAACTGTTCAATCAATCTAAAGAATAACCCATTAAATCTTTTCAGCAAACTTTGTGGTCATACTCAGCAAATAATACTGTGTAACATAGAGCTGTAGCAAGGCATTGTGATGGGGTACTTGGTATAGGTTTTCGGAATAGAATTTTGACACGTGTCCATGATGTTCTGAGGGGATGCTCTGTTCTGAAAAGCCAATTCAATGGAGCGTTGGGGATATGTTAGTGGTATTCACAGGTCGGTCGGTAGAGTCCGATATGTTGCTTTTGCCTTTGGATTGGTGTGGGTGGGAATCAAGGAGAAAGAAAATAGTCAAATGAGTTGAAGAAGATTAAAGAAAGTGATATGATCTCAATAGTAACCAAATCGTTTTACTTAGATCTCCCAAAACTGCTCTTTCTTGTAGCAAATTTGACCCTTTTTTAAGCTGTCCAAATCAATTTGACATTTAAATCACGATGATGGATGTAATTGTAATGTAATGAATACGTACCTTTTTATTATATAATCATAATTAAATTATGGGCATTGCTAACATACCCTTGGGTATTTGATACCCAAGGGTTGTTAGCATTAAAAAAATAAAAATACTAAAAAAAAAAATTTAAAAATATTATTTTTTATTAAATAATTATAAAATATTGATAAAAAAATTATAAAAAAAATTTATTGTAAGTTTTTTAATTTTTTTTTTAAATATTGATAAAAATAAAATAATATAAAAAAAATTATTTTTATAAAATATTGATAAAAATAAAATAAAATAATATAAATTTTTTTTTGCATATTTATTGGTGAAAGTTGCAAGTTTAATGGTAGAAGTTGCATATTCAACGGTCAAAGTTGGAGGTGCGATTTTCGAGGCAGATCCAATTGCATGTTATTGCTAAAATTTCAAGTCCAATGGTTTCATTTTGCATGTTTATTGCTAAAAGTTTCATCTTCGAAATATTGCATATTTATTGGTGAAAGTTGCAAGTTTAATAGTAGAAGTTTCACATTCAACGGTCATAGTTGCAGGTGGAATTTTCGAGGCAGATGCAATTGCATGTTATTGCTAAAATTTCAAGTCCAATGATTTCATTTTGCATGTTTATTGCTAAAAATTTCATCGTCGAAATATTGCATATTTATTTGTGAAAGTTTCATGTTTGATGGTAGATGTTGCATATTTAACGGTCATAGTTGCAGGTGCAATTTTCGAGGCAGATGCAATTGCATGTTATTGCGAAAATTTCAAGTCAAATGGTTTCATTTTGCATGTTTATAGCTAAATGTTTCATCTTCGAAATATTGCATATTTATTGATGAAAGTTGCAAGTTTAATAGTAGAAGTTGCATATTCAACGGTCATAGTTGCATGTGGGATTTTCGAGACAGATGCAATTGCATGTTATTGCTAAAATTTCAAGTCCAATGGTTTCATTTTGCATGTTTATTGCTAAAGGTTTCAACTTCGAAATATTGCATTTTTATTGGTGAAAGTTGTAAGTTTAATGGTAGAAGTTGCATATATAACAGTCATAGTTGCATGTGTGATTTTCGAGGCAGATGCAATTGCATGTTATTGCTAAAATTTTAAGTCCAATGGTTTCATTTTGCATGTTTATTGCTAAAAGTTTCATCTTCGAAATATTGCATATTTATTGGTGAAAGTTGCATGTTTGATGGTAGATGTTGCATATTCAACGGTCATAGTTGCATGTGCGATTTTCGAGGCAGATGCAATTGCATGTTATTGCTAAAATTTCAAGTCCAATGGTTTCATTTTGCATGTTTATTGCTAAAAATTTCATCTTCGAAATATTGCATATTTATTGGTGAAAGTTGCAAGTTTAATGGTAGAATTTGCATATTCAACGGTCATAGTTGTAGGTGCGATTTTCGAGGCAGATGTAATTGCATGTTATTGCTAAAATTTCAAGTCCAATGGTTTCATTTTGCATGGTTATTGCTAAAGGTTTCATCTTCGAAATATTGCATATTTATTAGTGAAAATTGCATGTTTGATGGTAGAGGTTGCATATTCAACGGTCATAGTTGCAGGTGCGATTTTCGAGGCAGATGCAATTGCATGTTATTGCTAAAATTTCAAGTTCAATGGTTTAATTTTGCATGTTTATTGCTAAAAATTTCATCTTCGAAATATTGCATATTTATTGGTGAAAGTTGCAAGTTTAATAGTAGAAGTTGCATATTCAACGGTCATAGTTGCAGGTGGGATTTTCAAGGCAGATGCAATTGCATGTTATTGCTAAAATTTCAAATCCAATGGTTTCATTTTGCATGTTTATTGCTAAAGGTTTCATCTTCGAAATATTGCATATTTATTGGTGAAAGTTGCATGTTTGATGGTAGAGGTTGCATATTCAACGGTCATAGTTGCTGGTGCGATTTTCGCGGCAGATGCAATGGCATGTTATTGCTAAAATTTCAAGTTCAATGGTTTAATTTTGCATGTTTATTGCTAAAAATTTCATCTTCGAAATATTGCATATTTATTGGTGAAAGTTGCAAGTTTAATAGTAGAAGTTGCATATTCAACGGTCATAGTTGCAGGTGGGATTTTCAAGGCAGATGCAATTGCATGTTATTGCTAAAATTTCAAATCCAATGGTTTCATTTTGCATGTTTATTGCTAAAGGTTTCATCTTCGAAATATTGCATATTTATTGGTGAAAGTTGCATGTTTGATGGTAGAGGTTGCATATTCAACGGTCATAGTTGCTGGTGCGATTTTCGCGGCAGATGCAATGGCATGTTATTGCTAAAATTTCAAGTCCAATGGTTTCATTTTGCATGTTTATTGCTAAAAATTTTATCTTCGAAATATTGCATATTTATTGGTGAAAGTTGCAAGTTTAATGGTAATGGTTGCATATTCAATGGTCATATTTATGCGCCCTATCACAAATATTGAGTGATTTTTTCTTAAAAATTATTTAATTTTTTGTTTTTCAAGTGTAAAATATTTGTTGCATCTTTTAAGGTTGAAAGTTGCATCTTAATGGTGAAATTGCATATTGATGTTGTGAAGTTGCATGTATTAGTTATATCTAACAATTACAAATTATTCAATATCATGTTTATTATTTCGATTCGATCTCGATTTCGTGTTTAATGATTATAAACATTAGGGGTGGCAATTTTGGTAAGGATTTCGTTTATTTATTCGATTCAATTCGCTTTAACACGAATATGAGTTTCAAACAATATATTTGTTTAATCAATTGGTCGATTAGATTTAAAGTGTTTATTACAGTTATGGAATGCGAATTTAACATCATAAATACGTTTATTCGTTACTGAATCGTTTTATTATTTTCTTTTACCAATTAAGTTTTAGTTACGATTTGAGGTATTTTTAATAAATATATAAATTACATGTGTTATGGTTTATTTTTCATTAATTATATATGTTAATGAGCATGCATATGAGTTCGAAAAAATCGATTCCATATTAAATTACATGGAGGATAATTTATAATTTTTTTGTAGAAATAATTATTATTTCATATGAAAGGTAATTAGTATGAAAATGACTTCTTATTAATTACATAAGATGATAATTTTTTTAATTATAGTTTTTCGGATAATTAAATGAACATATGTTAATGTTGATATCTACTTATAATTTTCATTAATTACATATGTTAATGTTGATATCCGTAACTGACCAAAATAACCGAAATATTGAAAAAAAGAAAAAGAAATATGATAAATTCTGAAAAATTAATCAATTATTTACTTAGGATAATTACTAAAGTTAATGAGCATGAAGTAGAATTCTCTTAATGTTATAGTTTTTTTATAACTACTTAATATTTTTGTTAATCACACATTTATTTACTATGAACTTAAGTTTCAAAGTTATTGGTTTTGTTACATGTTTAAAAATTTTGGATAACATGTATCCATATCATAAACCAATCGAAAACTCGGATATCCGTAACCGACCGAAATAACTGGAAAAATTATTTCATTCAAAAAAGAAATTATTTGTACAAAGATTAATTAGCAGGTAAATATTTGTAGGTTTTGTAAGTGATGGTCTCACGTCGTCTACGTATCCAACACCATCGACCTCGAAAGCATTTGCAGGTATTAATATTTGAATGATTTTGAGAATTTCTGATTATCACACCGAATGAACATGGAAACATTTGCAGGTTTTAATAGTGAAAGCAATATTCTTGGAACATCTTCACAATCCTCATACGAAAACTGCAATTCACTCTGCTTAATATAATTATCATCGACGCAAAGGTGTGAGAGTTTAAATTCATACTTGTCTCGTTTCCTTAATTTGAAGTTGAAATTGTATGATTTTATTCGACAAATATATCGTGCATTAGACTGCATACGACATAAAGAAACAAAAGACGAGTTTGATTCGACCCATAATATTCCAGTATTATGATCAATTGTGACAAGTCTATTGGTCCCACTCAATATTTGTGCGCCCCAACATAACTTATATTGAGTGACTTTTTTCTTTTTATTTGCTGGGTTATTATTTTATCTAACCCAGTGAGTAACTTATTCCATATTTTTGTAGTTTGTAATTAATACAATAAAAGTTTAATGAATAAAACTACAAAATACTAATACATTTATCTAGTGATTTTTTTAATATAATTTGGGCCGCCATTGAGGAAGGTGGATTGATTTTTTTTATATAATTTGGACGAGGTAAAGATTTTTTTTTTTTTTTTTTACTAATATTCATTTCTTCAATCTCAATATAACAAAGAATATAACAATGTGCATTATGAGACTCAAGCAAACCATTACCAAACTTATCAACCAAAACATGCAATTCACTCTGCTTATTTCTCAAATCTACATAGCAAATGATGCCGCCATTGAAGAAAGTGAAGTGATTTTTTTTAAAATAATTTGGACGAGATAAAGAATTTTACTTTTTTTTTTTGTTTTTACTAATATCCCTTGTTTCAATCTGAAGATAACAAAGAATAAAACAATGTGCATTATGACACCCAGCAAACCATTACCAAACTTACCAACCAAAACCTGCAATTCACTTTGCTTATTTCCCAAATCTACATAGCCAATGAACCATATTTATATATACCAAATAGGACCAGCTCCAAAAGGAGGCTTCTTGATTTTCTTTTCTCTTTTACTTGATTTTTTCAACAACCACTCGGGGAATGGTGCTTCAGCAAAATGGGAACACTGGAGGTGTTAGGCATGCAGTTGTAGGGTTTTGCTTCTTGTGGCAGCATAGGGCTAGTGTGCATTGTGCACACATCTGGTGGCCACAATCTTGGACTTCAATTGTACATGCCTACTCAAAACATATGAAGCATAGCTCTATATCGCTAGCCTGCAATGAAAGAGAACAAATCAATATCATCTTTTTCAAAAATCAACAAAATTTAAAATAAAAAGTTCACAAAATTTGATAGTTCTGACCTCATTTCTTGATGTCCATCCCTCAACCATTCCACCTCTTTTTCTAAATTGGTTGTGGCATTATCAGATTTTGAATTTGTCATATGTGCAATCACTACTCTGATACCAAATTGTTTTAATTCACAAGTAAACAAGAAAATCAAGAATTGCAAGAAGAATCTCTATGTATTTATATAATCAAATGTTCAAAGAACAAGTCACCACTTTTCCCCAGTTCCATGATGAATAACCTTACAATCCAATTCAAGAGAAAACCCGCCCCCTTAATTTGTTACCTCTCTCCTTATATTCCCATTTCTTTGCATAATAGTATATAACCAATTCATAACTATATACAACTACTAACTAACTAATTCATAACTGGATACAACTACTAATTAACTAGTTACTCCAATCTAATTACTAATTTGCCTTGCGTAACTCTTCATTCGTCAGTACACCTTCAGTTCTCCTTCAGCTGCAGTAACAAATCATGCTTTTTTAACTATAACCAACATAACCTAAAACAAACAATTGAATTCATTTTATATTGAGAAACCAAATAAAAGGAAGGAAGAGTGAAAATTCAAAAGAAAAACTGGATTTCCAAGATAAAATTACGATTGCACTAAGGCTAGCTCTTGAAATCATGACCCAATCAAGCATAGAACTAGGGAACCAACAATGACATCTCATATACCCAGTAAAAAAAAATAGCTATACTGGATTTCCAAGATAAAATTACGATTGCACTAAGGCTAGCTCTTGAAATCATGACCCAATCAAGCATAGAACTAGGGAACCAACAATGACATCTCATATACCCAGTAAAAAAAAATAGCTATATGGACTTGGAAAATCAATTCACATATTGTTTCATAATTTCTTCCATCATGAAGAAATTGGAACCAACCTATCATGCAACCAAATGAAGCATGCCTGCATTTCGTATGCAAAAATGTCTCAATCAATAAAATTCACATTATGATTAAAATTTCACCGTCCAGCAAGGAATATATTCTTAATGAGCAAGTAGAGAGCTGATAAACTAGTAAATCAATAACTTACATTGAAAAAAATATATATGTTTTACTATTCAAGTGTAATAAATGGTATTAAAGGAAAATCAACAGAATGAATAGGAGAACACCTATAGAACATATACTTACAGAAAATGTGTTTCCATAGATCTTGTCTGTTATGGATTCAGGAGCAGGCTGGCCACTGCTGTAGTTAAACTGAAAATAAGACATAAGAAACCGGCCTTTGAAGTCATGAAACATCTAATAGGAATTTACAGGTTATTATCAATCCACAAAAACTTTCAATATATGAGTCAGAGTGACGCAATTTCAACATTTCCACTTTGTCATGGCATGTTTGGCTGAACAAGATTTAGAAAGAATCCCTATAGAGTTTAAAGCACGAAATGTTATTATTTAAAATAAAAATAAAACACATGAGTGCATAACATAACACAAAAAATTCACCTTGATGCCCCAATCATATTCAGGCCCACCAGGATTATGGCTTGCACTCATAATAAATCCACCATTGGCATGTGTAAAACACAGTTCAAGTAATCAGTAGAGTGCCAAAGAAAAGAAATGCATGCCATGCAAAAATAAATTCTGAGAAAAGATAAAAATAAGCAAGCAATTGCCTTTTGCTTCCGGATTACAGCAGAAACAGCTGGTGTTGACATAATCCCATCCCTGAAATGGTTAAGTTCCAATTAGTTTTCAGCATAAACCCATCAACCTTCAACTTTACTAGTAAAAGATAGAATGTCGTGAGAATATAAAATGATATGATAAGATCTATTATCCATCATTTCTCTTCATTTAATGTGCACAATAATATGCTAGGCATGACCAACTCCATTATCAAATATGAATAAACAGTACTTTTGGAGGAGGAAGCATGCATTCATTTCAGGCCTTCAGGGAAAAACTCACCTGCGAAGCTTCTCGGTTGAAATAACGACCATCGCCTCCTAACACCAAAAGCTCATTCTTGTAGTCCTCTGGTGGCAATGAATTAAACAATGCATACATATGAAAAACTCTAAAAATATACACCAGAACCAACTAACATTACGACTGCACAAAAGGGTAAAACGTCATACATGGATCCAATTTGCAAGGTAATTCTCTTGTTTAAAAACTTTAACCTACAAAAAAAAAATAATAATTTAAGAAAATGAACAAACCACCATCTGGTCTCAATTTGATATCTATTAAAATGACAAAATAAACTAACAATAATTAAAAATAAAATATAATCAAACAAATCAAGCAAATAAACAATACCCAGAATTATATTTCCTTTTATCCTTCTTTCCCGGTACCAATCAAAACATAAATGTAAAAAATAAAGCAGAATCTGACTTCAAAAATAAATAAAAATACCTTCTTTCTGAGACCACTAGTTCCAGTATTCTGTCCCTCAATCGGCTTAGTTGGCATCGAATTAATCTGAAACATACATCACATACACCCATCAACACACACACACACCCACTAACAATCCATGAACAAGAAACCAAATTTGTGAGACAGTGAGAGAGTTCGTGAGAGATGGGGGGATTTGTGAGAGAGAGATGAACATGGAGAGACGTGAGAGATGAGGGATTTGAGAGACATGAGGGAGACGAGAGAGATGAGGGAAATGAGGGATTTGAGAGAGATGAGGGCTTTTTACTTTTATTTGCCGGTTTTCCCGATTTTTTATTTTTTTTTTTATTTTTTTTTCCACTCAACCGTTGGATCACTGTCAAGTGATCCAACGTAGGTGTACCCAGGGGTATGTCATACCCCTGGGTACCACAGATGCGCCCTTAAATTATAATTTTAAATTAAAATTAAAATTTTAATTTAATTAATATATATATATATATATATATATATATATATATATATATATATATATATATGGAGCAAAGAGGAGCTCGCCAAGCGGAGGTTTTAATTCCTTTGGGGAGAATTTGTGATATGGATCAATCGAGGCTCCTAGCCTGGAATTCTTGAAGGAAGCAGGTTGCTTTGCTTCCTTCCTTGCTGGGGGTTTAAAGATTTTTTTTTTCGGTGGCAAAGGCATTTGAGCCGGGGCTTGCCCCTGGGAACGAGCGACCCGCGAAGGCAATGTTGGTTTCTATTAAGGTCCCAAGATCAATAACAAGCATGAATCAAGTGCGAATACACATCGAAGAAGTTGCAGAATACTCACATCAATCGGTTGAGCGACGCGGAGGCAACAAAATTTCAACTTTCTGCATCTTCACTGGTTCGACAGTGGGCTGTGTGTGCTCACTGGTTTGGCCTCCATTTTGGTCATTCGTCAAGCTCCAAGCTTCGTCGAATGGTTCCCGGCTCATGGGTGGACTTCTCTATCACCTTCGCATGTCTCGTAAGTGTGCTAGCACTTGTGATTTTGCCACAAAATCCACACTCATTGCTTCCCACTGCTCACGGTTTTGGAAGAAAACCAGTAAGCTTTTGGAGCCCCTTGGGCGTTAGAAGATAAAGAGATGAAGTGAGAGAGATTCAATTTGTTGGTTCCAAATTTGTGTATTAAATACACACATTTGAATTTCAAATGCATTTCACTTGAATTTGGCTTTCAAAAGTCAAACAATTAAAAGCTCCAACCACTTCCATCACTCAATCCATCAAGTTGTCAAGTCACATCACTCAAAGTGACTAATGATTTGACGCTTGATGCGACTAGTGATTTGACGCTTAATTTGACTTGCGTGCCGCATTCAAATTCGAAATGCGAATGCGCTCGCAAATAATCTCGGGCTCGGGTTCGCTAATTCTAAATTAACGAATTTTCCGTTGCATCGTAATTAAATGATAACGCCTAGCGAAATCACTATTCACATCGCTAACGAATTAATTCTAAATTAATTCGTTCACCCGAATTAAAATCCAATTTTAATTCCGCGTCGAAATCTAATTTCGTTTAATATATCAAATATATTAATTTCTCGATTAATTCCAAATTAACCGTTATCTCTCTTTAATTGATATTTTATCCCAGATAAAATATCTCCGCAATTAATCCCAGATTAACTTTTTCTCTCTTGTAATTAATCCCAGATTAATATAGAGTGCGAGTCATACGTCATTGGTGAATCTTTGGGAAGCGACCCATGAGATCCCCGGATATGTTGGCAGTAAATTTGGTCGTCGGACTATCCGAACACGTAAGTACCTCGTACTACATTTATACCGATTTACAAGACAAGGTTGGCCTCTAGCAAAGCGCCATGCCTACCAAATTCTCCGGAAATATCCTTACAGGAATAAAGGATCTGTATCAGGCGTAGTATACGTAGTATTGCGTATTTCTGTCCAGTATCGAATGATCACGTGCTAGGCCTGAGGCTGGAATTGTGTCTGCCCCGTACGAAGTACATGTCGGATGTCGGTGACTAGTCTCTATAATCGGATAAACATGACCTAGTCATAATATCCCGATAGCTGCAGTATTTAAGAGAACCAGTCTTGTATCCTACGTGACCATCATCTCCACTATGACTGGAGTGATACTTCCGTCTTGACATCACACCCAAAACACTACGATTCTCAATATACCCAGCATTGGCATACACAGAACCTGTTAAAGCCCTGGACGACCTCAACCAAAGTATATTGACATAGTCATACTACCAATGGAATTCCGAGGGGGTTTATCTAGAGCGAAGCTGTTTCCCGTACCATCGGTAAAACACAACCTCCTATTACACTTGCATGAGTATCCTATACCCAAATATATGAGAACTATGTCGTTGTGCCCTCACAACACGCACAAGTGTAATACTAGTCTTTTACGTATTTATCGATGTCCAATCTCGATAATACTCTGACTAGGGATATTTAATGATTTATCCTTCGTGGACTGATACTGTCTCATATCATTCTCCGTCCAGGAACAAATCATAGGGACCTCTCATCATTTATACATCTAGGTGATCTAATCACAAATGATAAGAGTGCAATCTCCTTTGTCACATAGTTAATTTATACAACAACACAATGATCTGTACAAATAGTGACGCTATGGGTCATAATTGTCCAACAATCTCCCACTTAGCCTATAGCCAGTCACTCGAGTGTCTTACACCCAAACTATGTACGGTTGGCTCAAACAGCTGAGAAAAGCTTTCTTCAGCAGATTTGCATGATTATCGTCTGATGCGATTTATACGATCATCACATCGCCACGATGTATGATCCGAACGAATCAAATGAATATCGAAGTTTATATCTGGATCGTTGATGAGACCATTAATTCTTTAGCCTGTGCTCAAGCCTAGCTCAGCTGCTAACAGAATTATATCTAATCTAATTAGATTTGTTTATCGACCCAGAAGGCTTCTATTGCCGCTTCAGCTGCAGTAACTAACCCGCATTTGTTGTTTATATGGTAACAATGTCTTTCTTGGAAGATTTTCAGCTCACTGTACCGTTATTCAAACTGTATAGTACCGTTTGCGACTTTTAGTCGTATTATCGGTTAGGAAACTTGCTACAGTGATCCCAGTCACTTCAAGTTCTCATTCTCCAAAGACTAAGACAACATCCTTAGTTCTCTAAAATACTAACGGATGTTCTTAATATCAATCCAGTGACTATCACTTGGATTGGCCTGTTTGTGAATCCATATACTCAAAGCGTATGAGACACCAGGTCGCGTACATTTTTCAATGTACAGTTTCTCGGAGAGTTTTCTCGAAAGCCAAGATTTCACCGATTGTTATTTTATGGGAATGTCATTTCCAAGAAATGACGTATTATCATTATTTATAGGACAGCCACTGTCAGTGCGCTCCCACTAACCCTCTTATATACACAAGAATCTTTTCGTTTTGAATTAAATCACACTCCATTATGATCACATCAAAACGATAATTCTAAGAATCTATGCTTGCTTTAATCCACCCATCTAATATCTGGTTTGCTAGTTAAGGTACGACAAAACCGACAAGATGTTTTAAACATCCTCCAAAAGGTTTCCTTTTCAGGAAAGCGATTTTCGTTAAGCTGACATATTTCATAAATGAAATACGCAGCTTCAGCAAGCATTATCCAAATGGATTTACTGTGGCAAAAAATAAAAGGTTTAATCGAAATCAACATTATGTTGATAACGATACCTTTCCGCTAAAAGCCTAGCTTTATACGTTGGTATGTTGCCTTCCATGTATGTCTTCCTTGAAGACTTATATAGTACCAATAGGCACAATGCCTTGCGGTACATAAACTAGTATCCAAACTTGTTGATATACATGGAATCCATTTTGGACTCATGACACTTTGTCATAATAGGGAGTCGATACCTTGTATCACTTCCTCATACGTAGTCAGTTGGTATACCTCAAAAGATAGACATCTTTATGAGGTGAGATCAGAAACCCATACCCCAGGTTGTTTTCTGACTCTCTCCGACATACGTGGTTCTTGTGTATTCGAAGATTATGGTAATAGTTTCATCCTTGATGAACTATTTGTGTTCCATTAGGAATCGATGCCTAGAATAGTATTTCTCCGATTTTCATCGAGTTTTACTATCCTCCAACTTACCACTGCATATCAGTATTCCTCTTAGGAAAAACCGCATGGCGAGCAACAATTACATTGTTCTCTTGTGAGTTGTATAAGTACAATACTTATGGTATCCCTAGGATAACCTACAATTGGCACTTATCCTATTTGGGTTCTAGTTTGGTATCATCCAAACATATGCCTAGCATTCCCAAATTTTCATGAATGAGAAACCCGGTTTCTTTCATGTTCATATCTAATATGAAATCTGTCAAACAGATTTTATGGAACCTTATTCTAAATAAGTTCTGCACTGTTTAAAGCTTATCCGTTGAAGGAAATGGTAGCTCGGAGCGACTCATGATTAGCCTTATCAGGTCTAAAACAATTCGGTTAATCCGTTCGGACACACCGTCAAAATGACGTGTTCCGGGAGAAGTCCTCTTTTGAAAGAATACTATACTCTATCAAGTATATTAGAAACTCATTGCTTAAGTATTTTCATTACGGTCTTACCGTGACGGTTTAATACTTTAGCCGATCTGTTTGTCTATTTCGTGTCGAAACTTTAAAAGTTTCTGATTTGTGTTCTTCAAAAGAAACACATAACCATAACGCGATGCCAGATCCGTATAGGTCACAAAATATTCATATCCACATCTAGCCTTGCTAGACATGGGCCCACTTGTTTCACTATGAACTAGGGGTAACTGATCGGTGGCATTTACATTTTTACCAAGTAAATAGTGTTATAGGCATATTGCCCAATAAACTAGATTCATAGACTTTATTTGAATATGATCAAATCAGTCATAGTATCCACACTTCAAAAGTGTGGATATACGAGTCTTGTTTAATTGTGTCCCAGACAACAATGCCACAATTAAGTTTCATCTGATCAAATCAGTTGAGCTATTTATTTGTCATATTATATATTTGAGATTTATTTATATTCAAAATATAAATTCTGTTATTCACATCTAATGTGTATATCTCAATATCATCTTTATATAATAAAACACTTTAGTGTTCTAGAATATAAAGGTTCACCCGCAGCGGGTTAAACACTGATATAGAGATAATGTATCTAGTCAAACTAGTTACATTATAACAGTTTCCTAATTTAGGTACAAACCCGTGGGTAGTTCCTAAACTTAGGTATCTACGATTGAAACAGCAACTTTCGTCCCGTTTCCAATTCGCAGATTAAATCTCAATTGAAGTGAGTATCCTGTTCAAAACAGATTCTGAACATTAATATATATTTATGTACCACACTAAGTATTTAAAATCTAATTTTAATACTAGTAGTGAACATAATGTTGACAAACATATTTGAAGTCAGAGCCTTGCTCGTTCTTCAATTCCTTCATGTCTGCTTTGTCCAAACGGCAGTCACGCTTCCGCGATCCCGTTTGCCACATTTAAGGCAGACATTTTGGGATATGTCCTTTATCTTCCCAGAAGATTATAATGATTTTGCCTTTGCCTGTTTCAACACTACAGAAGCCTTTGGCCAAGCCTTGGCCTTCTAGAATATCGAAGTAAGGTGCGCCTTGCACTACTTGCCTAATTGCAAACTTTGACTTTGTCTCATTGAGAATAGTCATTAACTCTCAAAGAGTTATTATTGCAATTTAGTACTTCTAAAATCTAATCATAGATTTATGAAGATCCTTCAATTTCATTATCATACTTTAAGGATCTAATCCTTAGTTCTGATTTAGAAATAAATGAGTCTATTATGACAAGCTTAATGGATTAAGCACTTAAGTTATCATTACATGATCTTCCAAAGATTATGCTCTATTGTTTGCTTAACTCCGGGCTTAGGCATAATATGTTATTTTATCAAATAAAGTAACTTATTATTTTCCAGGACCATCCTGAAATTTATTCCCAATTTGAAAATTAAACCATTTAAATACATTTTCCTTAGGATTATGTATTAAACGTCAATCTTTCAATTTTAATCTTGATTTTAATAGTCCAACTATTTAATCAACTATAATTTAATAGATTAAAATCAATTATATTGATTACTATAATCCAATTATAAAATCAACTATAATTGAATAGTTTGAAAATATAGTCCAACTATTTATTAAAAAAAACAACATTTAAATATTAGTCCAACTAACATTTAATTTATTTGACGAATTGATATTTGTTTGAGCGCGTATGGCGAGTAATTGAACGAGTATTGCAAATTCAATTCTTGCCTCCCACTATTTTTTGGCGAGCCTCTAACCTTCTGTCGAGTACTCGGGAAACCGCGTTTCCTAGTGGGCTAGGATCCCGTTAAATATCACACAATCTTGACTTTGGCCAACAAATTGTATGATAATTAACTAGGTAGATCTCTAAGATCGATTGGATCCAATCCAATTCCTAGATCCGGTAGGGGGACATCCAAATCCGAAACATATATCTTACATATGTCAATACATCCAATGTATTACCTAACCTTTTTCCTCTGAATAAACTAAACTTTGGCTTTGGCACAACAAACTTAGTGATCCGAGTCAAGCGCGACCCATTGACCATTGAAGGCTTCGTAATCAATGTCGATGGACAAGAAGCGGTCTTGACTTTGGCCAACAAACCACAACTTGGACAAGACATTGACATAGAACAAAACTCTCGTGATTCAAACACATCCTCGACGGACAAAGGCCTTGAATTGGGCCAACAAGCCAATGCTAGTCTCGGATATTGAGTGAGAATCACTCAATGGAAGGAAAAATGCTTAATATTGTGCGAGGGTTTTTCGAGTGCAAATTGGCAACCAATTTATTATCTTTGTTAAGGTCTTATCATCATACACCCTTAAACATGTATTCTAAATACATAATAAAGCGCGTATAAATAAAATAATAATGATATGCGGATGGATACTTTACACATTGATCTTAGATCAAATCTCTCCATTTCTCTCTTCAGCTAGCACATGTATTTACTTCTACCCGTTACACTACACTTCTAAAGAAACCTCATTTACATTGAGGGGAATATGTGAGAAGAGAATACAAAGAAATGAGAGGTAATAAGACTGGACACGCAGGTCCAATTAATAAATCAAATTTATTACAATTTCCAAAATTGCCCCACCCATCTAATATCCATCTGATATACATTATTCATGCATCGCAACCATGTATTCACACAAGCATGTTATCAATCAATCTAATCAAATTAATTAATCTGATAATTAGTGACCATCCAATGTTCAAACAATGATTTGATTTTGCTCGAGTCAAACTCGTTTTGCGAATAAGTACTTAAAGTACGAATTCTCAAATTAAATTAAACTACATCATTAAATCCAATTTAATATGCATTCAATTCTAATTCGCATATTTCATTCCAAATTAAATACTACACTTTAATAATGAACTTTTTACGACTTAAATTCCAAATTTAATCGCAACGGGTCTCAAAGCCCGATTAACGTCCAATGTCAATTTAATCAAAGTCTAATGGGCTTTTAATTAATTTCTTAAGGCGTGGACTTTTGGTCAACTCGGGTCAAACCGAATAACCAAAATCCAATCCGGGAGTTACCCTATAAGCCAAAAAATCAATTTTCGCCCATTAGGCCCAATTAAACTTTAAAGGTCCATTAAGTCGCATTTGGGCTTTATGGATGCAGTTTTGGGCCCAATTGGATCCAATCCAATTTGCCTAAACCCAACTTTGTACAACAAAGCCCAACAAGCCCAATTACAACATTAAAGCCCAAATCCAATTTTAAGGCCCAAATAATTAAATTCCAAAATCCAATTTTCCAATTTAATTACCAAAGTGTATAACATGATTAATTACCCAAATTAACATTTCTAAAACATCAATATACACAATTAATACAATTTCTAAAACATCAATATACACAATTAATCATGCTCATTTTCATCATCACATATCCAACACATTTTGATTAAAATCAAACCCAATTTTACATGCTCAAAGTCTCGGCCAAGGGAGGGGAATTTTGTCCGATTCAAATTCAATCCAATTAATTTCACAATCGACATTAAATCACATTCCCGAATGATTCTAACTCATCCAATGCAAATTTGGGGAAAATTATTCCAAATCAATTTTCGTGAAATTGATCCAATCAAACTTCAATTCAACATGTATTAAGCATAATCAAACATCCAATTTATTCAAATCATGCTCAAATACAATTTACCCAAATTTTAAGCCCTAAACTTTTCATGCCCAAACCTTGCTCTAGATGCCATTGTTGGTTTCTATTAAGGTCCCAAGATCAATAATAAGCATGAATCAAGTGCGAATACACATCGAAGAAGTTACAGAATACTCACATCGATCGGTTGAGCGACGCGGAGGCAACAAAATTTCAACTTTCTGCCTCTTCACTGGTTCGGCAGTGGGCTGTGTGTGCTCACTGGTTTGGCCTCCATTTTGGTCCTTCGTCAAGCTCCAAGCTTCGTCGAATGGTTCCCGGCTCATGGGTGGACTTCCCTATCACCTTCGCATGTCTCGTAAGTGTGCTAGCACTTGTGATTTTGCAACAAAATCCACACTCATTGCTTCCCACTGCTCACGGTTTTGGAAGAAAACCAGTAAGCTTTTGGAGCCCCTTGGGCGTTAGAAGATAAAGAGATGAAGTGAGAGAGATTCAATTTGTTGGTTCCAAATTTGTGTATTAAATACACACATTTGAATTTCAAATGCATTTCACTTGAATTTGGTTTTCAAAAGTCAAACAATTAAAAGCTCCAACCACTTCCATCACTCAATCCATCAAGTTTTCAAGTCACATCACTCAAAATGACTAATGATTTGACTATTGATGCGACTAGCGATTTGACGCTTGATTTGACTTGCGTGCCGCATTCGAATTTGAAATGCGAATGCACTCGCAAATAATCTTGGGCTCAGGTTCGCTAATTCTAAATTAACGAATTTTTCGTTGCATCGTAATTAAATGATTACGCCTAGCGAAATCACTATTCACGTCGCTAACGAATTAATTCTAAATTAATTCGTTCGCCCGAATTAAAATCCAATTTTAATTCCGCGTCGAAATCTAATTTCGTTTAATATATCAAATGTATTAATTTCTCGATTAATTCCAAATTAACCGTTATCTCTCTTTAATTGATATTTTATCCCAAATAAAATATCTCCGCAATTAATGCCAGATTAACTTTCTCTCTCTTCTAATTAATCCCAGATTAATTTAGAGTGCGAGTCATACGTCATTGGTGAATCTTTGGGAAGCGACCCATGAGATCCTCGGATATGTTGGCAGTAAATTCGGTCGTCGGACTATACGAACACGTAAGTACCTCATACTATGTTTATACCGATTTACAAGACAAGGTTGGCCTCTAACAAAGCGCCATGCCTACCCAATTCTCCGGAAATATCCTTACAGGGATAAAGGATCTGTATCAGACGTAGTATACGTAGTATTGCGTATTTCTGTCCAGTATCGAATGATCACGTGCAAGGCCTGGGGTTGGAATTGTATCTGCCCCGTAAGAAGCACACGTCGGATGTCTGGTGACTAGTCTCTATAATTGGATAAACATGACCTAGTCATAATATCCCGATAGCTGCAGCATTTAAGAGAACCAGTCCCGTATCCTACGTGACCATCATCTCCACTATGACTGGAGTGATACTTCCGTCTTGACATTACACCCAACATACTACGATTCTCAATATACCCAGCATTGGCGTACACAGAACCTGTTAAAGCCCTGGATGACCTCAACCAAAGTATATTGATTGTCGCAAGTATTAGCGGTGCAAGTCTCAAGTTAAGACCAAATACACCTACCCTGATTTCGAACTTCCATAGACACATAGTCATACTACCAATGGAATTCCGAGGGGGTCTATCCAGAGCGAAGCTGTTTCCCGTACCATCGGTAAAACACAACCTCCTATTACATTTGCATGAGTATCCTATACCAAAATATATGAGAATTATGTCGTTGTGCCCTCACAACGCGCACAAGTGTAATACTAGTCTTTTACGTATTTATCGATGTCCAATCTTGATAATACTCTGACTAGGGATATTTAATGATTTATCCTTCATGGAATTATACTGTCTCATATCATTCTCCGTCCAGGAACAAATCATAGGGACCTCTCATCATTTATACATCTAGGTGATCTAATCACAAATGATAAGAGTGCAATCTCCTTTGTCACATAGTTGATTTGTACAACAACACAATGATCTGTACAAATAGTGACGCTATGGGTCATAATTGTCCAACAGGCAAATCCTCAGTGACTTGGGCTGATGAAATTGGATCATGGGAAGAATATATATACATTTTGATTAGTTTAACATCGATCACTACTCTTTAAATTACCTATTGTAAGTTTCTTTCTCTATATTTTATATATATATATATATACACATATACACATAGTCCATCTCCATTGAGGTCATCCTCATTTTATAAAACATAAATGTGTAGGAGCGAAGCTGAGTTTACCACTATATCTTTGACATCGACGACCACGATACTGTTGGGCTCGCATACCGTAAAGAGTACGGATAGTCTCACGAGAGGGACTAATCGGATAATAAAGGAGTCGCCACCCAATATTAGACACTTGGAAGAATTTAAGGCTGCACTACATCCCTCGTAAGGTCTGACCAACCCTTTTGGGTTCAAAATGATCCCTTACTGATGCCAATATAATATATAGGTTCAAAAGAGGATCTATATGTCTTATAATGCAAGAAGCACACAAAACAGATTATATTTCATGCAATGGACAAACATCCATAAAAACAATAAGGAAATAGAATTAATAACAATTAGACCGAATTCGGCCAAACATAGATCGGATCCCACCGAATATGTATTGTCCTTGTTTGTCTGGTCGTATTTACATTAAGTCTTACCAGACTTGTTGCGTAAACCAAAAGAACCGAAACACATGATTGCATCCAGATAGCAACCATAACAACACCAAAAATGATTAGATCAAAAGTAAAGTAGTAACAACAGAAAATAAACTATTAATTATAAAGAAAACATAAACATGATGATAAAAATATAAACAATTAATTATAAAGAAAACATATGGCCGGATGTAGGCAGTGGTACGACCAGATTTTCTTTACGACCATTGTATGTCCGGCCGGATATACGACGTCAAAAAATTGTGAAATTAAGATTCAAAGTTTGAGGTCTATGGGCCTTCAGGTCGTACCTTAAGGGTTATTCGGCTCCGAGAATACTTCTGAAGGCTAGGTTAGTTGTCTGATATCTTGCTAGAGAGAACTGTGGTTTTGTGGTCTTTTGCTGTTATCGTTCTACTGGATTTTTGCTGTCTTTTTTCTCTTCTTTTTCCTCTCTTTCTCCTTTCTCATTCCTATATTCTTCTTTCGCTCTGTTTTTTTTTTCTCCCCCCTCATGTGAGAGACCAAGCTCTCTTTTATAATGTCAGGGTTGCAGTTATTAAGGAAAATATCTCACTTGGCAATGAAAATGGTAGTTAATTAGGGAAAGTGATTAAAAAGGAAACAATTGTTTTATGTAAATTGGTTAAGAATGAAAAAGGTGATTGAATCCTTTTGTTAATCTGGAAATCCTATACATATATGGCCAGACCTAGTTATATCTGGCTGGATATGATGGTTAATTTTACGTCCGGTCGGACTATAGGATGTCCAGCCTAGATTTCGGTTGTTCTCTTCGTACTTTTGGGATATTTCCCCTCCAGTATTAACTTTGTCAATTTTCTCAAACCTTTCAGATGTGTTCCCATAAGAGACCTATTATCGGGTTATGTGTTAAAATACAGTATCTATAGTCATCCCCACTTTGGTAGGCTTGTGCACTGTGTGACAATGACAAGTCTATCAAATCCATGCATGCATTTTTACTTTCCAGGTTCATCTAGCATAGCCGAACTTACCTTGCTCTGTGTTGGTGCTTGTTGCTAAATGTTTGTCGACGGTTTGATGGTTGATGGACCCTCAGGTTCTTTGCTGCTTCGATCGATATGAAGATGAATATGGACACTCAGGCCCCCGATTTTTCGATTGGCTAAGGTGAAAATTGGCACTAAAGCCTCTGACGCTTCGATCGGTTGAGGTGTTTCGACATCTGCTGAGAGTTGATTAGGCAGTCGGGCCCCCGATGTTTTGATCGATTGAGGAGCATACAATGTCATTTCTATGAATCCCGGCTCCCAATCGCCTATTGGAAGACCCTTATCTGCCATTCATTTTGACTTTGGATCGAGCCTCTGGTTGCCAAAAATCATTTGATCTCGAATACGGGGACGTCATCCCCACTTTTCTAACCCTGGGTGACCATGCATGCTCTTTCATTGACCCGGTAAGCTTCATTTCCATTTTCTTTAATTTGCGCATGTGTATTTTGATTTACAACAGGTTGGTTATTCTATAATATATGGCCCCAATTTATTAATGTCCGACCAGAAATGAATATCATGTCTGGCCCTTTTATTATATCTGGCCATATTTCCTTTAATGTCTGACACCCCTCAACCTTATGTCCGGCCAACCTTATTTATATGTCCTAACTATTATTTTCACTATCATTGGATACTTTATTGGTGTCAATTCTTCATTTGCAGCCTGATACCTCTCGTGTGAAGGCTGGCGACAGCCTTGCCAATGTCGGCGATGGTACAATGATCTCTCGTTTGTTATACAAGCTCGAATCACCACGATAAGGTCTGAAACCTTTATCATTTGCATCTCCGCTCGAACTATGAACCATGATAAGAGAGAGCTGCAAGCTTTGATAATGAGGTGAATGGACACTACTCATACATTCCGCCTTCCAATCTGTGAGATGACCAACACTCCTAAGTGTTAAGGTTGGTGCTTAGAGCGCCAATTTTATTATGTATTTCCCTGTAAATACTAATGTAACATTTTATTATGAATAAAATAAATAGTTTCTAATATATAACATCTCTTTTTATATGATAAAGATGTAACAGACCTTAGAATAATTAGTTATGATACTGTTGCAAAAGCGTCGCAACTGACATTGAGTTGTATCATGACATTGTCATTCTTAGACTGTTTCTGGTCAAAGTTTACACTATTTGCTCAGTAAAGTAAACATGTTAAGACTGGTACATGTCGTATATTGGAATCTTGGATTCCAATGGTTTCTCAATGAACCATAAGTCTTGGAGACTCGTATAGACGTATAGGTGTTTATAGCGGATAAACACTGAACGACTCACCAAAGATTCTTAATGGATGATACACCAACGTCAATAAGAATCTTCTCGGGTTGAGTGAGTATAGTGATTCTTTGACTTGAGATATCACTGTGGATATATGAGTTATCCTCCACATTTAGATGGCAGTCAAGTCACCGATCCATTTAGATAGACCTCCGCCTGTTCGTTGGGTGTGGACTGATACTCAGGATATCCTGTGTGTATCAAGAAAGGATCTGTCAGTTTTGTGTACAAAGCATAGGTATTCAATGTAGAATTAGCAAAATGTTAAATCCATGGGCCTGTGGTACACTATAGAAATTAGTTCTAAGTGTTATTAAGAGATTGATAATAGAAACATTGATGTGATTATATCTATAGAGATTTGACGTTTACATCTATATCTCTGGAATAATCCGGATACCTGTGACGGAGGGATTATACATATGCCATGACATCCACATGTATGGTTCAGAGAGTTTATCTGTGTTCCTCATAATTTATGGGTGGGTAGATTATGGACACGAAATTGGATTTCGTGAAAGATATGCCTGAACCTAGAGAGTCTTACTAGTGAAATATACTCGTAGAGCACTAGGGTAACTTTTATGAATAATACTGATTATTTATAAGTCGTTTAACGGTTAAATAAAAATTACATGCAAAGGAACCTAATGGTCATTTTCTTAATTAATGTGTATTTGTATTTAATATTTGATTTTATTAAATACACATTAATAAAATGTCAAATTGTGATTTTTGACATATATGATTGATATATGTATTTTGATTATTTAATATAAATATAATACATATATTTAAGATATTTGTATTTAATTATTTAATTGTATAAATGTTATAT
The DNA here is from genome assembly GCA_019454045.1 of Zanthoxylum bungeanum. NCBI lineage: Eukaryota > Viridiplantae > Streptophyta > Magnoliopsida > Sapindales > Rutaceae > Zanthoxylum > Zanthoxylum bungeanum. The sequence goes on from SKCR01026322.1 coordinate 152,016, forward strand.
GATTAAATTATTAAAGAGATAAAAATCTTAAGTAATCATTAACCTTTTAAATGACCATTTTTGATTAGATACACTTGTATTTTTTTCATTAAATGGTTTAATGATAAAATTTTATAAATTCAAGTATAGCTTTTTCATTTAATTAAATTGAAAACAAATTGAAATATCTAGATATTATTTGTTTCTCAAGTTTCGGCCAAGTGGCTAGTTAAACAAAAGGGTTTTGTTTTCATTTTTTTCATAACACAAGTTACCAAAAACATTTCAAAGTGAGTTGAGAGAAAAATTGAAGAACAAGAAGAAAAGGCTTGAAAATACTTGGATTTTGTAAGTTTTTTCTTAAACTTTTTAACTAAGAATTTGTTTCTATCATGCTTAGCTTCAACATGTGTTGCTAGGAGGTTGTCTCCACACTTTTAATTTATAATTAAATGGTTGAAACTTATTTGAAAGATGCTTGCATGTTTGATGAATACAGAAAGCATGAAATTAGTTCATTAGCTCTCTTTTAGTTATTTGATGATGATGTTGCCATTCTAGAGTTTCTAAGCCACTCATTGATGACCTATAATTTTTCTTGAGTTGTTTCAAGGTGGTGAGACTTGTTTGTGTTGGATTTCAATCAAGTCCAGAGGATCATTTATAAAGCATAAAAACGAGTTGAATACAACCAAATGAGGTGCGGAAAAGACTCACATTGATCGGTTGGATGCTCCGAATACAAAAAAACGAACTGCTCCTTGATCAAGCTCGGCAGTGAGGGCTGCAGTGTACTGCTCGGCATGGGGCTGCTTCTTCCTCCAAGAATCGGCCATGGGTGATCCTTCATGGAAGCTTCAAGCTTCAACAATGGATTCCTTGCTCACGCATACACTGCCCTAACACATTGGTATGCCTCCTATGGTGTGCTAGCACTTGGATCTTACAACAAAATCACTCCTTTCTTGTCTTCATTTTCGGTCAAACCAGAAAAACCAGAAGAGAAGAATCGGTCTTGAGACCGTGAGAGAGATGAAGAAGTTTTTGGCTCCAAAAAGCCCTAAACCGTAAATGGGAGAGAGAGAATTAGTGGGAAAATAAAAAATTGAAAAAGGTTTATATAATTTCCAAAATATAATAAAAGCATTTACCATTTCTTTTATTTCCATAAAGCAAGCATTAAATGCTTGTCAATCACCAAAAATCAACTCACATCAATCACTCAAATGTCACATCACTCAAAGTGACATGTGATTTGACGTTTGATGTGACTTGCGATTTGACGCTTGATTTGACTTGCGTGCCGCACTCACATTCGAAATACGAATGCGCTCGCAAACAATCTTGGGCTCGGGTTCGCTAATTCCAAATTAACGAATTTTCTGTTGCGTCGTAATTAAATGATTACGCCTAGCGAAATCACTATTCACGTCGCTAACGAATTAATTCTAAATTAATTGATTCGCCCGAATTAAAATCTAATTTTAATTCCGCGTGGAAATCCAATTTCGTTTAATATATCAAATATATTAATTATATCGATCAATTCCAAATTAATCATTTTCTCTCTTTAATTGATATTTTATCCCAGATAAAATATCTCTGTAATTAATCCCAGATCAATTTTCTCTCTCATTAAATTAATCCTAGATTAATTAAAGTGCGAGTCATACGTCATCGGTGAATCTTTGGGAAGCGACCCATGAGATCCCCAGATATGTTGGCAGTAATTTGGGTCGTCGGACTATCCGAACACGTAAGTACCTCGTACTACGTTTACTCCGATTCACAAGACAAGGTTGGCCTCTAGCAAAGCGCCATGCCTACCCAATTCTCCGGAAACATGCTTACAGGAATAAGCGATCTATATCAGGCGTAGTATATATGGTATTGCGTATTTCGATCCCGTATCGGATGATCACGTGCTAGGCCTGGGGCTGGAATCGTGTCTGCCCCGTACGAAGCACATGTCGGATCTCTGGTAACTAGTCTCTATATCGGATAAACATGACCTTGTCATTTTATCCCGATGACTGCAGTACTAAAGAGAACCAGTACCGTATCCTACGTGACCATCATCTCCATATGACTGGAGTGACACTTCCGTCTTAACATCACACCCAACATACTACGATTCTCAATATACCCAGTATTGGCGTACACAAAACCTGTTAAAACCCTGGACGACCTCAACCAAAGTATATTGATTGTCGCAAGTATTAGCGGTGCAAGTCTCAGGTTAAGACCAAATACACCTACCCTGATTTCGGACTTCCATAGACACGTAGTCATACTACCAATGGAATTCCGAAGGGGTCTATCCAGAGCGAAGCTGTTTCCCTTACCATCGATGAAACACAACCTCCTATTACACTTGCATGAGTATCCTATACCCAAATATACGAGAACTATGCCGTTGTGCCCTCACAACACGCACAAGTGCAATACTAGTCTTTTACGTATTTATCGATGTCCAATCTCGATAATACTCTGACTAGGGATATTTAATGATTCTTCATTCGTGGACTGATACTATCTCATATCATTCTCAGTCCAGGCACTAATCATAGGAACCTCTCATTATTTATATATCTAGGTGATCTAATCACAAATGATAAGAGTGCAATCTCTTTGTCACACAGTTAATTTTTACAACATCACCATGATCTGTACAAATAGTGACGCTATGGGTCATAAATATCCAACAATCTCCCACTTGGCCTATAGCCAGTCACTCGAGTGGCTAACACCTGAACTATGTACGGTTCGCTCAAATTACTAAGAAAGGTTTTTCGTCAGCGGATTTTCATGATTATCATTTGATGCGATTTATTCGATCATCACATCGCCACGATGTATGATCCGAACGAATCAGATGAATATCGAAGTATTTATCTAGATCGTTGATGAGACCATTAATTCTTTAGCATGTGCTGTAGCCTAGCTCAGCTGCTAAGAGAACTATATCTAATCTAATTAGATTTTATCGACCCCAGAAGGCTTCTATTGCCGCCTCAGCTGCAGCAATAATCCAAATTTTTTGTTTATACTGTAACAATATCTTACTTGGATGATTTCCAGCTCACTGTACCGTTATTGTAACTGTATAGTACCGTTTGCGACTTCCAGTCGTCTTTATCGATTAAGAAACTTGCTACAGTGATCCCAGTCACTTCAAGTTCTCCTTCCCCTCAGTTTTAAGACAACCTCTTTAGATCTCTAAGATACTAAGTATGTTCTTAATACAAATCCAGTGACTATCACTTGGATTGACCCGTTTGTGAATCATATGCTCAAAGCGTATGAGACACCAGGTCGCGTACATTTTTCAATGTACGATTTCTCGGAGAGTTTTTGAAAGCCAAGCTTTCACCGATTATTATGGGAATTTCATTTCCAAGAAATGACTCATTATCATTATTTATAGGACATCCACTGTCAGTGCGCTCCCACTAACCCTCTTATATACACAAGAATCTTTTCGTTTTGAATTAAATCATAAACTATTATGATTACATCAAAACGATAATTCCTAGAACCAATGCTTGCTTCAATCCAAACATGGATCGATTAACCTGCAAACCTTGTTTGCTAGTTTTGGTACGACAAAACCGACAGAATGTTTTAAACATCCTCCAAAAGGTTTCCTTTTGAGGAAACCGATTTTCCTTCAAGCTGTCATATTTCATAAATGAAACATGCAGCTTTAGCAAGCATTATCCAAATGGATTTACCGTGGCAACAGATAAAAGGTTGAATCGTAATCAACACAATGTTGATAACGATACTTTTCCGCTAAAAGCCTAGCTTTACACGTCGGTACGTTGCCATCCATGTACGTCTTCCTTGAAGATTTATATAGTACCATTAGGCACAATGCCTTGCGGTACATCAACTAGTATCCAAACTTGTTGATATACATGGAATCCATTTCGGACTCATGACACTTTGTCATGATAGGGAGTCGATACCTTGTATCACTTCCTATACATAGTCAGTTGGTATACCTTAAAAGATTGACATCTTTACGAGGTGAGATCAGAAACCCATACCCCAGGTTGTTTTCTGACTCTCTCAGACTCATGCGGTTCTTGTGTATTCGAAGATTAATGGTAATAGTTGCATCCTTGATGAACTATTTATGTTCCATTAGGATTTGATGCCTAGAATAGTATTACTCCGATTTTCATCGAGTTTTACTATCCTCCCACTTACCACTGCATATCGGTATTCCTCTTAGGAAAACCGCATGGTGAGCAACAATTACATTGTTCTCTCGTGAGTTGTATAAGTACTATACTTATGGTATCCCTATGATAACTTACAATTGGCATTTATCCAACTTGGGTTTTAGTTTGGTATCATCCAAACATATGCCCAACATACCCAAATTTTCAGGAATGTGAAACTTGGTTTCTTTCCCGTTCATATCTAATATGAAATCTGTCAAACAGATTTTAATGGAACCTTATTCTAAATAAGTTCTGCACTGTTAATGCTTATCCGTTGAAGGAAATGGTAGCTCAGAGTGACTCATGATTAACCTTAATTATGTCTAACAAAATTCGGTTACTCAGTTCGGACACACCGTCACAATGACGTGTTCCGGGAGGAGTCCTTGATTGAAAGAATACTATACTCTTTCAAGTATTTAAGAAACTTATTGCTCAAGTATTTTCCATTACGGTCTTACCGTGACGGTATAACACTTCAGCTGATCTGTTTGTATATTTTGTGTCGAAACTGTAAAAGTTTTCGATTTGTGTTCTTCAAAAGAAACATATAACCATTACGCGATGCCACATCCGTATAGGTCACAAAATATTCATATCCACATCTAGCCTAGCTAGACATGGGCCCACTTGCTACACTATGAATTAGGGCTAACAGATCGGTGGTATTTACACTTTTACCAAGTAAATAGTATTTTAAGCACTTTGCCCAATTAACTAGATTCGTAGACTTTATTTGATTGGAATCAAATCAGTCCTGGTACCCGCTCTTCAAAAGTGCGGATATACGATTCTTGTTTAATGTGTCCCAGACAACATTGCCACTTTTTAAGTTTCTCCCTGATCAAATCAGTTCGAGCTATTTGTTTATCATGTTATACGTGTGAGATTTATTTATATTCTAAATATAAACTCTGTTGTTCACATCTAATGTGTTTATCTCAATATCATCTTTATATAATAAAACACTTTAGTGTTCTAAAATATAAAGGTTCAATCCGCAACGGATTAAACACTGATATAAAGATAATGTTCCTAGTCAAACTAGTTACATTATAACAGTATCCTAATTTAATTACACACCCAAAGGGTAGTTCCTAAACTTAGGTTTCTACGGTTAAAACAGCGACTTTCGTCCCGTTTCCAATTCGCAGATAAATCTCTATTGAAGTCAGTATCCTGTTCAAAACAGATTCTGAACATCAATACATATATTTATATAACACACTAAGTATCAAAATCCAATTTTAAATACTAGTAATGAATATATTTATGACAAACATATTTGAAGTCAGAGCCTTGCTCGTCTTCAATTCCTTCTTGGGATATGTCCTTTTATCTTCCCAGAAAACTATAATGATTTAGCCTTCGCCCTTTTTCAATATTTCAGAAGCCTTTGGCCAAGCCTCGGGTTTCTAGAATATCGAAGTAAGGTGCGCCTTGCGCTACTTGCCTAATTGCAAACTTTGACTTTATTTCCTTGAGAATAGTCATTAACTCTCCAAGAGTTTATTACTGCAATATATTTACTTCTAAGATCTAATAATAATCCCATGAAGATCCTTCAATTTCATTATCATACTTTAAGAATCTAATCCTTAGTTCTGATAAAGAAATTAAGGAGTCTATATGACAAGTATGATGGATTAAGCACTTAAGTTATCTTTACATAAATCTTCCAAAGATTATGCTCTACTTATTTGCTTAACTCCAGGCTTAGGCCTAATTTATTATTTTATCAAATAAACTAACTTATTATATTTCCAGGACCATCCTGAAATATTATTCCCAATTTGAAAAATTATAGTCGTTTAAATACATTTTCACCCAGGATTATGTTTTAAACCCTAATATTTCATTTTCAATCTTGATTCTGATAGTCCAACTATTTAATCAACGATTTGTGGTACTTTATATTATATTGATTATTATAGTCCAACTATACAATCAAATATAATTTAAATTAATTAATCTCAATTACATTGATTACTATAATCCAATTATAAAATCAACTGTAAATCCAAATTAATTAATTCAAATATATTGATTATTATAATCCAATTATATAATCAATTATAATACAGTCCAACTGCTTATAATAACAACAATTAAATATTAGTCTAACTAATATATTAATCTAACGACGAAATATTTGAAATGAGCGCGTATGGCGAGTAATTGAACGAATATTGCAAATTCAATTCTTGCCTCCCACTATTTTTCGGCGAGCCTCTAACCCTCTGTCGAGTACTCGGGAAACCGTGTTTCCTAGTGGGCTAGGATCCCGTTAAATATCACACAATCTTGACTTTGGCCAACAAATTGTATGATAATTAACTAGGTAGATCTCTAAGATCAATTGGATCCAATCCAATTCCTAGATCCGGTAAGGGAACATCCAAGTCTGAAACATATATCTTATATATGCCAATACATCCAATGTATTACCTAACCTTTTTCCTCTGAATCAACTAAGTCTTGGCTTTGGCACAACAAACTTAGTGATCCCAGTCAAGCGCGACCCATTGACCATGGAAAGCTTCGTAATCAATGTCGATGGACAAGAAGTGGTCTTGAATTTTGCCAACAAACCACAACTTGGACAAGACAATGATATGGAACAAAGCCTTCGTGATTCAAACACATCTTTGACAGACAAAGGCCTTGACTTTGGCCAACAAACCAATGCCGTCTCGGATCTTGAGTGAGAATCACTCAATGGAAGGAAAGACGCTTAATATTGAGCGAGGGTTTTTCGTGTGGAAATTGGCAACCAATTTATTATCTTTGTTAAGGTCTCATCATCATACACCCTTAAGCATGCATTCTAAACACATAATAAAGCGCATATGTAAAATAATAATGATATGCGGATGGATACTTTACACAATTGATCCTAGATCAAATCTCTCCCTTTCTCTCTCCCGCTAGCACAAGTATCAATTCTACCTGTTACACTACACTTCTAAAGAAACCTCATTTACATTGAGGGGAATAGGTGAGAAGAGAATACAAAGAAATAGGAGATAAGGCTGGACTCGCAGGTCCAATTAATAAATCAAATTTATTACAATTTCCAAAATCGCCCCACCCGACTAATATCCATCCGATATACATTATTCATACATCACAACCATGTATTCATACAAGCATGTTATCAATCAATCTAATAAAATTAATTAATCTGATAATTAGTGATCATCCAATGTTCAAACAAAGATTTGATTTTGTTCGAGTCAAACTCGTATTGCGAACACGTACTCAAAGTACGATTTCTCGAATTAAATTAAATTACATAATTAAATCCAATTTAATACGCATTTAATTCTAATTCATTATTTAATTCCAAATTAAATATTACACTTTATAAAATAACCTTTACGACTTAAATTCCGAATTTAATCGTTACGGGTCTCAAAGCCCGATTAATATCCAATATTAATTTAATTAAAGTCCAATGGGCTTTTAATTAATTTCTTCAAGGCGTGGACTTTTGGTCAACTCGGGTCAAACCGAATAACCAAAATCCAATCCGGGAGTTACCCTATAAGCCCAAAAAATTAATTTAGGCCCAATTAAACTTTAAAGGTTCATTAGTCGCATTTGGGCCTTTTGGATGCGGTTTTGGGCCTAATTGGATCCAACCAATTTTGCGTAAACCCAACTTTGTACAACAAAGCCCAACAAGCCCAATAATAACTTTAAAAGCCCAAATTCAATTTAAGGCCCAATTTAATTAAATTACAAATTCCAATTTTACAATTCAATTAAACAAAGTGCATAGCATTATTAATTACTAAATCAAAGTTTCCAAAACACCAAATTTGTCCAATTAATCATGCTTAACATCATGGAATCATGTCCAACATAATTTGATCAAAATCAAACCCAAATATACATGCTAAAGTCTCGGCCAAATGGGGATTTTTGTCCAAATTCAAATCCAATCCAATTGAATCCATCAAACATAAAATCAACATCCCCTAATGATTTCCAAGTCATCCAATGAACAAAAAATCAAAATCCAAGACATTAGGGAGTTAACCAAATTCGGCCATCTAAAGCAAATTGGGGAAAATCAATCCAATTAATTTTTCATCAAATTGATTACATATAACTCTAAGTTATCCATATACAAGCATACTTAAACAAACAATTTTTCAAAAACATGCTTAAATCAAAAAGCCCCAAATTTTGGATAAGAACCCTAAAATTCGTTTTATGCCCAAATGGCTCTGATACCATTGTTGGGTTTCAATCAAGTCCCAATGATCATTTATAAAGCATAAAAAGAGTTGAATATAACCAAATGAGGTGCGGAAAAGACTCACATTGAACGGTTGGATGCTCCGAATACAAAAAAACGAATTGCTCCTTGATCAAGATCGACAGTGAGGGCTGCAGTGTACTGCTCGGCGTGGGGCTGCTTCCTCCTCCAAGAATCGGCCATGGGTGATCCTCCATGGAAGCTCCAAGCTTCAACAATGGATTCCTTGCTCACGCATACACTGCCCTAACACCTTGGTATGCCTCCTATGGTGTGCTAGCACTTGGATCTTGCAACAAAATCACTCATTTCTTGTCTTCATTTTCGGTCAAACCAGAAAAACCAGAAGAGAAGAATCGGTCTTGAGACCGTGAGAGAGATGAAGAAGTTTTTGGCTCCAAAAAACCCTAAACCGTAAATGGGAGAGAGAGAATTAGTGGGAAAATAAAAAATTGAAAAAGGTTTATATAATTTCCAAAATATAATAAAACCATTTACCATTTCTTTTATTTCCATAAAGCAAGCATTAAATGCTTGTCAATCACCACAAATCAACTCACATCAATCACTCAAATGTCACATCACTCAAAGTGACATGTGATTTGACGTTTGATGTGACTTGCGATTTGACGCTTGATTTGACTTGCGTGCCGCACTCGCATTCGAAATACGAATGCGCTCGGAAACAATCCCGGGCTCGGGTTCGCTAATTCCAAATTAACGAATTTTCCGTTGCGACGTAATTAAATGATTACGCCTAGTGAAATCACTATTCACGTCGCTAACGAATTAATTCTAAATTAATTCGTTCGCCCGAATTAAAATCTAATTTTAATTCCGCGTGGAAATCCAATTTCGTTTAATATATCAAATATATTAATTATATCGATCAATTCCAAATTAATCGTTTTCTCTCTTTAATTGATATTTTATCCCAGATAAAATATCTCCATAATTAATCCCAGATCAATTTTCTCTCTCATAAATTAATCCCAGATTAATTAAAGTGTGAGTCATACATCATCGGTGAATCTTTGGGAATCGACCCATGAGATCCCTGAATATATTGGCAGTAAATCGGGTCGTCGGACTATCCGAACACCTAAGTACCTCGTACTACGTTTACTCCGATTCATAAGACAAGGTTGGCCTCTAGCAAAGCGCCATGCCTACCCAATTCTCCGGAAACATGCTTACAGGAATAAGCGATCTATATCAGGCTTAATATACGTGGTATTGCGTATTTCGATCCAGTATCGGATGATCACGTGCTAGGCCTGGGGCTGGAATCGTGTCTGCCCTGTACGAAGCACATGTCGGATCTCTGGTAACTAGTCTCTATATCGGATAAACATGACCTTGTCATTTTATCCCGATGACTGCAGTACTAAAGAGAACCAGTACCGTATCCTACGTGACCATCATCTCCATATGACTGGAGTGACACTTCCGTCTTAACATCACACCCAACACACTACGATTCTCAATATACCCAGTAATGGCGTACACAGAACCTGTTAAAGCCCTGGATGACGTCAACCAAAGTATATTGATTGTCGCAAGTATTAGCGGTGCAAGTCTCAGGTTAAGACCAAATACACCTACCCTGATTTCAGACTTCCATAGACACGTAGTCATACTACTAATGGAATTGCGAAGGGGTCTATCCAGAGCGAAGCTGTTTCCTGTACCATCGGTGAAACACAACCTCCTATTACACTTGCATGAGTATCCTATACCCAAATATACGAGAACAATGTCGTTGTGCCGTCACAACATGCACAAGTGCAATACTAGTCTTTTACGTATTTATCGATGTCCAATCTCGATAATACTCTGACTAGAGATATTTAATGATTCTGCCTTCGTGGACTGATACTATCTCATATCATTCTCAGTCCAGGCACTAATCATAGGGACCTCTCATCATTTATATATCTAGGTGATCTAATCACAAATGATAAGAGTGCAATCTCTTTGTCACACAGTTAATTTGTACAACATCACCATGATCTGTACAAATAGTGACATTATGGGTCATAAATGTCCAACAGTTTGGTGTGGTAAAGATTGGATTAAAGTGTTGAATTTAATTAATTTGGTCATTTGGACAATTTGTAAAATTAGGGTTCATAACCCTTTCCAAATTTGGGTCTTTTCATATATGTGATGTATTATGATGTATATATACTGTATATTATATTTGAGATTGATTGGATTTGATCTTGACTTGTTTTGAACAAAAATGGACCAAATTGCAAAACCTGAAATTCTGGGTAGGGATTCTGTTGTAATTTATATTTGATGTGTTGGACATGTTGGAAATCATTTTAGAACTGATTTGGAATCATCCAAAATTATATATGACAATTTGAGGACTAAAATGAACAAAATACAAAGTTTAGGAGTCAAATGGTAATTTTCAAGAAATATGATTTCTTGAGTTAAATTTCAATTTTTTTAAGTATTGAGTAATTAAATAAATAAGTTTATTTAATTGATCCAAGAAAAATTATTGAAATCGGAAAAATTTTGATTTTCCGCGTTCCCTTTTGTTACCGGATATTCCCTATAAAACCCTAACAAAATGGTATCAGGGCTAATATGATTCTGGACACCTGATATGATTATGACTTTAAATTCAATGTTTAATTTAATCTTTACTTTATGCATGTATGTGTTTATTTAATTTGATTAAATAAAGTAAAAACATCTTTTGCGGAAAATCCCTATTTAAAAAAAGGTTTTTTATTTAATATGTATTTGATACATATTAATTGGTCCGTCTTGTCAATACCGCTTATGGATAAATATTCTACGACTATATCCGAGAACGTGCCAAAGTTGTGAGGATATGGCTGGTAGAAATTTATTTGTACCAGATATATTTTGATATTAGGTGAATTCAAGCGAAAACGGAATCTTGAACGTGCCAAAGCAGTCAGGGTTACCCAAGTAGCTTGAATTTATCATTGACAAGTTTAACCTTGGTACGCCTCCTTGTGAACGTGCCAAAGCTGTCACAATAAGAAATGACCAGGACCGAAAACCCAGGAGTCACTAACGAGTGATCGACAATGAGTTGTCTACCTGATGAATATACGTAGGCGAGAACGAGCCAAAGCTGTGAGCTAAAATATATTCATGCGGTCCACCTTTCACTATTATGTTATGATTTGATTATTGTATATTTTGTATTATGTATGGGATTACAGTTTTGCATGAAATAGTGGGAGAGGTATTTTTAGATTAAATATCCATGATCTATTTAATGCTTTTGATATAATATGAAACTGTTTTATCTGCTAACCGTTGATTCGCTGTCTATTTGATAGATTTACGATGGTGGCACCTTCGACCAATCCTTTGCTCTTATGCTTGATACAAATAAGCTTAAGGGCGCTGAGAACTTTGCGGATTGGGATATGGATTTGAGGTTTGTCCTCGGATACGAGAAGCTGGGATACATTTTGGAAAGTCCATTACCACTTGCTATATCAGAGGATTCATCGCCTGAAGAGATGGAGACTTTACATAAATGGAAAGATGATGATTTAAGAGTTAAATCATTTATTCTCAGTTCTCTTTCTTCTGAACTGAAGAGGCAATACTTTGATATGCATGATGCATATATCATGATGACATAACTTCGTGAATCGTTCATGAACCAGGAATAGGTCGTGGTTCATAGAGTTGCAATGGAACTGTTCTATTCTAAACTTGATGAGGGGCAAGTTGTGAGCTCGCATGTGCTTCATTTGATCGATCTAATCGAGCAATTGAGGCGCATTGACTTTACTCTCAATGATACTCTAGGATGGAGTTTCATACTTGGTTCGCTCTTGATGTCATTTTCCAGTTTTTCATGTACTTCCACATGAATGGGATTCACTGCTCTTACCGTGAGTTGCATAGGATGCTTCTAACAGCAGAGGAAGATTTAAAGAATGGATTTCTGACTCGCCTTCTGAAACCTACTTCATTTTCCCCTTCTTCCCAATCCAAGTCGAAGGGGAAGAGGAAAAAAGGAAAAAAGAAGAAAGGTTTCAATGTTCCTCCGCAGGCTAAGGTAGCGAAGCCCAATAGAGCTTCTGAAGATAAGTGCCACCACTTCCAGAAAGTTGGGCATTGGAAAAGAAATTGTCCAAACTACCTCGCACAGATAAGGAGGGAAAGAGCATCGACATCAGGTACTTTTATTTTTCCTATTATTGATATCTCGTTTGCTTGTGAAGCTATGACATCTAATTTTATTTTAGATTCTGCTTGTCCTATTCACATTTGCAATACGTTGCAGGTGCTGACGAAAAGTAGACGGCTGAAATCTGGGGAGATGCAGTTGCAATTTTGGAGTGGCGACTCTCTGGATGCGGTTGTAGTAGGCATATGCGAGATTCCCTTATCCAGTGGGAGACTTTTGTTAAATGACTGTTATTTTGTGCCAGGATGTATGGCGAATATTATGTCACTTTTTGTATTAGATACTGAAGGATATAATGTAAATATTAAGAATCGTTCTTTGTATTTATATGATAGAAATAATATCCAGATCCTTTGTTGTCCAAATGAGCATGGTCATTACATATTGTGTACCTCACAAGATATCTTTAATACTGGAATTAATAAACATAAACAATCTGATATAAATAATATTGAACTATAGCATATGAGGATGGGTCATATAGGCGTGAAACGCCTAACCCAGTTGGATAAGAATGGTTTGATACATGATCTCACCATTGAACCTTATCCAATTTTTGAATCTTGCATTCGGGGTAAAATAACCAAAGTCCTATTTTCGGGTTTTGGAAACCAAGCTACTAACTTATTAGAACTCGTACATTCTGATGTATGTGGTCCTATGAGTCAGACTACACACATTGGTTTTTCATACATCATCACCTTTACCGATGATGTGTCATGGTACAATTATGTTTATCTGATGAAACATAAATTGAAAACCTTTGAAAAGTTCAAAATACTCCAAAATGAAGTAGAAAAATAGACTGGTCAATATATTAAATGCCCTCGATCTGATCGAGGCAGTGAATATATGAGTGGAGAGTTCACCGATTATTTCAAGGAGAATGTGATTCTCGCACAATATACTCCTCCAGGTACTCCACAGCACAATGAAGTGTCAGAGATGAGAAATTAGACATTATTGGATATGGTCCGATCGATGTTGAGTTTTACAGATTTGCCCTATTACTTATGGAGTCTTGTTATTTTAATTGCCGCTCATCTCCTGAATAAGATTCCTTCTAAAGCTGTTCTTATGACTTTGTATGAGATATAGACCGGTAGGAAACCGAATCTTAGTTATGTTAAGATTTGGGGGCGTCCTGCATACGTTAGGATGACTCAGCCGAATAAGCTTTTGCCTCGAGGGAGAAGTTTAGGTTTGTTGGATATCCTTCAAATACGAAAGAATATTTTTTCTATGATATTGAGCATCGAAATGTGTTCGTAGCTCGCTTCGCAAAATATCTAGAGATAGAATTTTTGTTTGAAGGTGGTGATCATAGACAGGTTGGACTTGATGAAGTACAACCTGTTACCAATGAACCAACAGAGGAACCTGAAGTTCAAGAAGATGAAGAACCTTCAACACACACACTTTGTAGGTCGCAAAAGGGTATCTAGACCTCCTGAACGCTTGTATTTGTTACAAGAAAAGAGACTCGATGTTCTCTTAGTGGAAGAGACTGACCCATTTACCTATAGAGAATCGATGTTGGACATCGACTCCATGAAGTGGCAAGATGCCATGAAATCTGAGATAGACTCAATGCATGAGAATCTAGTTTAGAACTTGGTTCCGCTTCCTGAAGGAATTGTTCCTATCAGTTGTAAATCGATTTACAAAAGGAAGAGCGGGCTCGATGGAAAGGTTGAAACCTTTAAGGCCCGACTGGTAGCTAAAGGTTACTCGCAGCGGTCTGGTGTCGACTATGATGAAACTTTTTCACCAGTTGCAATGCTAAAGTCTATAAGAATTTTGTTGTCTATTGCCTCTTACAATGATTACGAGATTTGGAAAATGGATGTAAAAACGGCGTTTCTAAATGGGTTTCTTGATGAAGAAATCTATATAGAATAGCCGGAGGGTTTTACATCCAGTGAGAACTCGGGCATGGTATGCAGGCTGAAGAAGTCCATTTATGGACTTAAACAGGCTTCACGAAGTTGGAATCTTCGATTTAACGAGATAATCAAATTGCCCGATTTTCTCAAGAATTCGGAAAAATCCTATTCTCTATATTGATGACATCCTTATCATTGGGAATGATATCGAGATGATGCAAGGCGTCAAAGCTTACCTCTATAATAATTTCTCCATGAAGGACCTGGGTGAAGCTTCTTATGTCTTAGGCATAAAACTCTATAGAGATAGAGAAAGGAAGCTTATTTGGTTATCCCAATCAACGTACATAGATAAGATATTAAAACGGTATAATTTTGGTAACTGTAAGATATCAAACATACCGTTCAGACATGGCTTACATCTTTCAAAGAAGATGTGTCCACAAACAGAAAATGAGAAGATTAGAATGTCTAATAAGCCTTATGCTTCGTGTTTGGGCAGCATCATGTATGCCATGTTATGTACTAGGCCTGATATCAGCTTCACAGTTAGTGTGACTAGCAGATATCAGTCCAATCCAGGAAATGACCATTGGATGGCCATTAAATATATCCTCGAGTATCTTAAAAGTATTAAGGATAAGTTTATAATATATGGAGGAAACGAACTGCAAGTTAATGGTTATACGGATTCAGATTTCTAATCGGATCCTGATGATAGAAAGTCTACATCAGGATCCGTGTTTACCCTTAACGGAGATGTAGTTTGCTAGAAGAGCTACAAACAGGGGTCAACAGCTGATTCCACCACAGAGGCGTAATATATTGCAGCTTCTGAAGCTGCAAAAGAAGTTGTATGGGTTAGGAACTTTATCAAAGAATTGAGAGTAGTCCTAAGTATCGAGAATCTGATTCTGTTATACTCTGATAATACTGGAGCCATTGTGCAAGTAAATAAACCAAGGGCGCATCCAGGGGACATTGTCGTGTGCAAGGTACCGAGTGAAGATAATGTAGCAGACCCGCTTTCCAAGGCCATTCCTCCCAAGTTATTTGATAAACATGTGAAGTCGATGGGTATTAGATACAATCGATATTGGCACTAGAGAAAGTGGAAGAATTTTTTAGGGTTGGTACTCAGAGCGCTAATTTATTATGTATTTCCCTGTAAATACTAATGTAACATTTTATTATGAATAAAATAAATAGTTTCTATTATATAACATCTCTTTTTATATGGTAAAGACGTAACATACCTTAGAATGATTAGTTATGATACTGTTGCAAAAGCGTCGCAACTGACATTGAGTTGTATCATGACGTTGTCATTCTTAGACTGTTCCTGGTCAAGGTTTACACTACTTGGTCAGTAAAGTAAACTCGTTGAGACTGGTATATGTCGTATATTGGAATCTTGGATTCCAATGGTTTCTCGATGAACCATGATTCTTGGAGACTCGTATAGACGTGTAGGTGTTTATAGAGGATAAATACTGAACGACTTTCCGAGGATTCTTAATGAATGATACACCAACGTCAATAAGAATCTTCTCAGGTTGAGTGAGCATAGTGATTCTTTGACTTGAGATACCACTGTGGATTTATGAGTTATCCTCCACACTTAGATGGCTATCACGTCACCAGTATATTTAGATCAGACCTCTATCTGTTCGTTAGGTCTCGGTCTCAGTTTTTCGACGATATAAAATTCATAATAATCGGAGTTCGTATGAGAAAGTTATGCCCCAATTACTGTGGGCTGTCTAGAATGAAATACCTTAGAATCTTGTATCGGACTTCCGGAGAATTTATCGATTGTCCCCAAAGTCGTTCCATAAATATATCTGTGTCCCAACGTAATTTAAGTTGTGATACCTCTGTCCCGCAATACCATGGTACTATATTGTAACAGTAGTAGAATTACCGGTCGTTACAATATGATTATATATTATTTCAAGATTTATTTTTGTATTTTATGCTATAAATATAAGTACTAGTTGAGTTTTAAAACTTACACCAAAATATTTTCCTAGCTTTACAGGTTGGAAACTAGGTCGGTCAGCTATTCAAGCTTTAGGAAAGTCATGCTTAAGACGACAGAGCACCCAAGTTGGAGTCAGTCACCCTAAAGGCTTGGGAAGTATTGTAAAAATATAGAAACCAAGCTGTGTATGTTATGTCTTGAGTTGTGCTGAGCACGCTGTTTTACATATATAAGTAAAAGTTTTCATTTGTTCGTATAATTATAGGCACGAAGCCCTTAAGTATTGATGATGAGTATTTGATATGTCATGAGCAATAGACTTGAGGTTCTCATTTGTATTTGATGTTCATGTAACATCCCCTTCCGGAGATGCTACCGGCAGGGAATAGGCCGTCCTATCCCCCTGAGCCTCTGACTGTGAACCACACCACCAAACTCATCTAAACATGAACTCATACAAATGGACATTTTCCCAATACCACAACACAAAATATACTTTAATACTTGTACTATATACTCAACATTGTTCATCTTTACAACTCTGTTTATAAACACACTTGACTCATTATAAGACTTATACATTACTAATGAATGACAATCACCTTTACTTAACAGTGACAGTACTAAAACTATGTACATGACCTGGTGGACTCAAACCCTCTAGTGACTGCCATCAGTATCCATCCTCTCGAGCTCATCCTCTGAGTAACCTACAAAACAAGAAACTGAGAGTGGGTGGTTAGATCGTTTAAATGATCTAGTGAGTGGAAGGTTTAAAAAAAAAACTAAAATACTTTGGAAATCTATCGTTGTAAAACTGAAACTTTTCCAGAGAACTGTTTTTCCGAAAACTATTTCTTTTCTGAAAATCAAATCTCTTTTTGTGAAATTTTCTAGAAACCTTTCTTTCTGTAAAACTTTGTATTCCTTATGAAATAGTTTCTCTTGAAAACTCTTTAGTAAAACTTACATTCTGAAATCCATGTCTCTGAGTATCGGTAGAAAACCTGACGCATGGGGGCGTTACGTATCGCCGTCCCCCAAGCCACTGAACTAGAGCCAGAAGTGTTGATCCATGCTACTATCTGACCCTGAAACTAGGGTCTAGGGGCCTTACGTATCGCTGTCCCCTAGCATTGAATCTAGGATCTAGGTCTGTTATGTATATCCGTCCCCCAGTGCTGCTCTATATGTGCAAATGTTATCCGTCAATTCAAAGTACCGTCAATTCCAGTATCTGTCAATCTCAAGTTGCATCTGAGGTGGATTTTTCACCCATGCCTCCAAAAATCACAAAATCATGGTTTTCAACTCAAAACATCTTAAAGAATTATAATTCATAAAAATAACTGGAAATCAAACTTGGCTAACGCCCTGATTGTAACATCCAACCTAGTACCAGAATGCTACCGGTAGGAGACAGAAAAACCCATCTCTATAAGCCTCTAATGTTACTAAAATTTCGGCATGACCTCTGCTAAAAATCATGAAACCTGGATCAAAGTCCAGCACCTCGAGGTGTCATGATATTACACTCAAAACAATCAGTCTCAACTCATATTCTAAAAGGCCTCCGTCCTGAAAAATCTAAACTCATATGCAAATGGGCCTCAGGCCTGACATTAAACAGATAACTACAAACTACTAGGTGCTCAATACGATTAAAACTACACATGTGGTATAAGTAAATAAAACTAAAGTTGTAGGAGCATATAACACATCCCAGAACAATACAACGACAAGACCAACTTGACTGCATCGGGGTGATCCGCTGTCTATAATACGCCTCTAGACTCTTCTAGCTCCTTAAGTCCAATGCAAACCTGAAAAACTAGTAAACTGTTGGGGTGTGAGCTATAAAGCTCAGTAAGTAACTCATGAAAATACATCAAGTAACCATAAGAACTTAAATAGAAATCAAATATATGTAATCATACTCAAACTTATAAATCTCCTCTTAATCTGACGACAACTTACACATATCATACCTTGATAGCTCACTCAATGCATTGAAAGCAACATCAATTTTCTCATAATCGGAATTAACTTATTACCTACGAAACCATCCAAACCCGCAGCTAAGGCCATCCCAAACCCATGGTAGTTTTGTTAGCTTAAACTACGACTGGTTACTTTATATAGGTTACGTGAGCTAAAAACGCAAACATTAGCTAAATCTGAGCTTTAGTTCATTTACTGAAACACTGAGCCGAAACCTCAGACCTCTATACAACATATGGTAGCTAGTATTATAACAAACAAGTCAAATATAAACTTCAAAAAAACAAATAAACATATCAGCAATATATATCAGAATAACTAAATTGTTACAAGTTCAGATTTTATTAAGTTATTATTATCCTTTATACTTAACCCATGTCAAACTTTCATATTTACTTATCTACAAATGCGCTATTATATAGCTAACATCCAAAGCATACAAAGCAAATCATGAATACCATAGACTATATCATTCAATATCAAATACACTTCAATCACATGAAACATGAAGTCATACACATATACTTTTATCACAATTATCCATCTTTGAAATATCATTAAATCGGCAATCAAAACAAAAAGTCTAAGTGTAGGCATTGCATTTTCGCATGTGAAACCCGATGATGAGTCTCAATTGGAGGCACTACCTTTTTAGCTAAGGATATTGCGGGAAACGGAGGTCGGAAGGGAAATTCGGAATAAGTATGTCATCAAGTTCATTCCACAAGTTCACTGTCTTCGTTGGTGCTGTGTTCGTTACTTCGTTCGAACCTCGTGCAGATTGCGGACGTTCGTGCCACGTTCTAATTGGCGTTCGAACGGAGTCAGTGTTTCTGGTTTTGCTGCTAGCCTCGCACCCCAGCCCATTTAGCCCCCCAAAGCCCATATAAAACACATCCCAAATTAAATAAATAAATATTAATTTAAACATTAAACATTAAATAAATATTTAAACCATTTACCAATTAAATAAAACATTTACCAAACTTAAACTAAAATCATGCCTAATAAATAAATTGAATATATTATATGTTGGTTTTTCTAAGGTCCCAAGATCAAACAAGACATGAAATTATGTGTGAACACATCAACGGAGGTAGCGGAATACTCACATTGATCGGTAGAGTCGATTTGAAGACAAATGAACCCAAAAAACGCACTGCCATGTAAGCCTACTGCATGCAGTCCACTGCCTACAAAAACAGAAAATTGAATGAGAAAACGGAGCTCCTAGCTTCGTCGGATGGATCCCGTCTCATGGTCGAACCTCCCTACCACCTTCGCAAGACTTGTAAGTGTGCTAGCACTTGATTTCTCACCATGAGAAACCACTCTTAGCTTCCCTATTGCTCACGTTTTTCTGGTTCAAAACCAGTGAGCATTGTGCCCATTTGGGCGTGAGAGAAGAGAGCATTTGAGAGAGATGAAATGTTTTGTGTTAAGTTAAAATGATTTACCAAAAATCAATTTATATTTATGCCATAATTTTTATTAAATTAATAATCAAATCATGACACAAAACATGCAATGGCTTAGAGTGTCAAACACTCAAACTCCATGCAATGACATTGAGTGCAATGTACACAATCTACATGCAAAGCATTAGAATGACATGTGTCATGTGGGCCCCACACGTTTCCAAATGAAAGTGGGCCCACGTGCACTCACGCGTTCGGGTTCGATATTTCCGAAATACCGAGCTTACGTCGCGACGTTAATTCAATCGAATTTAAATAAATAATTGCGCCTGGCGAAATTATTATTTACGTCGCTAACGAATTAATTCTAAATTAACTCGTTTGCCCGAATTAAAATCTAATTTTAATTCCGCGTCGAAATCTAATTTCATTTAATATATCGAATATATTAATTTATCGATCAATTCCAAATTAATCATTCTCTCTCTTTAGACGACATTTTATCCCGGATAAAATATCTCCGTTATTAATCCTAGATTAATTTTCTCTCTCTTCTATTATAATCCCAGATTATTCAAGAGTGCGAGTTGTGCGTCATCGGTGGATTATCGGGAAGCGACCCATGAGATCCCCGGATAATCTGGCAGTAAATACGGTCGTCGGAGTATCCGAATCACGTACGTACCAAGTACTACGTTCTACCGATTTACAAGACAAGGTCGACTCCTAGCAAAGCACCAAGTCTACCTAATTCTCCGGACATATTCATTAAAGAATATTAAGATCTGTATCAAGCGTAGTATACTAATGTATTGTGCATATCGGCCCAGTATCGGATAATCACGTGCTAGGGCTGGGGCTGGATAAGTGTCTGCCCCGTCCGAAACACATATCGGATGTCTGGTAACTAGTCTCTATAATCGGATATTCATGACCTGGTCATAATATCACGATTGGATGCGCATCTCTTAAGAGCACTAATACCGTATCCTGCGTGACATCATCTCCACTATGACTGGAGTGATACTTCCGTCTTGACATCACATCCAATACACTACGATTCTCAATATACCCGGCATTGGCGTACACAGAACTAGTTACAGTCCTAGACGACCTCAACTAAAGTATATCGATTGTCGTAAGCATTAGCGATGTAAGTCTCAGGTTAAGACTATACACACCTACCTTGATTTCGGCCTCCCATAGACACATATTCATAATACCAATGGGATTCCGAGGGGTCTATCCAGAGCGAAGCTGTTTCCCGTACCATCGGTGAAACACAACCTCCTATCGCACTTGCATAAGTATCCAACACTTATATATATGAGAACTATGCCGTTGTGCCCTCACAACGCACACAAGTGCAATACTAGCCTATTCCGCATTATCGATGTCCAGTCTCGATAATACTACGGCTAGGGATATTTAATGATTAATCCTTCGTGGACTGATACTGTCTCATATCATCTCAATCCAGGAACTAATCATAGGGACCTCTCTTCATTTATATATCTATGGTGATCTAATCACAAATGATGAGAGTGCAATTTCCTTATTACATAGTTAATTTGCTACAACAACACAATGATCTGTGCAAATAGTGACGCTATGGGTCATATTATCCAACAATCTCCCACTTGGCACATAGCCAGTCACTCGAGTGTCTAACACCCGAACTATGTACAATTCGCTCAAATTGCTGAGGAAAGGTTTTCGTCAGCGGATTTGCTTAATTATCGTCTGACGCGATTTACACGATCATCACATCGCCACGATGTATGATCCGAACGAATCAGATGATATAGAAGTATATATCTGGATCGTCGATGAGACCTTTAATTCTTAGCTTGTGCTGACGCCTAGCTCAGCTGCTAACAGAACTATATCTAATCTAATTAGATTCATTTCGACCCAAAAGCTTCTATTACTGCCTCAGCTGCAGCAATAATCCGCAATCGTTGTTTATTCGGCAACAGTTATCTTGCTAGGAAGATTTCCAGCTCACTGTCCCTGTTATTCAAACTTTATAGTACCGTAGTATTTTAATTGTTTGGAAACTTGTAGCAGTGATCCCAGTCACTTCAAGTTCTCCTTCTCCATAGTTTAAGACAACATCTTTAGTTCTCTCAGATACTAACAGATGTTCTTAATGTTCAATCCAGTGACTATTACTTGGATTGACCCAATTGTGACTCCATATGCTCGAAGCGTATGAGACACCAATACAAGTACATTTTAAATGTACAATTTCCTAGAGAGTGTTAACCAACTCCAAATCTATCCCAGTAGATCTTTATTCCCGAATAAAGGTTGTTACTCCCCAGAATTCTACGGAGAATTTCTATTGAAAGAATATCTATGAAAGCCAAGCTTTCACCAATTGCTTTATGGGAATTTCACTGTCAGTGCGCTCTCCCACTAACCTCCTTATATACACAAGAATTATTTCGTTTTGAGTCAAATCATAAATCATTATGATTATTTCAAAACGACAGTTCCAAGAACCTTATGCTTGCTTCAATCCAAACATGGATCGAATAACCCGCAAACCTTGTTTGTCGGTTATTCAAAATCGTCAGGATGTTGTAAACATCCTCCAAAAGGTTTCCTTTTCAGGAAAGCGATTTTGATTTGTAACTGACACATTTCATAAATGAAATATACAGTTATCTACAAGCATCTTCAAAATGGATTTACCATGGCAACAGGTAAAAGGTTGAACCGTTATTAACACAATGTTGATAACGATACCTTTCCGTAGTTCTTGTGTATTCGAAGATTAATGGTACAGATTCATCATTGATGAACTGTATGTGTTCCATTAAGGACTTCGTGCCTTGAACAGTATTACTCCGATTTTCATCGAGTATCACTATCCTCCCACTGACCACTGCATATCAGTATTCCTCTCAGGAAAAACCACATGGTGAGCAACAATCACATTGTTCTCATGTGAGAATTATAAGTACTATACTTATGGTTTCCCTTAGGATAACCTATATTGGCACTTATCCAATTTGGGTCTTTTAGTTTGGTATCATCCAAACGTTATGCCTGGCATACCCAAATTATTAGGAATGAGAAACTCTGTTTCTTTCCTTTTCATATCCTATATGATATCTGTCAAACAGATTTATATGGAACCTTATTCTAAATAAGTTTTGCACTGTTAATACATATCTTTTAGAAGGAAATGGTAGCTCAGAGCGACTCGTGATAAACCTTATCATGTCCAACAAAATTCGGTTTTTAGTTTGGACACACCGTCAAACTGACGTGTCTCGGGAGGAGTCCTCATCTGAAATAATACTATACTCTTTCATGTACGTATGAAACTTACTGCTTAAGTATTTACCAATACGGTCTTACCGCAGCGGCATAATACTACAGCCGATCTGTTTGTATACTTCGTGTCGAAACTCAAAGTTTCGTATTTGTGTTCTTCAAAAGAAACACATAACCATAACGTGATGCCACATCCGTTAAGGTCACGAAATATTCATGTTCACATTAGCCTAGCTAGATATGGGCCCACTTACTTCACCATGAATAGGGCTAACAGATCGGTGGCCCTTTTACTATTACCAAGTAAATAGTATTTTAGGTATTTTACCTAATAAACTAGATTCGTAGACCTTATTTGAATAGTCAAATCAGTCCTAGTATCCACTCTCAAAAGTGTGGATATACGAGTCTTGTTTAATTGTGTCCTAGACAACAATGCCACAAATAAGTCTTTATTGATCAAATCAATTTGAGCTATTTATTTGTCATTTATATGTTTGAGATTTTATTTATATTCAAAATATAAATTATGTTATTTACATCTAATGTATTTATCTCAGTATCAACTTTATATAATGAAACACTTTAGTGTTTTAGAATATAAAGGTTTTATCCGCATCGGATTAAACACTGATATAGAGATAATGTCTCTAGTCTAACTAGTTACATTATAACATTTTTAAGTACATACCCAAATGGTAGTTCCTAAATTAGGTATCTACGGTCGAAACAGCGACTTTCGTCCCGTTTCCAATTCGCAGAGAAATCTCGGCTTGAAGCCAGTATCCAGCTCACAGCGGATTCTGAACGTCAATACATATATGTATTATGTACCACACTAAGTATTTAAAATCCAATTTTAATACTAGTAGTAAACATAACTTTGACAAATATTTTTAAAGTTTAGAGCCTCTCCCTATCTTTAATTCCTTCGTGTCTTCCATATCCAAATGGTAGTCACTTTGGGATATGTCAATTACCTTTTCAATATTTCACAAACCTTTGGCCAAGCCTTGGGTTTCAGAATATCGAAATGATGTGCACCTTGTGCTACATGCCCAATTGCAAACTTTGACTTTTCTCCACTAGAATGGTCAATTAATTGCAATTTTAATACTTTTAAATCTAAAGATAGATTTATGATAAGTATATAATTAAGCACTAAAGTCATCATCACATAAATCTTCCAAAGATTTTATGCTCTACTATTTGCTTAATTATGGGCTTAGTCATAATAAGTTATTTTATCAAATAAAATTAACCTATTATTAATTCCCAAATGAAAATTAAATCATTTAAAACATTTAATCCAAGGATTATATATTTTAAATATTCAACCTTTCAATTCTTTCTTGATTTCAATAGTCCAACTATTTAATCAATTTTAATAAGGTACTATTTATTATAATGATTACAATAATCCAATTATTTAATCAACTATAATTTTAATATTGATTACTATAATCTAATTATAAAATCAACTATCATTTTAATTCAATTATATTGATTACTATAATCCAATTACAAAATCAACTATATATTGAATGAGTTTGTATATAGTCCAACTATATATATTTTTAAAAACAACATAAAATATTAGTCCAACTAATACTTTTGATTAATATGACGAGTAAAATAAAATGAGCGTGTTTAGCGAGTATTCGAACGAATGTTGCAAATTCAATACTTGCCTCCCACTATTTTTCGTCGAGCCTCTAACCCTCTGTCGAGTACTCGGGAAACCGTGTTTCCTAGTGGGCTAGGATCCCGTTAAATATCACACAATCTTGACTTTGGCCAACAAATTGTATGATAATTAACTAGGTAGATCTCGAAGATCAATTGGATCTAATCCAACTCCTAGATCCAGTAGGTGGACATCCAAGTCCTAAAACATATATCTTATATATGTCTATACATCGAATGTATACCCTAACCTTTTTCCTCTGAATCAACTAGGCCTTGGCTTTGGCACAACAAACCTAATGATCCCAGTCAAGCGCGGACCCATTGACATGGAAGCTTCGTAATCAATGTCAATGGACAAGAAGTGGTCTTGACTTTGGCCAACAAACCACAACTTGGACACGACACCGATATGGAACAAAGCCTCGTGATTAAAACACATCTTCGAAGGACAAGGGCTTGACTTTGGCCAACAACCCCTGCCAATCTAGGATCTTGAGTAAGAATCACTCAATGGAAGGAAAAACGCATGATATTTGATGAGGGCTTTTTCGCGTGCAAATTGGCTACCAATTTAATTATCTTTGTTAAGGTCTCATCATCATACACCCTTAAACATGCATTCTAAATACATAATAAAGCGAGTATGAAAATAAATAATAATGATATGCGGATGGATACTTAACACATTGATCCTAGATCAAATCTCTCCCTTTTCACTCAAGCTAGCACTAGTATTACTTCTACCCGTTACACTACACTTCTAAAGAAACCTCATATACATAGAGGGGAATAGGTGAGAAGAGAATACAAAGAGAAAGAGGTGATAAGGCTGGACACGCAGGTCCAATTTAATAAATCGAATTTATTACAACAATTTCTAAAATTGCCCACCCGACTAATATCCATCCGATATACATTATTCATTCAAAAACCCACGTATTCACACACATAAGCATGCTATCAATCAATCTAATCAAATTAATTAATCTGATAATTAAGTGATCATCCAATGTTCAAACAACGATTTGATTTTGTTCGAGTCAAACTCGTTTTTCCGAATAAGTACTTAAAGTACGAATTCATGAATTAAATTAAACTACATCATTAAATCTAATTTAACATGTATTTAATACTAATTCATATTCAATTCCAAATTAAATATTACACTTTATTCAATAAACCTTTTTCGATTTAAATTCCAAATTTAATCGTAACGCGTCTCAAAGACCGATTAACGTCCAACGTCAATTCAATTAAAGTCCAATGGGCTTTTGATTGATTTCTTAAGGCGTGGACTTTTGGTCAACTCGGGTCAAACCGATAACCAAAGTCCAATCCGGGATTTACCCCATAAGCCCATAAATCAATCTTGGCCCATTAGGCCCAATTGAACTTTAAAGGTTCATTAAGTCGCATTTGGGCTTTATGGTCAAGGTTTTGGGCCCAATTGGATCCAATCCATTTGGCCTAAACCAAACTTGATAAATCAAGCCCAATAGGCCCAAATACAACATTTAAATCCAATTTCCAAAATTAGGCCCCAATAATTAAATTCAAAAAATCCAAATCCCAATTTAATTACCAAAGTGTATTACATGATCAATCAACTAAATCAACATTTCTAAAACACCATATTAGTCCAATTAATCATGCTTGATTCATTATCATGTCCAACACACAAATTGAAAGATCAAACCCATCTACATGCTTAATGGTCTCGGCCAAGGGAGTGATTTCATGTCCAATTCGGTTTCAATCCAATTAATCCGCATTCGACATTAAATACATATCCCGAATGATTTCCATACATCCAATTATCAAAATCAAAATTTACCAAGACATTAGGGCATTAGTCACATTCGGCCAACTCAAAGATTTTGGGGTTTTTGTCCAATTCGAAATCCAATCCAATCCGATTCAAATTAACATCAACCTAATCGATTCTAACTCATCAAATGAATTAAAAACAAAAAAAATCCAAGATCCCAAAATCATAAACCATTCGGCCAAGGACTTAATTTTGGGGAAAATAATTCCAAATCATTTTTCATCAAATTAGTCCAACCAAAATGAATTAAACATGTTATAAGCATACTCAAACAAGCAATTTATTCAAATCATGCTCAAATCACATTTACCCAAATTTTAAACCCTACAAATTTCATGCTTGCAACATTAGCTCATGATGCCATTGTTGGTTTTTCTAAGGTCCCAAGATCAAACAAGACATGAATTATGTGTGAACACATCAACGGAGGTAGCGGAATACTCACATTGATCGGTAGAGTCGATTTGAAGACAATGAACCCAAAAAACGCACTGCCATGTAAGCCTACTGCATGCAGTCCACTGCCTACAAAAACAGAAAATTGATGAGAAAACGGAGCTCCTAGCTTCGTCGGATGGATCCCGTCTCATGGTCGAACCTCCCTACCACCTTCGCAAGACTTGTAAGTGTGCTAGCACTTGATTTCTCACCATGAGAAACCACTCTTAGCTTCCCTATTGCTCACGTTTTCTGGTTCAAAACCAGTGAGCATTGGCCCATTTGGGCGTGAGAGAAGAGAGCATTGAGAGAGATGAATGTTTTGTGTTAAGTTAAAATGATTTACAAAAATCAATTTATATTTATGCCATAATTTTTATTAAATTAATAATAAAATCATGACACAAAACATGCATGGCTTAGAGTGTCAAACACTCAAACTCCATGCAATGACATTGAGTGCATGTACACAATTACATGCAAAGCATTAGAATGACATGTGTCATGTGGGCCCCACACGTTTCCAAATGAAAGTGGGCCCACGTGCACTCACGCGTTCGGGTTCGATATTTCCGAAATACCGAGCTTACGTCGCGACGTTAATTCAATCGAATTTAAATAAATAATTGCGCCTGGCGAAATTATTATTACGTCGCTAACGAATAATTCTAAATTAACTCGTTTGCCCGAATTAAAATCTAATTTTAATTCCGCGTCGAAATCTAATTTCATTTAATATATCGAATATATTAATTATCGATTAATTCCAAATTAATCGTTTTCTCTCTCTTTAGACGACATTTTATCCTGGATAAAATATCTCCGTATTAATCCTAGATTAATTTTCTCTCTCTTCTATTATAATCCCAGATTATTCAAGAGTGCGAGTTGTGCGTCATCGGTGGATTATCGGGAAGCGACCCATGAGATCCCCGGATAATCTGGCAGTAAATACGGTCGTCGGAGTATCCGAATCACGTACGTACCAAGTACTACGTTCTACCGATTTACGAGACAAGGTCGACTCCTAGCAAAGCACCAAGTCTACCTAATTCTCCGGACATATCCATTAAAGAATATTAAGATCTGTATCAAGCGTAGTATACTAATGTATTGTGCATATCGGCCCAGTATCGGATAATCACGTGCTAGGGCTGGGGCTGGATAAGTGTCTGCCCCGTCCGAAACACATATCGGATGTCTGGTAACTAGTCTCTATAATCGGATATTCATGACCTGGTCATAATATCACGATTGGATGCGCATCTCTTAAGAGCACTAATACCGTATCCTGCGTGACATCATCTCCACTATGACTGGAGTGATACTTCCGTCTTGACATCACATCCAATACACTACGATTCTCAATATACCCGGCATTGGCGTACACAGAACCAGTTACAGTCCTAGACGACCTCAACTAAAGTATATCGATTGTCGTAAGCATTAGCGATGTAAGTCTCAGGTTAAGACTATACACACCTACCTTGATTTCGGCCTCCCATAGACACATATTCATAATACCAATGGGATTCCGAGGGGTCTATCCAGAGCGCGCTGTTTCCCGTACCATCGGTGAAACACGACCTCCTATCGCACTTGCATAAGTATCCAACACTTATATATATGAGAATTATGCCGTTGTGCCCTCACAACGCACACAAGTGCAATACTAGCCTATTCCGCATTATCGATGTCCAGTCTCGATAATACTACGGCTAGGGATATTAATGATTAATCCTTCGTGGACTGATACTGTCTCATATCATCTCAATCCAGGAACTAATCATAGGGACCTCTCTTCATTTATATATCTATGGTGATCTAATCACAAATGATGAGAGTGCAATTTCCTTATTACATAGTTAATTTGCTACACAACACAATGATCTGTGCAAATAGTGACGCTATGGGTCATATATCCAACATTATATACTAAACTAAAAATGAAGATATATACCTATTAAAATGAATCCTACCATTAAAGCCAATCATATATTTGACTTCATAATTAATAAGATAATTACAATCTAAAATATTTGTATTCCTAAACCACACACAAACTAATATTACAACTTCCTAATTAAAATATTTTGTCCCCCTCAATCTTGTGTATGCCTTTCTTGGAAATCCTAATTGAATACCAAAATCCTTTCCTTGTGAGACAGGGCAAACCCTAGCTCTCTCTTATAAACATGCACTAACCTAGCCACTTTTTTTCTCTAGACTCTCTAATGCCCGCCCAAGACAAGAAAAAACACTTGACAATACACAAAAGAGAACAAAGAGCCCAACCATCTCCTCCATAGCCAAATCCACCACAAGAACTATCCTCCATAGCTGAATCCAAAACACTCCCTCCTTCAGAGAACACATCCCCTTGAATCACCTTAAAAACACAGCAGCCTAAACCACTCCCAAAACAGTCCCTAAGATCCCTCAAAACATTGACATAAAATACACTTACAATCCTTGAAATAACCCCACAAACCACACCCAAAAAAAACACAGAACAGTCTTCAAGAACACCAAAACAGTCCACAAAACAGTAAGCAGAGGACACAGAGGAAACGGCAGTAAAACCACAAGGAAACAGCCAGTAAAACGGAGTCGGAACAGTAGCTTGAGTGGCCGAACAGCGAAGGAAGAGGCAAACCAGTGAACCAAAAAAGTTGCGGAGCTTTACCCCCTTACGATTTTTCGTGAACGCGATCCGAGAGACAGCTTAAAAGGTTAGACCTGAGGGTTATCTTTCACACTTATTCTTATTTAATTTTTGGTCATTTATTTTGATTATATTTCAGTATTTGTGGCATTTGTTGTGTGTATGATGTGTGTTGCGGGTATTGGATGAATGGAAGAGTGTTGTCTCTTGTGGTATATAGGATGGAAACCCAGACGTAAATTCCGTAACCGAATCCGAATGGACGGTAGTGCGGTCTGTACTTGGGACACAACTCCACATACCACTTGAGTAAACGGCACCTTCTCTTGTTTTGTGTTGCTTTGGTTTATTTCTCGTCATTTAAATTCTGTATGTTGCTTATTCTCGTATCATACGATCGAACGCGTTTACGAACGCAACTCGAACGCGCATGTATTTTGCCTTGTCATGCATCAGGTCTTATTTATGTTCGAACGCGTTCACGGATGCCATACGAACGAGAGCATTCTGTTTCATTTCCGTTCGAACGCGTTATCAAACGCCATACGAACGCGAACCTTCTGTTTACCGTTCGAACATGTTTACGAACGCTACACGAACGCGCACCCACTGAACCGAGTCCTCTTCATCAGATTTCATGCATAGTTTTCCTAGTAGCTATCTCCACATGTATGAATACAAATATGTCAATGTATACAATTCATATGCTTATGTCATGATAACATTTGAGTATATTTCTTGCGGTATATCGGATGGAAACCCAGACGTAAATTCCGTAGCCGATTCCGAATGGATGGTAGTGCGGTCTGTACTTGGGATACAATTCCACGTACCACTTGGAAAAGTGCCCATATGTGCGCTTGTATGGTTTAATATGTGTGCTTGTGTTTTCTTGAATGTAATATGCCAATGAAGTTGTATGTTCGTTGCTACTTTGATATATTTTTAAGCATGCAATGTTAGATGTGAGATATATGTGAAATGTGTGCATAAGTGTAGACAAGAGAACCTGGACGACGCTGTTTGTGTGTTCTAGGCTCGCGGCCTAGTTTGGGAAGTACCAAAATAACATGGAGTCACCACCCGGTGTGAACCGGGACAAAGATTTAAGGCCGCACTCACCCCTCGCAAGGGAAGACCTCAAACCGTTGGGTTCGGAATGGTCCCTTACTTATGTCACTTGTGATGATATAATTTGTGCAATGAATTAACCAAGTCTACTCAAATAATCATGCTCAAGGGTACTTAGATCTAACATGCTTTCATCCAAATAATTCCACGCAATGTAACACCACACAGCATATTGAACATTAAATCAACATGTATAAATCATTACCCAAACGCATCATAAACTAGAACATGCATAATGATCAACCTAAACACTGCTTTAACAAATAAATAAACAAACTAAATTAAACCATGCTTTAAATAATAAACAAATAACCCTAAAGACTATAACATGCTCAAATACAAGTTGGGATGAGACGAGATACGTGTATCTTAAGTGGTACGTGGCATTGTATCCCGAGTGCAGACCATACTACCGTCCATTCGGAGTCGGCTATGGAATTTACGTCCGGGTTTCCATCCGATATACCACAAAAGAGAAACACATATCCCGCTCATCCAACAATCACATCATGAATATTATCATTTGGATTTAGTTGGGCTCTTTGCCATAGACATGAACTCGTTGGGCCATTTAAACTGGGACGGGTTCACTCTATGACAATTGTCCCAAAAGCTTCTAAAATGATAATAGGCCGATTTGTTTGAGAATTTTATTTAATTTAGTATGTTATATGTTACATGCATCTCATGCACCTCATGCATACATATATCATGTTAACACCGTCTATGTCTCAAAAGACAACATAGATACCGTTTGGGTTAGAGAAGAGAAGGGACAAGCTCACTAAAAAGAACAAGTATGAGTGAATCCAGATAATGAGATGTCCCGAATGGATCAGTTAGAGAACAGTCTCGCCAAAGTCACCGAACAGTTGTAGGCTTTGACTACTGCTGTGGCTGGTATAGCCGGGTCTCTGTGCTGGGGGTAGTTCTGGGGATGCAAGGCAAGAGGACCCTCCGAAGAGATTAGGGATGATACCCCCATTTTTGATGATATGGTAGAGTATGCAGCGGGCAGAGTATCTGGGTCTCAGACAGAGTTACAGAAACTTCGGGATCAGGGTTGAGTCGGTTACCCGCCGCAAGATGAGGGTAAGAATGAGGATTTACTGGATTATGACACCTTGACTTTCGAGGAACAGTTGCCGGCACAGTTCAAGATGCCGGATATGGCTAAGTTCAACAGGAATGGGGATCCGAGGGTGCATCTCCGACAGGTTGTATCAGTCATGAGTTCGGTTGGCTTGTTCAGCGCCATGTACAGAAAATGTTTGGAATGTCGTGAAGGAGCTCCCGTGGTATGGTACCACAGTTGGAGAGAAAAAATTAAAGGAAGATTGGAGGGAGTTGGCCGATGCTTTCCTGAAGCAATATGTCCACTGACTTGGAGATCGATCTGTCATTCCGTGATCCGGAGAATGTTAAGCAAAAACGGAGGAGAGTGTTTTAAGGAGTATGTGGACCGGTGGAGGGGTCAGGTATTGAAAATGCAGATTAGGCCTTCGGAGAAGGATCAGATCAAGATGATTATCAAGGGAACCAAGCCCTCCATTTACGGCAAGTTGAGGAGGAGGACCTCCATGATTACAGACTTTCGGCAGTTGAGGGAAACTGTCATGGATATTGAGGAAGAAGAGGCCGAGAATAGAAAATTCTATGGTCTGAACAGGAGGCCCATTGGGGGGACATCGGGAACAAAGCCCGTTTCTGCTGAATTGCCGCTATCCGGAACAGGCAGTTTTCCAACTTGGGAAGGCCCTGTCTAAGGTGCGAGAGAAATTGAAGAGGCAAGGGCTCTTAAAACCCTTGGATACCAAACCATTACCCAATCCCCTACCATCACATTATAACCTAAGCCTTTACTGCCACTTCCACAACAAAAGGGCCATGACACCGACAACTGCGCCCGACTTCGCCATGAAATCCAAGACCTAATAGACTCCAAAAAAATACCCAACCCAGAAACAGAACAGCCTGACACACACAGAGAAACCCCTTACCCAACTACCGTGCCGTACCACCACCAGCCTACATGATCAATTCTGGCCTCCCAGAAGACCTGTCCTGAAATCCTTTCACCCTCAAGCCTTTTGCCTGGGAATCTGGGATAGTACTAGTGAAGATGAGTTTGAGCAGGGGAAAAACTTTTGGCTTGATTTCTCTAGCAGTGATGAGGAAGAAGTAATGGGAATGACACGTAGCGGTCGTTTTTACAATGATATGGCGGAAAAGGGTAAGGAAGCTTTGACAGATGGTAGAGAAGTGGTTGAGACTGCAGAAAATACTGAAGGGGATGTAGTGCTGAGGCAATTGAGGAAGACTAGAGCACAAGTGAGTATCTGGGAACTGTTATGTGCATCTCGGGAGCATAGGCAGGCTATGGTTGAGGCCTTGAGCAAGATTATGGTACCGGAGGATGCCAACCCCGCAATGTTTGTTGGGTCGGTTCAGAAAAAAGCTTTGCAGATATCCTTTTCTGAGGATGAACTCCCAGTGGAGGGAAGAAATCATAACAGGCCTCTATTTATCAGGGCCGAGGTGAGGGGCAAGAAAACTTCATGTGTGATGGTGGATGACGGTTCGTCCATCAATGTGTGCCCGTTGAAAATTCTGGCAAGATTGGGTATGAAAGCAACAGACTTGGACCCCTCCAGTATGACTATTAAAGCTTATGATGACAGTAAAATGGGAGTTGAGGGTACCTTTGTGGCTATAGTCAAGGTAGGGCTGATTGAGGATGAGGTTGAGTTCACAGTGCTGGACATCCCAGCCATTTTTGCCTTATGTTGGGAAGGCCTTGGTTTCACAAACTTGGGGGCGTGCCTTCCACTTTGCATCAGATGATCAAATTCCCGTATGAGGGAGAAGTTGTTACCATCCGAGCTGAGTTAGATAATGCGTGGCTGCCTTGGAGATACAACCTTTCACGAGGTTTCAGGTGTCAGCTACTTTCGAGGAATGGGTGGATCTTAGGGTGGCTAGGATTATGGAGAAGATGAAGTTTGAGCCGGGAAAAGGTTCAAAATTGCCGGATTTCAGAGGACAGACTACTCGGAAGGGTTTGGGGTACAAATCTGACGAAGAAAAGCCAAAGGTCAAGAAAAAGGGCCTGAGACTGATGGAGTGCTTTGTGAAAGCTTCAGGGTATCAGGAGAGCCTGAACTTGTGGAGGTTAACGGGATTGTGGTACCTGGGTTTGAGATCTTCCAGGATTTGTTGGGTGAGAAGCCACTGACTGGAAAAGCTGTGGAAGCAGAGATTTGGGAAGAAGAATTGATGAAGTTAGAGAGCCTACTCGGGTTAGGATGAGAAGCCTGAGGAAGACCTGATTGCAAAGGAAGAAGTGTCTATAGATGATGAAGACATTTACCTTCCTGATTTGTTTGAATGTACTTCCGCATATCCAATAAAAAGACATTTCTTTTGCTTACTTGCCTGAGTCATTTCCGTTTACTCTGCATGAATCAAGCATATTGACATCAGTTCAGCCCGAACTATTGCATTTAACTTGGGTACACTTGAGAACCCCAAAGAAATTTTGAATTGCAAGTGAAGTAACCTCCGAAGAGAGGGAGAAACTAGAAGAAGTGTTGGTCAGATATGCCAAAGTATTTGCTTGGTCCTATGAGGACATGCCTGGGGTAGACAAAAACATTGCCCAGCACAAAATACCAACTTATCCGAATATGAGGCCAGTAAAACAGAAACTCGGACGGATGAGACCAGAATGGGCTGAGAAAGTCAGAGAGGAAGTTAAGAAACAGATAGATGTGGGGTTCCTGGAAGTAGTAAAGTAACCCGAATGGTTGGCTAACATAGTACCGGTACCGAAGAAACATGGGAAGGTCAGAATGTGTGTAGACTACAGAGATCTCAATAAAGCTTGTCCGAAAGATGATTTCCCTTTGCCGCATATAGATGTTCTGGTTGATAGCGCGGCTTTATCCGCAATGTATTCGTTTGCAGATGGGTTTTCAGGTTACAATCAGGTTCTCATGGCTGAGGAAGATAAACATAAGACATCATTTGTTACCGAGTGGGGCACCTATTGTTACAAGGTAATGCCATTTGGGCTTAAGAACGCATGAGCTACTTATCAGCGGATGGCCACTACACTTTTCCATGACTTGATGCACAAAGAGATTGAGGTGTATGTGGATGACATGATGGTGAAATCAGAGACAAGAGTTGGGCATATTGAGGCATTGGAAAGGTTCCTTCAGAGAGTTGACAGATATAACCTGCGGCTTAACCCCAAGAAATGTGTGTTTGGGGTGACATCAGGGAAATTGCTTGGTCATACAGTGGGAATGGGCGGAATAGAGGTAGACTCCGAAAAGATCAAGGCAATCACAGAAATGCCTGCACCGAAGACAGAAAAGGAAGTCACAGCATTCTTGGGGAAGATTCAGTACATCAGTCGGTTTATTGCCAAGTTGACATCGGTATGTGAGCCTATCTTCAAACTGTTGAGAAAAGATCAGCCAGTGAGATGGAAATGAACAGTGTCAGACCGCCTTCGACAGAATCAGAGAGTACTTGGTGAAGCCACCTGTATTGAAACCTCCGAGGCCGGGTAGACCTTTGATATTGTATTTGGCTATAGAGTCAGAAGCACTGGGGGCTATGATAGTACAGGCAGATGAGACAGGGGTAGAACATGCAGTTTATTACCTGAGTAAGAAGATGCTCCCGTATGAGGCTCGGTATCAGGAGGTTGAGAAGATCTGTCTTGCAGTGGTATGGGCTTCCAGAAAGTTACGACATTATTTCCAGTCTTACAAGATCCAAGTGGTGGCAAAGGAGAATCCTCTGAAATATCTTCATTCAGTGCCTTCACTAGTGGGAAAGTTGGGCAGATGGTTGGTATTGCTGACAGAGTTTGACATTGAATATCTCACCTCCAAAGTGATCAAAGGGCGAGCAGTGGCAGAGTTTCTGGCATTGCAACCTATTGAGGGGGATCAGTATAAGTTTGAGTTTCCAGACGAAGAGATCCAAGCGATAACAGTTCAGAGATGGAAGATGTATTTTTACGGGGCAGTGAATTACAAGGGAGCCCGAATCGGGATCGTGATAGTGACCCCTGAGGAGAGACTTTGCCTTGGCCAAGAGGTTGACATTCAGAGTGACTAACAACATGGCCGAGTATGAATCATGTGCTTTTGGTTTGACTCATTGATAGCCTTGAAGGCCGGAGTGTGGAAATCTACGGAGATTCTATGTTGGTTGTCCAGCAGATGCGAGGAGAATGGGAATTGAAAGAGGAACGGTTGAAGCCTTATCTTTGTCACCTCAGAAAATTGGCACAGGTTATCCCCGAGTGTAAGTTTCAACACTTACCGTGAGAAGAGAATCAGATGGCAGATGCATTGGCCACACTAGCAGCGACTTGGGAAAATCCAGAGAAGTTAGTGATGAAACCGTTGATACTGACAACAACAAGTAAACATATTTATGAGACAGAAAGAATTCTGGAGGTTGAGGTTGACGACAGTAAACCTTGGTATTATGACATTCAGAGGTATCTGGAAACATGGTGAATTCCCGGAGGGGCGGGCAGAAAAGACAGAATAGCCATTCAGAAGTTAGCTTCCCAGTATGTGACTTTGAAATGGGAACTGTACAAGAGGCAGGCAAACGGTATTCAGTTGAAGTGTTTGAGAAAGGAAGAAGCTCAACATGTAATGGAGAAAAATACACGCCGGGGTATGTGGTCCGCACATGAACGGGTTGAATCTGTCACGCAAGATAGTGAGACAAGGTTTTTATTGGTCAACCATGGAAACAGACTGCGCGAAGATGGTAAAGCACTGTCATGACTGTCAAGCACATGGTAATTTGAATCACTTACCGCACACAGAATTGCATGGGTTGTCAGAGCCGTGGCTTTTCTCAGCATGGGGGATTGATATGATTGGGGAAATTCGACCAAATGCATCAAATGGGCATCGCTTCATAGTAGTGGCAGTAGATTACTTCTCGAAGTGGGTGGAAGCCGAATCATTCCGTAATGTTACAGGCAAAACAGATGGCAAAGTTTATAGCTCGGAACCTCATTTGTCGGTATGGTATGCCGCATCATGTAGTGACAGACAACGGGTCCAGTTTCAAGGAGAGACGAAGGCAATGTTACAGAGGTATGGGATAGGCCACCACAAGTCATCACCGTACAGGCCGCAGGCAAATGGGGCAGTTGAGGCAGCCAACAAGACTATAAAGACAATTTTAGCCAAGATGACAGAAAATGCAGAGATTGGGCCGAGAAATTACCGTATGCTTTGTGGGGGTACAGAACATCAGTAAGAACAGAAACAACAGGGTCCACACCTTACTCTTTGGTCTACGGAATGGAAGCAGTATTGCCAGTAGAAATGGAAATACAGTCCTTGAGGGTATTAGCAGAGGCAGAATTACCGGAACAGGAATGGGCCTCACAGAGGTTTGATCAGTTAGCACTATTGGATGAGAAGAGAACGAAGTCTTTGTATCTACATGCAGTTGTATCAGAAGAGACTAGCTCGGGCATTCAACAAGAAAGTACGCCCCACCAATCAGAAAGGGTGATTTGGTACTTAAGCAGTCGAGGCCGTCGACTACAGATCCGAGAGGAAAATTCAGACCTAACTGGAAGGACCTTACATAGTGCAGAAGGTAATGGGAAATGAGCAGTAAAGCTGTCAGACTTGGAAGGAAACGAGTTCACCGAGCCGATAACGTAGATAGATTGAAGCAAACTTTGCCTGAGGGAGATAAGACTAGAAGTCACCACGAGAATTGGCAGAAGATCTAACCCAACGGCATAGGAAAATCATTCATGCATACACGTAACATTGCATTTTCTTTGTGTTTGTTTCTGTTTTGTGTTCGCAGGTTCAAAGAAAGGAGAAAGCGGCAGGAATGAGCCAAGCAACGTCCACGCAATTTCAGTTTTTGGGATGAGTCCCAAGGGGCGAGGCCCATATCAGCTTGGGGCGAGGCCCATATTATGTCATTTCCAGGTATGGAGACACATCATCAGTTCGAGGGCGAGGTCCCTATAGTCAGCGGTGTTGGGTCGAGGTGCCCAGGGTCGAGGTGCCCCCGTTGTCAGTTGTAGTTCCGGGTCGAGGTGCCCAGGGTCGAGGTGCCCACTACATCATCAGTTCGAGGGCGAGGTCCCTATAGTCAGCGGTTGGGGTCGAGGTGCCCAGGGTCGAGGTGCTCCCGTTGTCAGTTATAGTTCTGGGTCGAGGTGCCCACTACATCATCAGTTCGAGGGCGAGGTCCCTATAGTCAGCGGTGTTGGGTCGAGGTGCCCAGGGTCGAGGTGCCCCCGTTGTCAGTTGTAGTTCCGGGTCGAGGTGCCCAGGGTCGAGGTGCCCACTACATCATCAGTTCTAGGGCGAGGTCCCTATAGTCAGCGGTGTTGGGTCGAGGTGCCCCCGTTGTCAGTAGCAATTATTGGGACGCGTCCCAGGATCGAGGTCCGCTGCAGTATCAACTCAACTCGAGGCGGCAGCCGAGCCAGGTAAGTAAAAATGCATTGCATAACTTTGATAGGATTGTTCAAAGTCACACACTGCACAAGTCCCATGAAAGTGGGGGCGACTGTAGGCATTGCATTTTCGCATGTGAAACCCGATGATGAGTCTCAATTGGAGGCACTACCTTTTTAGCTAAGGATATTGCGGGAAACGGAGGTCGGAAGGGGAAATTCGGAATAAGTATGTCATCAAGTTCATTCCACAAGTTCACTGTCTTCGTTGGTGCTGCGTTCGTTACTTCGTTCGAACCTCGTGCAGATTGCGGACGTTCGAGCCACGTTCTAATTGGCGTTCGAACGGAGTCGGTGTTTCTGGTTTTGCTGCTAGCCTCGCACCCCAGCCCATTTAGCCCCCCAAAGCCCATAAAACACATCCTAAATTAAATAAATAAATATTAATTTAAACATTAAACATTAAATAAAATATTTAAAACCATTTACCAATTAAATAAAACATTTACCAAACTTAAACTAAAATCATGCCTAATAAATAAATTGAATATATTATATACTAAAACTAAAAAGAAGATATACCTAATTAAAATAAATCCTAACCAATTAAAGCCAATCATATATTTGACTTCCTAATCTAATAAGATAATTACCAATCTAAAATATTTGTATTCCTAAACCAACACAAACTAAATATTACAACTTCCTAATTTAAAATATTTTATCCCCCCTCAATCTTGTGTATGCCTTTCTTGGAAATCCTAATTGAATACCAAAATCCTTTCCTTGTGAGACAAGGGCAACCTCTAGCTCTCTTCTATATAAACATGCACTAACCTAGCCACTTTTTCTCTAGACTCTCTAATGCACGCCCAAGACAAAGAAAAAAACTTGACATATACACAAAAAGAGAACAAAGAGCCCCAACCATCTCCTCCATAGCCGAATCCACCACAAGCAACTATCCTCCATAGCCGAATCCAAAACACTCCCCTCCTTCACCGAGAACACATCCCCTTGAATCACCTTAAAAACACAACAGCCTAAACCACTCCAAAACAGTCCCTAAGATCCCTCAAAACATTGACATAAAATACACTTACAATCCTTGAAATAACCACACAAAACCACATAAAAAAAAACACAGAACAATTCATCAAGAACACCAAAACAGTCCACAAACAGTAAGCAGAGGACACAGAGGAAACGGCAGCAAAACCACAAGGAAACAGCAGCAAAACGGAGTCGGAACAGTAGCTTGAGCGGCTGAACAGCGAAGGAAGAGGCAAACCAGTGAACCAAAAAAGTTGCGGAGCTTTACCCCATTCTGATTTTCGTGAAACACGAGTCCGAGAGACAGCTTAAAAGGTTAGACCTGAGGGTATCTTTCACACTTATTCTTATTTAATTTCTGGTCATTTATTTTGATTATATTTTCAGTATTTGTGGCATTTGTTGTGTGTATGATGTGTGTTGTGGGTATTGGATGAATGGAAGAGTGTTGTCTCTTGTGGTATATAAGATGGAAACCCAGACGTAAATTCCGTAGCCGAATCCGAATGGACGGTAGTGCGATCTGTACTTGGGACACAACTCCATGTACCACTTGAGTAAACGGCACATTCTCTTGTTTTGTGTTGCTTTGGTTTATTTATTTCTCGTCATTTAAATTCTGTATGTTGCTTATTCCCGTATGATACGATCGAGTGCATGGGCTTAGTAAGTGCGATGAAAGGTCCCCTAATTGGAGGGGTTAAAATCCTTCACCACGATGCTGTACCGCACCGATTGATGTGTGTTCGGTTGAATGCGAGATACATTCAATCGAGCATACTTAGTTTGATATGATTGTCTTTATTTTCGTATGCATGATTCAACCGAGCGCATGGGCTTAGTAAGTGTGATGTGAGATCCCCTATGGGGAGGGGCTAAAGCCCTTTACCACGATGCTTTGCCGCGCCGGTTGATGTGTGTTCGGTTGGATACAAGATACGTTCAATCGGGCACACTATGTTTAATATTATTGCTTTTAATTCTTTGTATGCATGATTCAGTCGAGCACATGGGCTTAGTATGTTGGTCTAAAGGTCCTCTCTTTGAGAGATCAAGAGCCCCAAAAGGCCACCTTTACGGCAGTACTTCGCCGCGCCCCTTTATTTTGTCGATTATGTATTGCGTCCCATTTCATGCATCAGGTATGTTCCCGATCGAACGCGTTTACGAACACAACTCGAACGCGCATGTATTTTTCCTTGTCATGCATCAGGTCTTATTTATGTTCGAACGCGTTCACGGACGCCATACGAATGTGAGCATTCTGTTTCATTTCCGTTCGAACGCGTTCACAAACGCCACACGAACGAGAGCATTCTATTTCATTTCCGTTCGAACGGATTATCAAACGCCATACGAACGCGAACCTTCTGTTTACCGTTCGAACGCGTTTACGAACGCTACACGAACGCGCACCCACTGAACTGAGTCCTCTTCATTAGATTTCATGCATAGTTTTCCTAGTAGCTACTCCACATGTATGAATACAAATATGTCAATGTATTACAATTCATATGCTTATGTCATGATAATATTTGAGTATTATTTCTTGCGGTATATCGGATGGAAACCCAGACGTAAATTCCGTAGCCGATTCCGAATGGACGGTAGTGCGGTCTGTACTTGGGATACAATTCCACGTACCACTTGGAAAAGTGCCCATATGTGTGCTTGTATGGTTAATATGTGTGCTTGTGTTTTCTTGAATGTAATATGCCAATGAAGTTGTATGTTCGTTGCTACTTTGATATATTTTTTAAGCATGCAATGTTAGATGTGAGATATATGTGAAATGTGTGCATAAGTGTAGACAACAGAACCTGGGCGATGCTGTTCTAGGCGCGCGACCTAGTTGGGAAGTACAAAATAACATGGAGTCACCACCCGGTGTGAACCGGGACAAAGATTTAAGGCCGCACTCACCCCTCGCAAGGGAAGACCTCAAACCGTTGGGTTCGGAATGGTCCCTTACTTATGTCACTTGTGATGATATAATTTGTGCAATGAATTAACCAAGTCTACTCAATAATCATGCTCAAGGGTACTTAGATCTAACATGCTTTCATCCAAATAATTCCACGCAATGTAACACAACAAGCATATTGAACCATTAAATCAACATGTATAAATCATTACCCAAACGCATCATAAACTAAGAACATGCATAATGATCAACCTAAACATGCTTTAACAAATAAATAACAAACTAAATTAAACCATGCTTTAAATAATAAACAAATAACCTAAAGACTATAACATGCTCAATACAAGTTGGGATGAGAGGAGATACGTGTATCTTAAGTGGTACGTGGCATTGTATCCCGAGTGCAGACCATACTACCGTCCATTCGGAGTCGGCTATGGAATTTACGTCCAGGTTTCCATCCGATATACCACAAAAGAGAACACATATCCCGCTCATCCAACAATCACATCATGCTTCAACGACGACTCTCATGCAATTATATATCAAAATAATAAAACAACAATAAAGAAGATAAGTAGAAAGGTGCCCTCAGGTCTAACCTCTTTTGTCGTCTAAGAAAGGGCGTTACACGTCCGTTGGAAGGGTGAATGATCCGCTACTCTTTTAGCTCACCAACTCAACGTCTTTCCTCGCTGTTTTTCTGTTCGGGCTGCTGTTTCAAGTCCGTTTCGCTGCTGTTTCGCTGCTACGTTTCAGGTCACTGTCTTGGTGGTCTGGCCGACTGTTTTGGGTGATTTTGAAGGCTTAGGGAGGTGCGTTTGTGAGATATTTTTAGGGAAACTTTATGGAGGTTTTGGGGGGTTTTCTAGGTGATTTTAGGGTTGTTTTATGGGCAAAAGTCGCAGCAAATACTGACCAGAACAGTAAGCTAAACTCGGCAGTTCACTAGTGCAGTGAAGCCGTTTTCAGGGCTGACTTGGGCGCACAATTGGGGCTGCTTTTGGGGGATATTTTGCACGAATTTAAGGTTGTGAATAAGGTTTATTTGAGGGTGTTTTGGGGCTGTGAATGGTGGCTAAAGACGCAGCAAAGAGGGCTTAAGTTTGGGTGTTGGGCGTGAAGGGTATAGATGAAGAAAGTGGATTTAAGGCACTAAAGGGTGATTTTGGCTTGATGATTCGGCAATGGAGGCTTGAAGGAGATCCTTGGGCGTGCAAGGGAGGCTTAGATGAGTGTCTTAGGCGTGCTTGAGGGATATGTATGTGCTAGGTTTTGAATGGGGGGTGAAGGCCTCTTTTTATAGGT
Organism: Zanthoxylum bungeanum; assembly: GCA_019454045.1. Taxonomy (NCBI): domain Eukaryota; kingdom Viridiplantae; phylum Streptophyta; class Magnoliopsida; order Sapindales; family Rutaceae; genus Zanthoxylum; species Zanthoxylum bungeanum. The sequence goes on from SKCR01026322.1 coordinate 194,785, forward strand.
AAAGAGAGAAGACTTTCCTAATTAGATTAGGAAGGAATCTCCTAATTGATTTCTAATAAGGAATGCATCTCCTAATTAGGATTTGGGATTGGATTTGATTTGTTAATAACTTTATTTGATTTCTTTTATTTAGGTAAGGATTTAACAAGATTTAAACATGTGATAATGTGCAATTACCTAAATAAAGGGCAATGGGCGTGAATCATGGCCAATGGGCATAGGTTTGGTTTGACTTGGTTTGACTTGGGTTGACTTGGGTATTTTGGGTTTGGTTTGGGTTTTGGGCCTTAGGTAGGCTTTGAAACGGAAGTCCAACAAACAACCGGAGCCAAACAACGAGGTTAAATCCAAAAAAAATTCCATTTTCCAACTTTACCCTTCCAACGTCCGTTTCCCGCGACTTTCATGACTAAAGAGGTAGTTGCCTCCATACGAGACTCATCATTGGGCTAATGTGTAAAAATGCAATGCCTACAGTCGCCCCCACTTTGATGGGACTTGTGCAGTGTGTGACAATGACAATCCTATCAAAGTACGTGCAATGCATTTTTACTTACCTGGTTCGCCAGCTGTCACCTGGTCTGCCTGCTGTGCTGAGTTGATAATGCTAAACCCCGTACCTAGGGCGTCGCGGTTACGTCTCCATACCTAGAGTGCCGCAGTGATGATGTTGGTTGTCTGAGTGCTAACCCCATACCTAGGGTGTCGCAGTGACGCCTCCGTACCTAGAGTGCCACAAATGTCTGAATAGTCCACATGCCGTACCTGGCGTGCTAACCCCGTACCTAGGGCGTCGCTGTGGTCTGAATGCTAACCCCGTACCTAGGGTGTCGCGGTGACGTCTCCGTACCTAGAGAGCCAAAAATGTCTGAATAGTCCACATGCCGTACCTGGGGTGCTAACCCCGTACCTAGGGCGTCGCTGTGGTCTGAATGCTAACCCCGTACCTAGGGTGTCGCAGTGACGTCTCCGTACCTAGAGAGCCACAAATGTCTGAGTGCTAACCCCGTACCTAGGGTGTCGCAGTGACGCCTCCGTATCTAGAGTGCCACAAATGTCTGAGTGCTAACCCCGTACCTAGGGTGTCGCGGTGACGTCTCCGTACCTAGAGAGCCACAAATGTCTGAGTGCTAACCCCGTACCTAGGGTGTCGCAGTGACGCCTCCGTACCTAGAGTGCCATAAATGTCTGAGTGCTAACCCCATACCTAGGGTGTCGCGGTGACGCCTCCGTACCTAGAGTGCCACAAATGTCTGAATGCTAACCCCGTACCTAGGGTGTCGCCGCTGTGACATCTCCATGCCCGGAGTGCCGTACCTGGCTGAACTGATCTGATATCTCCATTCCCGGAGTGCCGTACCTGGCTGAACTGATATCTCCATACCCGGAGTGCCGTACCTGGCAAAACTGATCTGATATCTTCATACCCGGAGTGCAGTACCTTGCTGAACTGATATCTCCATACCCGGAGTGCCGTACCTGGAAAAACTGATCTGATATCTCCATACCCGGAGTGCAGTACCTTGCTGAACTGATATCTCCATACCCGGAGTGCCGTACCTGGCTGAACTGATATCTCCATATCCGGAGTGCCGTACCTGGCTGATCTGATATCTCCATACCCGGAGTGCCGTACCTGGCTGAAACTGATTTGAACCAATGTGGGCCTCGCGCCACAGAATGCCATACCCGGCAGATCTGATGCTGACAACCTAATGTGGGCCTCGCCCCCTGAATGCCATACCCGGCAAGTCCGTTACTGATGTTGATCTAACGTGGGCCTCGCCCTCTGAATGCCATACCTGGCAAGTCTACTACTGATGCCGATTCCTATCTGCATACTGTAGTGCCTCTCTTCGAGATAATCTTGATAGCTAAACATATTTTTGTCCTCAACGGATGCTTCAAGTCAAAGCCAAAGAATCTTCAAAGTACTCGACATACTCAAACCCAATCTTCTGAATGGGTGATCTGAACTAGACTCCTAGTGTGTGTGTGTGCTAAGGCTCCTTCGCAGCTTATTGCTTAAGTCAGCCAACTCGATGATTTTGCTTCGAGAATCGGATCAGTAGGTCTAACCAACCTGGATGTCTGGGTCACATTCTGTGATTACTGTAGCATACTCAACATGATATGGTCTTTTTTATTGCATCGTCTCTTTCTTTTCATCTTGGACTTTCATTTTTTCTTTTTCTTTTTCTTTTCTTCATTTTCTTTTTTCTTTTTCTTTTTCTTTTTTTTTTTTTTTTATTTTTCTGACTCACTACCCTTTAAGGTAGCATTTCTCCTCATGGTGGTCCTAATACTCGCCCATGGGTAGCTTCACGCTTATCGGTTATAGGCGGTCTATTTCTTTTCTTTTCATTGTAGAGACTTTTCTTTCTTTATTTTCCAACCATATCATGTATCGTAGCAAAGGCAAATCAGTGTGGACATCCAGGCAAACGGTCATTCACCGATCCACCATCTCTTCAACTAGTCATCTCATCAACCGCTCAGACTTCTACTGTTGAGATACCTTTATCAAGTGCTTCATGAGTCCAGCCGAGATCAATCCATTCAGAATATCGGATAAGAGCGCGTCTCGCGCTTCTCGCTTCTAAGGCTTCTCCCTACAACACACAATGTCATCACTGGACATATGTTTAACCATCAGAGAGTTCTCTCTCACTTTTTTTTTTTCTTTTTTTTTTTACTCACTCACTCTAAGGAATTCTTCATCTTTACTGCTGACCATGTGGGCTTCGCCCCCGGGATCCATACCCGAAATTCAAACTCAAAATGGGCTTTAACCCTCAGATTACCATCTGAATCTTAACACCGATGTGGACCTCAGCCCTATGATTTCTTCCCAAATTCAATACAGTGCTTTCGCTGTTTCTGATTGGCTTTTCTTTGCCGCTTTCTCTTTTATTATTCGATACCTGTGAATATAAAACAAAAACACAAAACACGCAAAAAGGAATGCAATAATGGGTTATATGTGTGCATGCATGCATGAGTTCTCTTCATCCCGTGGGTTAGGTCTTCTGCGGATGACTATTCAGTCTTCTGTCCCTCAGGCAAAATACAACTTCAATCTGTCAACATTGATTGGCTCGGTGAACTCATTCCCTTCCAAGTCCGACAGTCTCACTGCTCCATTTCCCATTACCTTCTGAACAATGAATGGTCCTTCCCAATTTGGTCTGAACTTCCCTCTTGGGTCTGTCGTCGACGGCTTCGACTGCTTAAGTACCAGATCACCTTTCTTGATCTTGGTAGGACGCACCTTCTTATTAAATGCTCGGGCCAACCTCTTCTGATATATCTGCATGTGATACAAGGACTTCATCCTCTTCTCATCCATCAATGCTAACTGCTCAAACCTCTGCGAGGTCCATTCTTGTTCAGGCAATTCTGCTTCTACTAACACCCGCATGGACTGTATCTCAACTTCCACCGGCAGTACCGCTTCCATTCCATAGACTAAAGAGTAAGGCGTAGGTCCAGTTGCTGTCCTTACAGAAGTTCTTCATCCCCACAAGGCATATGACAGCTTATCAGCCCAGTCTTTGTAATTCTCCGTCATCTTCGCCAGAATCGTCTTTATTGTCTTGTTGGCTGCCTCAACTGATCCATTAGCCTGCGGTCTGTATGGTGAAGACTTATGATGACCTATCCCATACCTCTGTAACATCGCTTTGGTCGCTCCCTGAAACTGGACTCCATTGTCCGTAACCACGTGATGCGGCATACCGTACCGGCATATGAGATTCCGGGCTATGAACTTAGCCATTTGTTTTGCCGTGACATTACGGAATGACTCGGCTTCTACCCATTTCGAGAAGTAGTCCACTGCTACCACTATAAAGCGATGTCCGTTTGACGCATTCGGCCGAATCTCTCCGATCATATCAATTCCCCATGCTGAGAAAGGCCACGGTTCTGACAACACCCGTGCAATTCTGTATGCGGAAAATGATTCAAATTCCCGTGCGCTTGACAATCATGACAGTGCCTTACCAGCTTCGCGCAGTCGGCTTCCATGGTTGACCAGTAAAAGCCTTGTCTCACAATCTTGCGGGACAAGTTCAATCCGTTCATATGCGGTCCACAGACGCCAGCATGCACTTCATCCATTATCTTCTGAGCTTCTTCCTTTCTCAAGCATTTCAGCTGAACACCGTTCGCTTGCCTCTTGTAGAGTTCTCCCTTCAGACTCACATATTGAGCAACCAACTTCTGAATGGCGATTCTGTCTTTTCTGCTCCCTTCCTCTGGGAATTCCCTATGTTCCAGATACTTTGAATATCATGATACCAAGGTTTTCCATCGTTGACCTCTATTTCCGATACCCGCTCTCTATCTCATAAACAGGCTTACTTGCCGTCGCCAACACAAGTGGTCTCATCACCAATTTCTCTGGATTCTTCCAGGTTGCGGCTAGCGTTGCCAATGCATCTGCCATCTGATTTTCTTCCCGAGGCAAGTGCTGAAATTTGCAGTTAGGGATAGCATGTGCTAGGTTTCTGAGGTGGAATAAGTACGGCTTCAACCGTTCTTCTTTTAACTCACATTCTCCTTGCATCTGTCGGATCACCAACATTGAATCTCCGTAAACATCCACGTTCGTAGATCTCAAGGCTATTAATGCAGTCAAGCCGAATGCACATGCTTCATACTCAGCCATATTGTTAGTTACCCTGAATGTCAACCTCTTGGCCATAGGCAAAGTCTCTCCCCCAAGGGTTACTATTACAATACCGATTCCGGCTCCTTTGTAGGTCACTGCTCCGTCAAAATACATCTTCCATCCTTGGACTGCTATAGCTTGGATTTCTTCGTCGAGGAATTCAAACTTGTACTGATCCCCTTCAACAGGTTGTAAGGCTAGGAATTCTTCCACGGCTCGCCCTTTGATTACCTTTGAAGTGAGGTACTCGATGTCAAATTCAGTCAACAGTACTAACCATCTGCCCAGCTTTCCAACTAGTGAAGGCACCGAATGTAGATACTTCAAAGGATTCTCCTTTGCGACTACTTGGATCTTGTAAGACTGGAAATAGTGGCGTAATTTCCTGGACACCCATACTACTGCTAGACGAATCTTCTCTACTTCCTGATAGTGGACTTCGTACGGAAGTAGCTTCTTACTGAGGTAGTAGATGGCGTGCTCTACTCCTGTCTCATCGGCTTGTACCATCATCGCCCCCAGCGCTTCGGGTTCAATAGCCAAATAAAGCACCAAAGGTCTGCCCTGTTTCGGAGGTCTCAGGACGGGAGGTTTCACCAAATATTCCCTTATTCTGTCAAATGCTTCCTGACACTGTTCGTTCCACTTTACCGGCTGATCTTTCCTCAACAACTTGAATATAGGCTCACACACTGACGTCAACTTTGCAATGAACCGACTGATATACTGGATTTTCCCAAGGAATGCTCTGACTTCTTTTTTTCTAACCCAACGGGTATCCATGATGGCTTTTAAGACACAAGGGTTAACATGATGCATGTATGCATGAGATGCATGAGATGTATGCGATGCATGGAATATATAAGTTGGCCCATTATCATTTTAAAGCATTCAATCGCACCATTGCGCGGTGCAAACTTGTCCCAGTTGAAAAGGCCCAACAGGTTTACACTTTACAATGATATGGCTAAATGACTTCAAATGATAAGAGGCCCATTCACAAAGTGGCCCACCGACATTTTAGAAGCTTTTGGCCCACCTGTCAAAGGACACAAACTTGCCCCAGTTTAAATGGCCCAACAAGTTCACATCTTTTGACAAAAGGTCCAACTGGATCCAAATGACGGCGGTCCAACACACAAACATAAAATAAATAACTACCGGTTCTTTCAAGGCTAAGTTTCACAAGTGGGTTCATGGGGCGCGGACAAAGGCTCTCGTTTGACGAAGGATTACCCACAACTAGGACTCCCCACTCAAGGGTTCGAGCGACCAAGTGAGTGCACCTTTTTTATACCTTACGGTACGTGCCAACGAGTTACGGTGTGTGACTAACTGTCGAATGGATTTCCCGTTGTAGATTCCCCAGAGGGAAGGTGGAGCGAGGCTCTCTTAAGTACCCAAGCCCCTTAGGCTCTTATCGCTTGGTGTCAGGAATAAACAACGAGTCCTCCAAACTAGTATGTCACAACGAGCTACAAGTAATGATTTATCTAGGTGCCTTCACAGCTTTTCCCCGAAGGGTAGTGAGTGAAGGAAGACACCCAACCATCACCTAGCTTCAACAAAGCCTTTGATTAACCCCTCAACCCACTATAGAAATGGTCAACTAATGCACAAATTATACACATCACAAGACATGATTTCGAGGCCAATTCTCTAATATCCCCAGTGGAGTCGCCAGACTGTAGACAACAGAAACTGGGCGACGCGTGTTCTAGGCTCGCGGCCTAGTTGGGAAGTACAAAATAACATGGGAGTCACCACCCGGTGTGAACCGGGACAAAGATTTAAGGCCGCACTCACCCCTCGCAAGGGAAGACCTCAAACCGTTGGGTTCGGAATGGTCCCTTACTTATGTCACTTGTGATGATATAATTTGTGCAATGAATTAACCAAGTCTACTCAATAATCATGCTCAAGGGTACTTAGATCTAACATGCTTTCATCCAAATAATTCCACGCAATGTAACACAACAAGCATATTGAACCATTAAATCAACATGTATAAATCATTACCCAAACGCATCATAAACTAAGAACATGCATAATGATCAACCTAAACATGCTTTAACAAATAAATAACAAACTAAATTAAACCATGCTTTAAATAATAAACAAATAACCTAAAGACTATAACATGCTCAAATACAAGTTGGATGAGACGAGATACGTGTATCTTAAGTGGTACGTGGCATTGTATCCCGAGTGAGTGGAGACCATACTACCGTCCATTCGGAGTCGGCTATGGAATTTACGTCCGGGTTTCCATCCGATATACCACAAAAGAGAACACATATCCCGCTCATCCAACAATCACATCATGCTTCAAACGACTCTCATGCAATTATATATCAAAATAAATAAAACAACATAAAGAAGATATGTAGAAAGGTGCCCTCAGGTCTAACCTCTTTTCGTCTAAGAAAGGGCGTTACACGTCCGTTGGAAGGGTGATGATCCGCTACTCTTTTAGCTCACCAACTCAAACTTTTTCCTCGCTGTTTTCTGTTCGGGCTGCTGTTTCAAGTCCGTTTCGCTGCTGTTTCGCTGTACGTTTCAGGTCACTGTCTTGGTGGTCTGGCGGACTGTTTTGGGTGATTTTGAAGGCTTAGGGAGGTGCGTTTGTGAGATATTTTTAGGGAAACTTTATGGATGTTTTTGGGGGGTTTTCTAGGTGATTTTAGGGTCGTTTTATGGCTAAAGTCGCAGCAAATACTGACCAGAACAGTAAGCTAAACTCGGCAGTTCACTAGTGCAGTGAAGCCGTTTTCAGGGCTGACTTGGGCGCACAATTGGGGCTGCTTTTGGGGGATATTTTGCACGAATTTAAGGTTGTGAATAAGGTTTATTTGAGGGTGTTTTGGGGCTGTGAATGGTGGCTAAATACGCAGCAAAGAGGGCTTAAGTTTGGGTGTGGGCGTGAAGGGTATAGATGAAGAAAGGGATTTGCGGCACTAAAGGGTGTTTGGGCTTGATGATTCGGCAATGGAGGCTTGAAGGAGATCCTGGGCGTGCAAGGGAGGCTTAGATGAGTGTCTTAGGCGTGCTTGAGGATATGATGTGCTAGGTTTTGAATGGGGGGTGAAGGCCTCTTTTTATAGGCAAAGAGAGAAGACTTTCCTAATTAGATTAGGAAGGAATCTCCTAATTGATTTCTAATAAGGAATGCATCTCCTAATTAGGATTTGGGATTGGATTTGATTTGGTAATGACTTTATTTGATTTCTTTTATTTAGGTAAGGATTTAACAAGATTTAAACAATGATTAATGTGGAATTACCTAAATAAAGGGCAATGGGCGTGAATCATGGCCAATGGGCATAGGTTTGGTTTGACTTGGTTTGACTTGGGTTGACTTGGGTATTTTGGGTTTGGTTTGGGTTTGGTTGGGTTTTGGGCCTTAGGTAAGCTTGAAACGGAAGTCCAACAAACAACGGAGCCAAACAACGAGGTTAAATCCAACAAAAATTCCATTTTCCAACTTTACCCTTCCAACGTCCGTTTCCCGCGACTTTCATGACTAAAGAGGTAGTTGCCTCCATACGAGACTCATCATTGGGCTAATGTGTAAAACTCAATGCCTACAGTCGCCCCCACTTTGATGGGACTTGTGCAGTGTGTGACAATGAAAATCCTATCAAAGTACGTTCAATGCATTTTTACTTACCTGGTTCGCCAGCTGTCAGCTGTCTGCCTGCTGTGCTGAGTTGATAATGCTAAACCCCGTACCTAGGGCGTCGCGGTTGCGTCTCCATACCTAGAGTGCCGCAGTGATGATGTTGGTTGTCTGAGTGCTAACCCCATACCTAGGGTGTAACAGTGACGCCTCCGTACCTAGAGTGCCACAAATGTCTGAATAGTCCACATGCCGTACCTGGCGTGCTAACCCCGTACCTAGGGCGTCGCTGTGTTGTCTGAATGCTAACCTCGTACCTAGGGTGTCGCGGTGACGTCTCCGTACCTAGAGAGCCATAAATGTCTGAATAGTCCACATGCCGTACCTGGGGTGCTAAACCCCGTACCTAGGGCGTCGCTGTGGTCTGAATGCTAACCCCGTACCTAGGGTGTCGCGGTGACGTCTCCGTACCTAGAGAGCCATAAATGTCTGAATAGTCCACATGCCGTACCTGGGGTGCTAACCCCGTACCTAGGGCGTCGCTGTGGTCTGAATGCTAACCCCGTACCTAGGGTGTCGCAAGTGACGTCTCCGTACCTAGAGAGCCACAAATGTCTGAGTGCTAACCCCGTACCTAAGGTGTCGCATGACGCCTCCGTACCTAGAGTGCCACAAATGTCTGAGTGCTAACCCCGTACCTAGGGTGTCGCGGTGACGTCTCCGTACCTAGAGAGCCACAAATGTCTGAGTGCTACCCCGTACCTAGGGTATCGCAGTGACGCCTCCGTACCTAGAGTGCCATAAATGTCTGAGTGCTAACCCCGTACCTAGGGTGTCGCGGTGACGCCTCCGTACCTAGAGAGCCACAAATGTCTGATTGCTAACCCGTACCTAGGGTGTCGCAGTGACGCCTCCGTACCTAGAGTGCCATAAATGTCTGAGTGCTAACCCCGTACCTAGGGTGTCGCGGTGACGTCTCCGTACCTAGAGAGCCACAAATTTCTGAATGCTAACCCCGTAGCTAGGGTGTCGCCGCTATGATATCTCCATGCCCGGAGTGTCGTACCTGGCTGAACTGATCTGATATCTCCATACCCGGAGTGCCGTACCTGGCTGAACTGATATCTCCATACCCGGAGTGCCGTACCTGGCAAAACTGATATGATATCTCCATACCCGGAGTGCAGTACCTTGCTGAACTGATATCTCCATACCTGGAGTGTCGTACCTGGCAAAACTGATCTGATATCTCCATACCCGGAGTGCAGTAGCTTGCTGAACTGATATCTCCATACTCGGAGTGTCGTACCTGGCTGAACTGATATCTCCATATCCGGAGTGCCGTACCTGGCTGATCTGATATCTCCATACCCGGAGTGCCGTACCTGGCTGAAACTGATTTGAACCAATGTGGGCCTCGCCCACAGAATGCCATACCCGGCAGATCTGATGCTGAACCTAATGTGGGCCTCGCCCCCTGAATGCCATACCCGGCAAGTCCGTTACTGATGTTGATCTAATGTGGGCCTCGCCCTCTGAATGCCATACCTGGCAAGTCTACTACTGATGCCGATTCTCTATCTTGCATACTGTAGTGCCTCTCTTCGAGATAATCTTGATAGCTAAACATATTTTTGTCCTCAACGGATGCTTCACGTCAAAGCCAATAAATCTTCAAAGTACTCGACATACTCAAACCCAATCTTCTGAATGGGTGATCTGAACTAGACTCCTAGTGTGTGTGTGTGTGCTAAGGCTCCTTCGCAGCTTATTCCTTAAGTCAGCCAACTCGATGATTTCGCTTCGGAGAATCGGATCAGTAGGTCTAACCAACCTGGATGTTTGGGCCACATTCTGTGATTACTGTAGCATACTCAACATGATATGGTCTTCTTTTATTGCATCGTCTCTTCTTTTCATTTGGACTTTCATTTTTTTCTTTTTCTTTTCTTTTTTCTCTCTTTTTTTCTTTTCTTTTTTCTTTTCTTTTTTTTCTTTTTCTGACTCACCTACCCTTTAAGGTAGCATTTCTCCTCATGGTGGTCCTAATACTCGCCCATTGGTAGCTTCACGCTTATCGGTTATAGGCGGTCTATTTCTTTTTCTTTTCATTGTAGAGACTTTTCTTTCTTTATTTTCCAACCATATCATGTATCGTAGCAAAGGCAAATCAGTGTGGACATCCAGGCAAACGGTCATTCACCGATCCACCATCTCTTCAACTAGTCATCTCATCAACGCTCAGACTTCTACTGTTGAGATACCTTTATCAAGTGCTTCATGAGTCCAGCCGAGATCAATCCATTCAGAATATCGGATAAGAGCGCGTCTCGCGCTTCTCGCTTCTAAGGCTTCTCCCTACAACACACAATGTCATCACTGGACATATGCTTAACCATCAGAGACTTCTCTCTCACTCACTTTTTTTTTTTTTTTTTTTACTCACTCACTCACTCACTCTAAGGAATTCTTCCTCTTTACTGCTGACCATGTTGGGCTTCGCCCCCGGGATCCATACCCGAAATTCAAACTCAAAATGGGCTTTAACCCTCAGATTACCATATGAATCTTAACACCGATGTGGACCTCAGCCCTATGATTTCTTCCCAAATTCAATACAGTGCTTTCGCTGTTTCTGATGGCTTTTCTTTGCCGCTTTCTCTTTTTCTTCTTCGATACCTGTGAATATAAAACAAAAACACAAAACAACGCAAAAAGGAATGCAATAATGGGTTATATGTGTGCATGCATGCATGAGTTCTCTTCATCCCGTTGGGTTAGGTCTTCTGCGGATGACTATTCAGTCTTCTGTCCCTCAGAAAAATACAACTTCAATCTGTCAACATTGATCGGCTCGGTGAACTCATTCCCTTCCAAGTCCGACAGTCTCACTGCTCCATTTCCCATTACCTTCTGAACAATGAATGGTCCTTCCCAATTTGGTCTGAACTTCCCTCTTGGGTCTGTCGTCGACGGCTTCGACTGCTTAAGTACCAGATCACCTTTCTTGATCTTGGTAGGACGCACCTTCTTATTAAATGCTCGGGCCAACCTCTTCTGATATATCTGCATGTGATACAAGGACTTCATCCTCTTCTCATCCATCAATGCTAACTGCTCAAACCTCTGCGAGGTCCATTCTTGTTCAGGCAATTCTGCTTCTACTAACACCAGCATGGACTGTATCTCAACTTCCACCGGCAGTACCGCTTCCATTCCATAGACTAAAGAGTAAGGCGTAGCTCCAGTTGCTGTCCTTACAGAAGTTCTGCATCCCCACAAGGCATATGACAGCTTATCAGCCCAGTCTTTGTAATTCTTCGTCATCTTCGCCAGAATCGTCTTTATTGTCTTGTTGGCTGCCTCAACTGATCCATTAGCCTGCGGTTTGTATGGTGAAGACTTATGATGACCTATCCCATACCTCTGTAACATCGCCTTGGTCTCTCCCTGAAACTGGACTCCATTGTCTGTAACCACGTGATGCGGCATACCGTACCGGCATATGAGATTCCGGGCTATGAACTTAGCCATTTGACTCGGCTTCTACCCATTTCGAGAAGTAGTCCACTGTTACCACTATAAAGCGATGTCCGTTTGACGCATTCGGCCGAATCTCTCCGATCATATCAATTCCCCATGCTGAGAAAGGCCACGGTTCTGACAACCCGTGCAATTCTGTATGCGGAAAATGATTCAAATTCTCGTGCGCTTGACAATCATGACAGTGCCTTACCAGCTTCGCGCAGTCGGCTTCCATGGTTGACCAGTAAAAGCCTTGTCTCACAATCTTGCGGGACAAGTTCAATCCGTTCATATGCGGTCCAAAGACGCCAGCATGCACTTCATCCATTATCTTCTGAGCTTCTTCCTTTCTCAAGCATTTCAGCTGAACACCGTTCGCTTGCCTCTTGTAGAGTTCTCCCTTCAGACTCACATATTGAGTAGCCAACTTCTGAATGGCGATTCTGTCTTTTCTGCTCCCTTCCTCTGGGAATCCCTATGTTCCAGATACTTTTGAATATCATGATACCAAGGTTTTCCATCGTTGACCTCTATTTCCGATACCCGCTCTATCTCATAAACAGGCTTACTTGCCGTCGCCAACACAAGTGGTCTCATCACCAATTTCTCTGGATTCTCCCAGGTTGCGGCTAGCGTTGCCAATGCATCTGCCATCTGATTTTCTTCCCGAGGCAAGTGCTGAAATTTGCAGTTAGGGATAGCATGTGCTAGGTTTCTGAGGTGGAATAAGTACGGCTTAAACCGTTCTTCTTTTAACTCCCATTCTCCTTGAATCTCCGTAAACATCCACGTTCGTAGATCTCAAGGCTATTAATGCAGTCAAGCCGAATGCACATGCTTCATACTCAGCCATATTGTTAGTTACCCTGAATGTCAACCTCTTGGCCATAGGCAAAGTCTCCCCCCCAGGGGTTACTATTACAATACCGATTCCGGCTCCTTTGCAGTTCACTGCTCCGTCAAAATACATCTTCCATCCTTGGACTGCTATAGCTTGGATTTTTTCGTCGGGGAATTCAAACTTGTACTGATCCCCTTCAACAGGTTGTAAGGCTAGGAATTCTGCCACGGCTCGCCCTTTGATTACCTTTGAAGTGAGGTACTCGATGTCAAATTCAGTCAACAGTACTAACCATCTGCCCAACTTTCCAACTAGTGAAGGCACCGAATGTAGATACTTCAAAGGATTCTCCTTTGCGACTACTTGGATCTTGTAAGACTGGAAATAGTGGCGTAATTTCCTGGACACCCATACTACTGCTAGACAAATCTTCTCTACTTCCTGATAGCGGACTTCGTACGGAAGTAGCTTCTTACTGAGGTAGTAGATGGCGTGCTCTACTTCTGTCTCATCGGCTTGTACCATCATCGCCCCCAGCGCTTCGGGTTCAATAGCCAAATAAAGCACCAAAAGTCTGCCCTGTTTCGGAGGTCTCAGGACGGGAGGTTTCACCAAATATTCCCTTATTCTGTCAAATGCTTCCTGACACTGTTCGTTCCACTTTACCGGTTGATCTTTCCTCAACAACTTGAATATAGGCTCACACACTGACGTCAACTTTGCAATGAACCGACTGATATACTGGATTTTCCCAATGAACCGACTGATATATGATGGCTTTTAAGACACAAGGGTTAACATGATGCATGTATGCATGAGATGCATGAGATGTATGCGATGCATGGAATATATAAGTTGGCCCATTATCATTTTAAATCATTCAATCGCACCATTGCGCGGTGCAAACTTGTCCCAGTTGAAAAGGCCCAACAGGTTTACACTTTACAATGATATGGCTAAATGTCTTCAAATGATAAGAGGCCCATTCAAAAAGTGGCCCACCGACATTTTAGAAGCTTTTGGCCCACCTGTCAAAGGACACAAACTTGCCCCAGTTTAAATGGCCCAACAAGTTCACATCTTTTGACAAAAGGTCCAACTGGATCCAAATGACGGCGGTCCAACACACAAACATAAGATAAATAACTACCGGTTCTTTCAAGGATAAGTTTCACAAGTGGGTTCATGGGGCGCGGATAAAGGCTCTCGTTTGACGAAGGATTACCCACAACTAGGACTCCTCACTCAAGGGTTCGAGCGACCAAGTGAGTGCACCTTTTTTATACCTTACGGTACGTGCCAACGAGTTACGGTGTGTGACTAACTGTCGAATGGATTTCCCGTTGTAGATTCCCCAGAGGGAAGGTGGAGCGAGGCTCTCTTAAGTACCCAAGCCCCTTAGGCTCTTATCGCTTGGTGTCAGGAATAAACAACGAGTCCTCCAAACTAGTATGTCACAACGAGCTACAAGTAATGATTTATCTAGGTGCCTTCACAGCTTTTCCCCGAAGGGTAGTGAGTGAAGGAAGACACCCAACCATCACCTAGCTTCAACAAAGCGATATGTATGTGCTTGAAAGGGAGGCTTAGATGAGTGTCTTAGGCGTGCTTGAGGGATATGTATGTGCTAGGTTTTGAATGGGGGGTGAAGGCCTCTTTTTATAGGCAAAGAGAGAAGACTTTCCTAATTAGATTAGGAAGGAATCTCCTAATTGATTTCTAATAAGGAATGCATCTCCTAATTAGGATTTGGGATTGGATTTGATTTGGTAATGACTTTATTTGATTTCTTTTATTTAGGTAAGGATTTAACAAGATTTAAACATGTGATTAATGTGCAATTACCTAAATAAAGGGCAATGGGCGTGAATCATGGCCAATGGGCATAGGTTTGGTTTGACTTGGGTTGACTTGGGTATTTTGGGTTTGGTTTGGGTTTTGGGCCTTAGGTAAGCTTTGAAACGGAAGTCCAACAAACAACCGGAGCCAAACAACGAGGTTAAATCCAACAAAAATTCCATTTTCCAACTTTACCCTTCCAACGTCCGTTTCCCGCGACTTTCATGACTAAAGAGGTAGTTGCCTCCATACGAGACTCATCCTTGGGCTAATGTGTAAAAATGCAATGCCTACAATAAGTTTTATTTTGTGTATGGGAATTTAGAAGCATGATACTCTTGGAAATAAGTGTTACTTAAGCTTGATTAAATTATTACATAAATCCTTTCATTACAAGTGGCATGAGTAAAGGACCATTCTGAACCCAACGGTTTGAGGTCTTCCCTTGCGAGGGGTGAGTGCGGCCTTAAATCTTTGTCCCAGTTCACACCGGGTGGCGACTCCATGTTATTTCGTACTTCCCAACTAGGCCGCGAGCCTAGAAACGCGTCGCCCAGGTTCTGTTGTCCACACTAAGAAAACTGCATTTTTCATAAATCTCTTTTCTTATATGAAAACAAATCTCTTTCTATAAAACTTTTTAGAAAACTTTTTACTATTTGTAAAACTCTGAGCTTTTCTGTAAATACTCATAATCAATGCAATAACTTTCCAAGTTCACAATACTTAAATCCAAGTTTTCCTTTCAAAACATTT
Organism: Zanthoxylum bungeanum; assembly: GCA_019454045.1. Taxonomy (NCBI): domain Eukaryota; kingdom Viridiplantae; phylum Streptophyta; class Magnoliopsida; order Sapindales; family Rutaceae; genus Zanthoxylum; species Zanthoxylum bungeanum. The sequence continues at coordinate 210,040 of SKCR01026322.1, forward strand.
GTAAAACGGTTATGAAAACATCATCTGAAATACCATCTGTCAACCTGTATATAATCTCGTGGTCTTGGGGAGTTACATCTCATCATCCCCAAAGCCACTAAACTAGTAAATAGTGGTGCTATCAGTGCCACCAACCTTTCTATGAAATCCGGGTCTAAGGGTGTCGCTATCCCACTAGCCCAATACCCAGGATCTAGGGGCATCTGTCATCCTGTACATAATCATGTGGTCTTGGGGGGTTACGTCTCGCCGTCCCCCAAGCCATTAAATCAGTAAACTGTGGTGCTATCTGTGCCACCAATCGGTCTATGAAATCCGGGTCTATGGGCCTCGCTATCCCACTAGCCCAATACTCAAGATCTAGAGGCATTTGTCATCCCTAGTCTTGTATACACGTCTATATCCGAATTGGTTACTGATATCCGTCAATTCCATGTCTGAATCAAGTTACATCTGAGGTGGATTTTTTCGTCATGCCTCCAAAATCATAAAATCATTCATTTGAAATCATTTTCATCATCAAAGTATTTATCTGAAACCAAGCTTTATATTAAAAAAAAAACCATAAATCATATGTTTCAACTCGAGTGAAATCAACATTTCAAGTGAAAATCAATTTAGTCAAATGGTCTGCAAAATCATATCTGAATTTATAATTAAAACTATGAAATAAGTACTTCATTCACACATACACAATAGTCAAGGCATCCATGAACACACAATCAAGATAGCACATATATATGAGCTGGCTCACACATACAATACTCGCACAGAACTCATTACCTATTTAGAATAAGTATGAGATGAATGTCATCCGAACAGATTTCCTAACCCGCTCAGCTATTACACCATAAAATCATTAACCAATTAAACTTACCCACATGCATGCATGCCACATGTCACAAACGCATTACATGGTTTCTCATACCCAAACATATACATGACAAACATTGCTTAATCATTCAAAATCATCACACACATACGTTTATATACATATATCAAACATATGAATATAATTATTACTTCGAATTTCGATACCATGACCTTTACAATCTTTATATTCTTTACTTATCAATCAATATTCACCATTCATATACGTATCCAATCATGTCATACATATACAAATACGCGTTCATATGCTAATACACATGCTTATACATACTCACACCTTACGCGAATATATTTAGTACTGATTCATACACTTCTATACATCCATACATACACATGAACATTATGTTCATTTCATGTCTCACATCATATCATATCAATAACAGCAATCCATACATGTGTAGTCGATTATCCTAATCATACGTAATCTCAAACTTGGTTCTCAAGAATATACCTTAACTACCATCGTTTAACCTAACATGTCAATCACATATATATATATATATATATATATATATATATATATATAAAATCAAACACGAAATCACTAATTTAAGTTCTCATCGCATGGGTTACTTACCTGGCTTCGCGAGCACTCCAGGTTCTAGTCACATCTGTAAAAATAAATGGCAAAAACACCTTAAAATCGTAACTTATGAATGTTGGCCAATTATGACCCATAGCATCACAATTTGTAAAAGACATGGTGTTCTTTGTACAAATTAACTATGTGACAAATGAAATTGCTCTTTTATCATTTTGTAATTGGATTACTTGGATATATAAATGATAAAAATCCATATGATTAGTATCGGATTAATAAGATATGAGACATTATTAATCCACGAAAGGTTTAATCATTAAATATCTCTAGTCGTAGTATTATCGAGACTGGACATCGATAATGCGGAATAGGCTAGTATTATACTTGTGCACGTTATAGAAGCTTAATGATATAATTCTCATATATTTAAGTATTGGAAACTTCTGCAAGTGTGATAGGAGGTTCTGTTAGCCGTTGGATCGGGAACAGCTTCGCTCTAGATAGACCCCTCGGAATACCATTAGTAGTATGACTATGTGTCTATGGGAATCTGAATCATGGTAGGTGTATTTGGTCTTAACCTGAGACTTGCATTGCTAATACTTGCGACAATCAGTACGCTTTAGTTTTGGTCATCCGGGGCTTCAACTGGTTCTGTGTACGCCTCTTCTAGGTTTACTGAGAATTGTAGGGTATTGGATGTGATGTTAAGATGGAAGTATCACTTCAGTCATATGGAGATGATGATCACACAGGGATACATAACTAGTACTCTCAAATGCTGCAGCTATCGGGATAGTATGACTAGGTCATGATTATCCAATTAAAGAGACTAGTTGCTAGTGATCCGATATATGCTTCGTACGGGGCAGACACAATTCCAGCCCCAGGCCTAGCATGTGACATCCGATACTGGATCGTAATACGCAATACATTGTATACTACGCCTGATACAGAATATATATATTCCATATTGAATATATTTCTGGAGAATTGGGTAGGCACGATGCTTTGCTAGAAGCCAACCATGTCTTGTAAATCGGTAAAAACGTGGTACCGGGTATGCACGTGTTCGGATAGTCCGATGACCGCATTTACTGCCAACATATCCATGGATCTCTTGGGTCGCTTCCCAAAGATTCACCACTGACATTTGACTCGAAAAAAATTAATCTGGGATTAATTATGAAAGAGAAAATTAATCCAGGATTAATTACAGTAAGAATTTTATCTAGAATGAAATTTGTGAAGAAGAGAGAACGCGATTAATTTGGAATTAATCGGTAAAATAAATTTAATAGTTAAATTGGATTTTACTATTTAATTTATTTAATTGGGCTAAAATAATATATCGGATATATTAATTGAAATTGGATTTCAATACGGAATTAAAATTAGATTTTAATTCAAGCGAACGAATTATTTTGGAATTAATTCGTAAGCGAATTTCGTAATAATTTTGTGAGGCATTATTATTTAATTAAATTGGATTTAATTATTTAGCGACAGAAAATTCGTTTAGTCGGATTAAACGAACCGGGCCTAAAGTGTGTTGTGTAAGCCAACTTGAATTTTGAATTCAAAATTGGGTGGGACCCACAACTCACATCACTTGTCAAATTGTGATGGTGGTAGTTGGCAATAGTGATAGGATTATTTAAACACACAACACAAAGTCAACAAATGACTAATGAATTAAGTTTGGAACTATTCACTCATCCTCTCCCTCTCTCTTGGTTGAATCTACTACCTATTCTCCTTGAATTTTTATTGCAAAAATTAACCATTGCTAGCACTTTGGGAGTCAAAAGAAGCTGATAGGGAAACTCACCCTTGAGTTTGGAAAGCTTGGAGCTTCTTCTACATCCATGAAATATTTGAAATCCTAAAATCGATCAATGTAAGTTATTCTGCAAACTTTCTTGATTAATTCACACACTAATCATTGTTTAGAGATCCTTGGCATGTCTAGGATACTAACAATGGTATCATGAGCCAATCTAAACTTGATTTCAATTTTAGGGTTCCAAAATTTAATTTGGGGATTTTATGCGTGGAGTGTGAAAATTTGAAATTGATTGTTTGGTTGTGGTTGGATGATGATGAATTGGATTTGTGCATCATTGGATTTATGAAATTGATTGGATCAAAAATTTCCCCAAATCCTAAGCCATGGCCGAATGGAACCCTATGTAGTGCTCATGGTGATTTTTTGAAAATTAACAATTGGATGTGTTGTTGGCATGAAATGTATGTTAAATGTTGATTTAATTAGATTGAAATCAAATTGCATGATAATTTCTTTGCCATTTCTGTGAGCCTAAGCATGTTGTAGAATTGTTTTTGCTTCAGTTTTTGTTGGACATGAATTGGAATTAATGAGCATGATTAATTGGATTAATTAGTGTTTTGGAAACATTAGATTAGTTGATTAATTATGTTAATTACACTTGAATTGGATTAATATGTAAATTGGAATAATGTATTAATTTAATTTGTTATATTTAGGCTAATGGGCTTGGTTGGGCCAAGTTTGGTTTAGGACAATTGGATTGGATCCAATTGGGCCTAAAACTATTTCCATAAAGTCCAAATATGACAATTGGGCCTTTAAAAATTTAATTTGGCCTAATGGGCCTAAATTGATTTTGTGGCATAGGGTGATTCCTAAATTGGGCCTTGGCATTTTGGGTTTGATCCATTATGGCCAAAGCCCATGCCTAAGGAATTAATTGAAAGCCCATTGGACTTTAATTGAATAGTATTAGATGTTAATTGTGTTGGTTTCTATAATTAGTCCCAAGGAAAGATTAAGCAATAGAAATACAATAAACATACATGCAAAGCTTGAAGGATGGCGGAAACATACTTACAAAGCTATGTGACGAAAATGGTGATGAGGATCCTTGAGCCTCCAAGGATGAAGTTTCGGCCAAGCAAGAAGATGGAGAGAAGCTTCAAATCTTTGAGTATTCCAAGCTCCAAATGCGTTTCCCTATCACCTCTTTTGATCCTTGCTTGTGCTAGCAAAAATGGAGAATGAGAAAACAATTTTCTGCCTTGTGTATGCAGCTCACGGCGTGAGCAAGAGAGAAAGAAGAGGAGAGTGTTTCACTTTTTAATTTTTTTTTTCCCTTTGCATGTCAAAAACCGTGTGTCACAAAGGAAATGAAAAGTGATATGATATCTAATACCAAAAGAATATTTTAATGCAAAAAATCCTTCAAAATCGTGCATGGCTTTCCCTCCAAAATGAAATCCATCATTTGCCATCATTACCACACTTTGAGATTAGAGACAATGTATCATCCCTCAAAGGTGACTAGATACTTCCACCATCTATTCGTATTAAGTAATGAGATATCGCGATGTGATTTGCGGATATCACTCGATTCAAAATACGAATGCGTCCGCAAGCACTTTCGGGCTCGGTTTCGTTAATTCCAAATTAACGAATTTCCGTTGCGACGTGAATTAAATAATTACGCCTTGCGAAATTACTATTCAGTTCGCTAATGAATTAATTCTAAATTAATTCGTTTGCCCGAATTAAAATTCGATTTTAATTCCACGTCGAAATCTAATTTCGTTTAATAATATATCGAATATATTATTTTATCGATTAATTCCAAATTAATCGATCTCTCTCTCTCTCCTAATAAGGCATTTTATCCAAGATAAAGTTTCTCCGCAATTAATCCAAGATTAATAAGGTTCGAATCAAACGTCATAGGTGAATCTTCAGGAAGCGACCCAAGAGATCTCCGGATATGTTGGCAGTAAATACGGTCGTTGGATAATCCAAACACGTATGTACCTCGTACTACGTTTTTACCGATTCACAAGACAAGGTTGGCTTCTAGCAAAGCGCCATGCCTACCCAATTCTCCAGAAATATTCTTACTGGAATATTAGATCTATATCAAGCGTAGTATACCGTAGTATCGCGTACATCGATCTAGTATCGAACGATCACATGTTAGGCCTGGGGCTGGAAGTGTGTCTGCCCCGTACGAAACATGTATCGGACATCAAACAACTAGTCTCTTTAAATCGGACAATCATGACCTAGTCATATTGTCCCGACGGTTGCAACCTTTTATAGAGTACTAGTTCTGTGTCCTGCGCGATCATCAACTCCATATGTCTGAAGTGATACTTCCATCTTGACATCACACCCAATACACTACGATTCCTGATAAACCCAGAAGTGGTGAACACAGAACCGGTTAAAGTCCCCAACCACCAAAACCAAAGTTTACCGATTGTCGCAAGTACTAGCGATGCAAGTCTCAGGTTAAGACCATATACACCTACCCTGATGCGGCCTCCCATAGACACGCAGACATACTACCAATGGGATTCCGCGGGGTCTATCCAGAGCGAAGCTGTTTTCCGTACCATCGGTAAAAACAACCTCCTATCGCACTTGCATAAGTATCCAATACTTAAATATATGAGAACTATGCCGTTGTGCCCTCACAACATGCACAAATGCAATACTAGTCTATTCCGCATTATCGATGTCCGATCTCGATAATACTCCGACTAGGGATATTTAATGATTAAACCTTTTATATTGATACTGTCTCATATCATCTCAATACGGAACTAATCATACGGACTTTTGCCATTAATATATCAAAGTAAATAATTTTACAAAACGGCAAAAGGCAATTTCATTATCACATAGTTAATTTTGTACAATAATACAATATCATTTACAAAACAGTGACGCTATGGGTCATAATGTCTAACAATCTCCCACTTGGCCTATAGCCAGTCACTCAAGCATCTAATACCTGAACTATTGATATGTCGTTCAAACACTTGCGGATAAACAGCCTTCGTCAGCGGATCTGCAATGTTGTTATCTGATGCGACCTTCTCGATCTTTACATCGCCACGATGTATAATTTCCCGAATCAGATGGTAACGCCGAAGAACATGCTTGGATCATTGATGAGACCTTGGTTCCTTAGCTTGTGCTATAGCCCCGTTATTGTCACAATACAATGGAACGGGCTCAGCTGCTAATGGAACTACTCCTAATCCAATTAGGAACTTTCGGATCCAAACTGCCTCCTTTGCTGCTTCCGACGCAGCAATGTACTCCGCTTCAGTTGTTGAATCGGCAACAGTATCTTGCTTGGAAGATTTCCAGCTCACCGCCCCGTTATTCAAATAAAAAATGTACCCGGATTGCGACTTGAAGTCGTCCTTGTCGGTTTGGAAACTTGCATCAGCATACCCAGATACCACAAGATCTCCTTCTCCGTAAATTAAGAAAGCGTCCTTAGTTCGTCTAAGATACTTAAGGATATTCTTAACTGCCATCCAGTGACCTTCACCTGGATCGGCCTGATAGCGACTGCACATGCTCAAAGCATATGACACATCAGGTCGTGTACATATCATGGCATACATGATCGATCCGACTGCCGAGGCGAACGGTATCCGACTCATGTTATCTCTCTCTTCTTGTGTCTTAGGACACATGTTCTTAGATAGAGATATACCACGTAACATGCCGAATCGCTTCAACACTTTGTCAATATATGTACTCTGGGAGAGTCCAAGCAGCTTTCTAGATCTATCCCGGTAGATCTTTATTCCCAGAATAAAGGCTGCTTCTCCCAGATCTTTCATGGAGAATTTTAATGAAAGCCAAGCTTTCACCGACGTTAGCATGGGAATGACGATACCCCTTTGCTACAAGCCTAGCTTTGTACGTTTGTACGTTGCCATCCATGTCGGTCTTCTTCTTGAAGATCCATCTGCATCCAATAGGCTTTACGCCTTCTGGTGCATCAACCAGTGTCCAAACTTGGTTGGCATACATGGAATCCATCTCGGACTTCATGGCATCTTGCCATAAAGCGGAATCAATATCCTGTATTGCTTCCTCATACGTAGACGGTTCATTATCCTCAATAAGATTAATGTCCACATGAGGCGAGATCAGGTACCCATACCTCTCAGGTACTGTCCTGACTCTCTCCGACCTACGCGGTCCTTGTGTATATGAAGATTGTGGTACAGACTCATCCTGGATGGTCTGTTCATGTTCCGTCGATGATTCATTGCCAGGAACAGTATCACTAGGATTTTCATCAAGTTCTACTTTCCTCCCACTTACCACTGCATCTAGGAATTCCTTTTCAAGGAAAAATGCATGTGTAGAGCAACAAATACTTTGTTCTCTTGTGGGTGATAGAAGTAATATCCTTTGGTTTCCTTAGGATATCCCACGAAAAGGCATTTATCTGATTTGGGTTCTAGTTTGGTACCTTCCAAACGTTTAACATATGCCCAGCATCCCCAAATCTTCAGGAAAGAGAAACCTGGTTTCTTCCCTGTCCATATCTCATATGGAGTCTGTTCAACAGACTTTGACGGAACCTTATTCAAAATAAGTACTGCACTGTTTAAAGCGTATCCCCAGAAGAATATAGGTAGCTCAGTGCGACTCATCATCGACCTTACTATGTCTAACAAGGTACGGTTTCTCCGTTCAGACACACCGTTTAATTGCGGTGTTCCAGGAGGAGTCCACTGTGAAAGAATACCATTTTCTTTCAAGTAATCTTGAAACTCATAACTTAAGTATTCGCCACCACGTCCGACCGCAATGTTTTAATACTCTTGCCTGTTTGTTTTTCTACTTCGTGTCGAAACTCTTTGAATTTTTCAAAAGTTTCCGACTTGTGTCTCATAAGATACACATAACCATAACGAGATGCATCATCCGTAAAGGTTACGAAGTAATGATATCCACCTCTAGCCTGGCTAGACATGGGCCCACATACGTCACTATGAACAAGGGCTAACAGTTCTGTGGTACGTTCACCTTTACCACTAAAAGGTGATTTAGGCATTTTGCCTAAAAGACAAGATTCGCAGACATCATATGAATTAAGATCAAATCCGTCCAAGTACCCACTCTTCGAAAGTGTGGATATGCGAGTCTTGTTTATGTGTCCTAGACGACAATGCCACATGAAAGCTTCATCTTTTAGATTACTCCTTTTGAGCCTTTTGTTTGTTATTTTAGGAGATACATTTATATTCAAAATATAAAGGCCATTATTTGCTACACAGCAGTGCAAATTTCTGCATCATTTTTATATAAATAACACCCAGTGTTTCTAAATACAAAAGTGTACCCATGTTGGGTTAACAAGGATACAGATATGATATTCCTAGTCAAACTAGGTATATAATAACAGTTCAAAAGTTTAAGCATATGCCCCGAGGGCAATTCCAAAACAGCAACTGGAGTTCCGTTTCCGACTCGTAGGTCAATCTCCCCTGAAGCCAGCATCCTGCTATCCTGCAGATCCTGCAAATCAGTACAAATATGAGCAGCACAACCAGAATCAAAAATCCAATTTTTAAAACTAGAAGTAGTCATATTTATCTCAATAACAAACATACCAGAGGCTAGTGCCTTGCCTGCCTTGATATCCTCCTTGTGTCCCTTCCCCATTCGGCAGTCACGTTTCCAGTGACCCTTCTTGCCGCAGTTGAGGCAGACATCTTGAGACTTGTCCCTTGGCTTCCCAGAAGCTTTTGTCAACTTGCCTTTACCCTTTTTCTTATGTTTCTTCTTCTTACCCCTCCAGTAGCTTTGAGCCCAGCCTTTGGCCTCTGAGAGGTCGATGCAAAGTGCGCCTCACGCTTGCCCCCTTTGTGGAGTTCTTTTTCAGACTCTTTCAAGATGGATAACAGTTCTCCAAGAGTGTCATCTGTATCCATCAACTTGTAGTTGATTATGATTGTTTCCAAGTATCAGGAAGTGACTGTAAGATCATATCTACGGTCAGCTCAGCCTCCAAGACTATTCCCATATTGGCCAACTCATCAATATCGGCGATCATTTGAGCCCCGTGGGCCTCAACTGATGCGCCTTCAGTCATTCGAGCGCGGAAGAGTTTCTTCACCAACTCATATCTCTCCATCCGCTTATTGGAGCGGTGGAGATCTCGCAGTCTAGCCATCATATTATAAGGATCCAAGTCCCTATTTTGGCGACGAAAGTGCTGAGTCATCGAAGCTAACATAATAGCCTGAGCTGTGTCACAATCACTGCTGTGAGTTTTCCACAACTCCAGCTCAAGTGGATCAGTGGGCTTAGGCGGGAGAGGTGTTTGTATAGTGTACAGCATCCTCTCAGCCCCAAGGACTATCCTTAGGTTCATTTCCCAATCAGCGAAGTTTGTGCCCTTAAAGACATTGTCACCCATGATGATGTCTCGGACACTTACCTTGCTTGCCATCTTAACTACGATAGTCCAACTATCTAGTTAACGATAAAATGGGTACAGTCAAACTGTTACAAAAAATAACAATGAATTAGTCCAACTAATTTTAATTAATTAAAATAATTTTTGAAAGACGCGTAAGGCTAAGTATCTGAATGAAATTGCAAATTCAATACTAGCCTCCCACTATTTTTATCAAGTCTCTAACCCTCTGTTGAGAACTCGGGAAATCCTATTTCCTAGTGGGCTAGGATCCCGTTAAATAACACACAACCTTGACTTTGGCCAACAAGTGTATGCTATTTAACTAGGTAGATCTCACAGATCAATTGGATCCAATCCAATTCCTAGATCCGGTTAGGTGGACATCCAAGTCCTAAACATATTGCATATGCCAATGTATCTTATACATTTTCTAACCATATCCTCCGAATCATCTAGGCCTTGGCTTTGGCACAACAAACCTAATGATTCAGTTAAGCGGGACCCATTGACAAGGATAGTTTCGTAATCAATGTCGTTGGACAAGAAGTGATCTTGACTTTGGCCAACAAATCACAACTTGGACAAGACACCGATGTGGACAAAACTCTCATGATTCAAGTACATCATAATTGACAAGGTCTTGACTTTGGCCAACAAACCAATGCCAATTGGATCTTGAACAAAATCATTCAATGGAAGGATAATCCCTTAATATAGATTGAGGGATTTTTGCGTAATTGGCAACCAATTTATTATCTTTGTTAGGTCTCATCATCATACACCCTTAAGCATGCTTCTAAAACATCATAACCAACTACCATGATTGGTTATCAAGTCTCAGGTTAAGACCATATACACCTACCGTGATGCGGCCTCCATAGACACGCAGACATACTACCAATGGGATTCCGCGGGGTCTATCCAGAGCGAAGCTGTTTTCCGTACCATCGGTAAAAACAACCTCCTATCGCACTTGCATAAGTATCCAATACTTAAATATATGAGAACTATGCCGTTGTGCCCTCACAACATGCACAAATGCAATACTAGTCTATTCCGCATTATCGATGTCCGATCTCGATAATACTCCGACTAGGGATATTTAATGATTAAACCTTTTATATTGATACTGTCTCATATCATCTCAATACGGAACTAATCATACGGACTTTTGCCATTAATATCAAAGTAAATAATTTTACAAAACGGAAAAGGCAATTTCATTATCACATAGTTAATTTTGTACAATAATACAATATCATTTACAAAACAGTGACGCTATGGGTCATAATGTCTAACAAATTGGGCCTTTGAGACCCATAGATTGGATTTGGAATCCAAGTATAAAAGGCACTATTAAAAGTGTAATTGTTTTATTTTGAATTAAACATGAATTAGTATTGAATACAATTCAAATTGGATTTAAAATTGTAGTTCGATGTAATTCAAGAATACATACTTTGAGTATTTATTCTTAAACTAGTTGGACTCGCCCAAATTAAATCGTTGTTTGAACATTGGATGGTCATTAATTAAAGATGAATTAATTGGATTAGATTGATTAAACAACATGATTTGTGTGAATACTTGAATGTATTTTTATCAATAATGTATATCGGATGGATATTAGATGGGTGGGGGCAATTTTGGAAATTATTGTAAGTATGGTACTTATTTATTAAATTGGACCTGCGTGTCCAGTCTTTCGCCTCTTTATCTCTTTGTATTTCTCTTCTCAGCAATTTCCCTCAATGTAAATGAGGTTTCTTTAATGTATTATGTAATTGGGTAGAAGTATGAATAGTGCTAGCGGGAGAGAGGAAAGTGAGAGATTTGTTCTAGGAAAAAATTGTTATATATCCATCCGCATATCATTATTAATTTATTCGCACCTTATTATTCTTTTAGAATGCATGTTTAAGGTTGTATGATGAGACCTAATCAAAGATAATAAATTGGTTGCCAATTTACACGAAAAAACACTCAATATATATTAAGCGTTTTCCTTCCATTGAGTGGTTCTCTCTCAAGGTCCAAGATTGGCATTGGTTTGTTGGCCAAAGTCAAGATCATTGTCCATCACATATGTGTTTGAACCACGAAAGCTTTGTTACATATCGCATGTCTTGGGCAGTTGTGACTTGTTGGCCAAAGTCAAGGTCACTTCTAGTTCATCGACGTGGATTGCGAAGCTTTCCCACTGTCAATGGGTCACGCTTAAGTGGAATCATTAAACTTGTTGAGCCAAAGCCAAGGCTTAGTTGATTCAGAGGAAAAGGTTAGGATGATATATTGGATATATGTTTTGGACTTGGAGGTCCACCTACCGGATCTAGGAATTGGATGGGATCCAATTGATCTTAGAGATCTACCTAGTTAAGTTTCATACAGTTTGTTGGCCAATGTCAAGATTGTGTGTTATTTAACGGGATCCTAGCCCACTAGGAAACTAGGTTTCCCGAGTACTCCACAGAGGTTTAGAAGCTCGCCGAAAAATAATGGGAGACTAGTATTAAATTTTCAATTTCGTTTAAATACTTGCCAATACACGCTCCTTTTATTTTATTTATCGTTGTTATAAATATATTAGTTAGACTAATATTGAATATTGCTTTCTTTGAACAGTTAGACTGTACAACACAATACTCCACTTGTAGTTGGTTATATAGTTGGACTATAGTAACCATTACATTTTGAGTGTAACCGAAATCGTTGATTGAATAGTTAGACTATTGCAATCGAGATGGCTGGAAAGATTAGCATTAGAGACATAATCATGGGCAAGAATGTCTTTAACGGCTCGAATTTTCTAGATTGGGAGATGAACCTCAGGATAGTCTTGGGAGCCGAGAAGTTACTCTATGTCATAGAGAAACCTCTTGGGCCTGAGCCCGGAGATGAGCAAATAATAGAGCATGAGCTTTGGAAGACTCATCGTGATGATAACTTTAGTGCTCAATCCGTCATGCTTGCCGCAATGACTCCTCATTTTCGTCGTCAGAACAAAGAATTGGATCCTTATATTATGATGTTAAAATTGAAGGATCTTCACAGGTCTAATCTTAGATCTCAGAAGCATGAGTTGCGAAAAAAGCTCTTTCGATCGTGTATGTCAGAGGGTACATCTGTCGAGCACTATGTGTCATAGATGATTGCTGACATCGAATAGCTAGGTCAGCTGGGCATAACCTTCAATCGAACAGCTAGGTCAGCGAGACTTCCATAGATTTGATCTTACAGTCTCTGTCCGAGTGTTGGGGCGGGTTCATCATTAACTACAATATGATAAACCAAGAAAAGACTCTTGGAGAGTTAATAGCGATGCTGAAAGAGGCAGAGCCAGAGCTTCTAAAGAGCAAGAAGCGTGAGGCGCACCTTACTTCGACATCCCAGAAGGCCAAAGCTTGGCCGAAGGCTTCTGGGGGTGTGAAGAAAATGAAGAAAAAGGGCAAGGCTAAATCATCATAGTCTTCTAGGAAGACTAAGGACATATCCCAAGACGTCTGCCTATATTGTGGCAAATGGGGTCACTAGAAGCTTGACTGCCGTGAGTAAAAGGTGGAGTTGAAGGAAGTGCACACGGGCAAGGCTCCGGCTTCAAGTATGTTTTTTTATAAACATGTCCACTACTGGTTTTAAAAATTGGATTTTTGATTCTGGATGTGGTACTCACATATGTACTGGTGTGTATGATCTGCTGATTAGCAGGATACTTGCTTCAGATGAGATAGACCTATGAGTCGAAAACAGGACGAGAGTTGTTGTTTTGGCCGTTGGGACCTATGTTTTGAATCTGCCATTGGGGCATGTAATTACATTAGGTGACAATTATTTTGTACCTAGTTTGACTAATTAACATCATCTCTATATTTTGTTTAACCCGTTGCGGGTGTACCTTTGTATTCTAGAACACTAGGTGTTTTGTATATAAAGATAACATTTTGATATGTACAACATATGTTAATAATAGTCTTTATATTTTGAATATAAATGAATCTCAAACATATAACATGACAAACAAAAGGCTCAAACTAAGTAACACGAATGAGACTTATTTGTAGCAATGTCTGGGACCCATTGATAAGACTCGTATATCCACTCTTCTGAAGAGTAGATACTTGAATGGATTTGATCCTAATTCATATGATGTCTGCGAATCTTTTTTATTAGGCAAATTGCCTAAAACACCTTTTAGTGGTAAGGGTGTACGTGCCACCAAGCTGTTAGCCATCATTCATGGTGACGTATGTTGGCCCATGTCTAGCCAGGCTAGAGGTGGATATCAATACATCGTAACATGTATGGATTTTGCATCGCGTTATGGTTATGTGTGTCTTATGAAACACAAGTTGGAAATATTTGATAAATTCAAAGAGTTTCGACACGAAGTACAAAAACAGACCAGCAAAAGTATTAAAACATCACAGTTGGACCGTGGTGGAAAATACTTGAATAATGAGTTTCTCGATTACTTGAAAGAGTATAGTATTCTTTTACAATGGACTCCTCCCGGAACACCTCAATTGAGTGGTGTGTCCGAACGGAGAAACCGAACTTTGTTGGATATGGTAAGGTTAAGAATAAGTTGCACTGAGCTATTAATTTCCTTCAGAGGATACGCATTGAACAGTGCAATACTTATTTTGAATACGGTTCTGACAAAGTCTGTTGGACGGACTCCATATAATATATGGACAGGAAAGAAACCAGGTTTCTCATTCTTGAGGATTTGGGGATGCTCGGCATATGTTAAACGTTTGGATGGTACCAAATAAGAACCCAAATCTGATAAGTGCCTATTTGTAATTGGTTATCCTAGGGAAATCAAAGGATATTGTTTCCACAACCCATAAGGGAACAAAATATTTGTCGCTCTCCATGCGGTTTTCCTTAGAGAAATTCCTAAATGCAGTGGTAAGTGGGAGGAAAGTAGAACTCGATGAAAATCAGAGTAATACTATTCCTGGCACCGATCCCTAACGGAACACGAACAGTTCATCAACGATGAGACTGTTCCATAATCTTCTAATACACAAGAACCGCATAGGTCGGAGAGAGTCAGAAAATAACCTAAGAGGTATGGGTTTCTGATCTCACCTCATGAAGATATTAATCTTATTGAGGAAGACGAACCAGCTACGTATGAGGAAGTGATACAAGGTATCGACTCCACTTTATGGCATGGTGTCATGATAGTCTGAAATGGATTCCATGTATACCAACCAAGTTTGGACACTGGTTGATTTACCAGAAGGCATTGTGCCTATTGGTAGCAAATGGGCCTTCATGGTGAAGACAGACATGGATGGCAACAAGCAAACGTACAAAGCTAGACTTGTAACGAAAGGGTATCGTCATCAACATGGTGTTGATTATGACGAAACCTTTTACCCGTTGCCATGATTAATCCATTCGGATAATGCTTGTTATTGCTGTATATTTCGTTTATGAAATATTACATATGAACGTCAAAACCATTTTCCTTAACAGAAACCTTTTGGAGGGTGTTTATATACAACAGCCTGACAGTTTTGTCGTGCCAAAACATGCAAACAAGGTTTGAAAGTTAAATCGGTCCATTTATGGATTGAAGCAAGCATTGCATTCTTGGAACCAACGTTTTGATGAGATCATATTACGATATGGTTTTATTCAAAACGATGATGATTCTTGTGTATATAAGAAGGTTAGTGGGAGTGCATTGACATTGATTGTCCTATACGTTGATGATGTATTGCTTCTTAGCAATAACATTCATATACTAAAAATCGATGAAAGCTTGGCTTTCATTAAAATTCTCCATGAAATTCTTGGTAGTGTCAACCTTTATTCTAGGAATAAGGATCTACTGGGATAGATCTAAAAGTTGTTGGCACTATTCGAGAAGTCGTACATTGACAGTGTTGAAGAGATTCAACATGGATCAGCCCATAGGGGGATACTTCCAATGTCACATGGCGTCTCTTTATCTAAGGACATGTGTCATAAAACTCAAGATGAGAGAGATACAATGAATCGGATCCTGTTCGTTTAAGCAGTCGGATCGATCATGTATGCCATGACATGTACGCGACCTGTTGTCTCATATGCTTTGAGCATCTGCAGTCACTATCAGGCTGATCCAGGTGATGGTCTTTGTATTGATGTTAAGAACATCCTTAAGTATCTTAGATGAACTAAGGATGCTTTCTTAGTATATGGAGAATGAGAACTTGAGGTGACTGGGTTCACCGATGTAAGTTTCCAAACCGATAAAGACGACTGTTAGTCGCAATAAGGGTACATATTTTTTTTGAAAAACAAAACAGTGAGCATGAAATCTTCCAAGCAAGATATTGTTGTCGATCCAACAACAAAAGTGGAATACATTGCTGCGGCTGAGGTAGCAAAATAAGCATTTTGGATCTATAAAATTCCTAATTAGATTAGGAGTAATTCTGTTAGCAGCTGAGCTAGACTATAGCGGAGGCTAAGGAATTATGGTTTCATCAATGATCCAAGTATGTACTTCGATGGTTTCCTCTGATTCGAGAGATCACACATCGTGGCGATGTGGAGATCGAAAAATCGCATCAGATGATAACCTTGCATATCCGCTGGTGAAAACGATATCTCAGCATAAGTAAGAGCGACATGTACATAGTTCAGGTGTTGGACACTTGAGTGATTGGCTATAGGCCAAGTGGGAGATTGTTGGACAATTATGACCCATATCATCACTATTTGTAAAAGACTTGTGTTCTTTGTACATTTTGTAATTGGATTACTTGGATATATAAATGATAAAAGTCCATATGATTAGTACCAGATTAATAAGATATGAGACAATATTAATCCACGAAAGGTTTAATCATTAAATATCCCTAGTCGTAGTATTATCGAGACTGGACATCGATAATGTGGAATAGGCTAGTTTTACACTTTTGCGCGTTATGGAAGCTTAACGACATAGTTCTCATATATTTAAGTATTGGATACTTATGCAAGTGTGATATGAGGTTCTATTAGCCGTTGGATCGGGAACAGCTTCGCTCTGGATAGGCCTCTCAGAATCCTATTGGTAGTATGACTATGTGTCTATGGGAATCCGAATCAGGGTAGGTGTATTTGGTCTTAACCTGAGACTTGCATCGCTAATACTTGTGACAATCAGTACACTTTGGTTTTGGTCGTCCGGGGCTTTAACAGGTTCTGTGTACGCCTCTTCTAGGATTATTGAGAATCGTAGTGTATTGGGTGTGATGTCAAGATGGAAGTATCACTTCAGTCATATGGAGATGATGATCACGCTGAGATATAAAATTAGTACTCTCAAATGCTGCAACTATCGGGATAGTATGACTAGGTCATGATTATCCGATTAAAGAGACTAGTTGCTAGTGATTTGATATATGCTTCGTACGGGGCAGACACAATTCCAGCCCCAAGCCTAGCATGTGACGTCCGATATTGGATCGTAATACGTAATACATTGTATACTACGCCTGATACAGATTATATATATTCGATATTGAATATATTTCTGGAGAATTGGGTAGGCACGGTGCTTTGCTAGAAGCCAACCATGTCTTGTAAATTGGTAAGAACGTGGTACCGGGTACGCACGTGTTCGGATAGTCCGATGACCGTATTTACTGCCAACATATCCAGGGATCTCTTGGGTCGCTTCCTAAAGATTCACCGATGACATTTGAGTTGAACATAATTATTCTAGGATTAATTATGAGAGAAAAAATTAATCTAGGATTAATTACAACAAGAATTTTATCTGGTATTAAATTCGTGAAGAAGAGAGAACACGATTAATTTGGAATTAATCGGTAAAATAAATTTAATAGTTAAATTGGATTTTACTATTTAATTTATTTAATTGGGCTAAAATAATATATCGGATATATTAATTGAAATTGGATTTCAATACTGAATTAAAATTGGATTTTAATTCAAGCGAACAAATTAATTTGGAATTCATTCGTAAGCGACTTTCGTAATAATTTTGCGAGGCATTATTATTTAATTAAATTGGATTTAATTATTTAGCGACAGAAAATTCCTTTAGTCGGATTAAACGAACAGGGCCCAAAGTGTGTTGTGTAAGCCAACTTGAATTTTGAATTCAAAATTAGGTGGGACCCACAACTCATATCACTTGTCAAATTGTGATGGTGGTAGTTGGCAATAGTGATAGGATTATTTAAACAGACAACTCAAAGTCAACAAATGACTAATGAATTAAGTTTGAAACTATTCACTCATCCTCTCCCTCTCTCTTCGACGAATCTACTACCTCTTCTCCTTGAATTTTTGTTGCAAAAATTCACCATTGCTAGCACTTTGGGAGTCAAAAGAAGCTGATAGGGAAACTCACCATTGAGTTTGGAATTCAAAAGAAAGCTTGGAGCTTCTTATACATCCATGAAAGATTTGAAATCCTAAAACCGATCAATGTAAGTTATTTTGCAAACTTTCTTGATTAATTCACACACTAATCAATATTTAGATATCTTTGGCATGTATAGGACACTAACAATGAAATTCTCGACTTAACTTTGTCAAAGTTCCGAATTTTTTCGGTATAACCAAATCGAGTTCGATTTCAATGTTTTCAGTTTCAGTTATCTTAAAATACCATTACAAGCTATTCCAAGCCACTAGTTCACCCAAATTCTCGGCTTACGTATTTTTAGAAAATCTTCCAAAAAAGTTTCCACTAACACTACGGAAGGGCCCCGAACCCTCTGAACCTACCTGGATTTATCTAAACACTATATTATCATCACATATGACTCATATCCATCATTACGATCAAAAACATATTTATACACGGAAAACCCAATTTTACCAAAAACTTGCATAATCTATCAGATCACTATAATTCGTTCCGTTTTCACTCGGATTCTACCAAATGCACATATTCAGTATATTAATACTCAAATAATTCATTTTATATCATTACGCTACTCTACGAAACCACTGGATACATCCGAATATTTAGAGGAAAACTTGAAATTTATGGATTTTTACTAGGAGCTCTTACCGAGATTTCGATGACATATTGTAGAACACAGAAATCGACGACGCTGCCCGGGCTCCCGGCCCGATCGAGAGTACGGAGTAGCCCAATGGGGACTAAACCGGAGAAATAAATGGAATCGCCACCCAGTGTGAACTGAGAAATGATTTAAGGCCGCACTCACCCCTCACAAGGGAAGACCTCAACCGTTGGGTTCGGAATGGTCCCTTACTTATGCCAATTGTAATGAAAGGATTTATGCAATAGTATAACCAAGTCTTATGCAACACATCCAAGATTATGTAATCAACACACAAGTTTGCACACCCATAAACTTAAATAAATACAAATACGTAATTCCATAGACATATTAGACAAAGAAGTGCACAAGATGTGAATAGATAATAACTATAAAGGCAGTAATCAAAAACGGATAATTAAATATGTAATGCAAAAGAAGTGACCAAAGAAGCAAACATGCATGAAATGTGATGAAACAAAATCTGTTTATTGTACGTGCATTCGTGTAGCGTTCGAAAACGCGTTCGAACGGGATAAGGTCTGGTGCATGGTAAAATAAAAACATGCACGTTCGAGTAGCGTCCTGAAACGTGTTCGAACGGAAATGAGACAGAATGTTCGCGTTCAAAAATGCGTTCAAACGAAAATGAGACAGAATGTTTGCGTTCGTGTAGCTTTCGGAAACGCGTTCGAACGGACTACCAAAGTGGTATCTAAAATGACAGAAACACATGCGCGAATGCTTCTCAAGCGGTACGTGGAGTTGTATCCCAAGTACAGACCGTACTACCGTCCATTCGGATTCGGCTACGGAATTTATATCTGGGTTTCCATCCGATATACCAAAAGAGGCAACACTCAAGCATTGACACAACATGAATCCAAAGTGAAGAATGAAAATATAACAATCAAGAAAGGTAAATAACAAGACAATAAAAGAGATGCGAACAAGGCCAACATCTATATGGGACATCGTTTGCCCGATTATACTTCGTCCAGCATGGAAAAACGTCGTGGTAAAGGTAGTCTTTAGGCATTTCCCTCGAATAGAGGACCTTTAATCCAACATAGTTAGCCCATGCGCACTAGATCAACAATACATGAACAAACAAAGAAATAATATGCGAAAAGTAAAAAACGGACTAAAAGGCGCGGCAAAATATTGTGGTAAAGGTAGCCTTTTAGGCTTTTTCTCCCTCAAATAGAGGACCTTTAAACCAACGTAATTAGCCCATGCGCGCATCAAGTAACAATACATGAAAAAAGAAAGTAATAATATGAGACCTCGTATGCCTAATTGAACATATCTCACGTTCAGTCAAACGTATTTCGTCCAGCGGGGCAAAACATCGTGGTAAAGGTAGCCTTTAGGCATTTCCCTCGAATATAGGACCTTTCCCTCACATGATTAGCCCATGCGCATCAAGTAACAATGCATAAACAAAGAAACAATGCACATAAAATAAATAGCGGAACAATAAACAAAAAATTAAATACCAAAATGTAACATATGCTTGAAAGTTTCTCAAGCGGTATGTGGAGTTGTATCCCAAATACAGACCGCACTACCGTCCATTCGGATTCGGCTATGGAATTTACGTCTGGGTTTCCATCCGATATACCGCAAGAGATAGCACCGCCCATTTGACATAATGCAATCATTAACCCAATGTATACATGAAATATGATAATGCATGTAATGAAATAACAATAAATAACGGAAGCGATAAATAGTAAGCTAAGTGCGGAATATTAAAGGAAAATAAATGCAGAAAATAAATGAGAGATGTGACCAATAGTTTGGCCATTTTTAATGTAGGACTTCGCATGCCCGGTTGGACGTATTCCACGTCCAACCAAGCATGCCGTGTCCGAGATAAAAAAATAAAATATAACAAAGGGTGCCCTCATGTCTTACCTTTTAAGTCACTTCCCGGGAGTACGTTACGTCGTCGCCGGAAGGGTTAATGCTCCGTTATTTTTCCGGTTCACAGGTTCAATATTTTCCTTCGCTGTTTCGCTGTTCTCACTGTTTTGGACGATTATCGATGCTGTTTCGGGTAGTTATTTAAGGACGATTTTGGGTTATTTGGGGACTGTTTTTGTCTCATGTTAGGGGACTTTTTTGTTGTTTAATTTTTGGTCAGGGCAGTGTGTTACGGCAGTAGGGGCTGTTTGTTTGCTTGGTGTGGCCAGTGAGTTGGCCGAGAGGTGAAGCTATGTGTCAGCTTCTGTCTGTGTGTTTAAGTATCGGTGGAGGGCTGGCTCGTGTATTTCAAAGTGTCGGTTGGGTGAGTGGGTGGCAGTGTCTCAAAGAGTGCAGTGTGTGTTTACGTGAAGCCAAGTTTATGGCCTGAGTGTGTGAATGGCTATTAATCTAGGGTTTTATCGGTTGATTTGTGTTTGGCTTGTGGCCGTGTGTCTTCGTTTGGTGAGGGGCTGCTGGCTTATTGCCGTGTGAGGTGAGCGTAAGAGGAGAGTGGGGTGTACGTGGGCTGTTTTGTTGTGTTATTTGTATATGTTTATGCTGAGAGAGAGAGACATGAGGGTTCATGAGAGAGAGATGAGATATACCGAGAGAGGGTTGGGAGAGAGAAATAGGCGTGAGTGTTAGGGTTTATTTATTTGTGATTTTTTTTTGTGATCCGTGAAGAGTGAGAAAGGAAAAAAGGAGAGGGGGAAGAGCCAAGGAACAATTAGGGTTGGCATATGTCTCTTTTTATAATGTGCATGCTAGGGTTTCCTTGTGTGTGCATGGCTCAAAAAGGGAAACAAATCAAATAAATATTGGGTGTATTTAATTAAATTATTTAGGGAAATAAATTTGTGTAATTTTGGTGGGGAATATCTTTGATTTGGTGAGTGATTTATTTAAATTAGGAATGGATTTATTTAATTTAGGAATGGGATTTGTTTTGATTTTAATTGGATTTGATTCAACTTAATTGGATTTAATTTAATTTGTGACATGTGTTTTAAATGATTTAATTATTTTTGGATTGGGCTTTGGGCGAAATGGGCTTTGGATGGGTTGCGAGGGTTTTGGGCCGAGGCTAAAATTTTAAAACAGAGGTTAATCGGGCGAACCTGAGGCCAATTAGCAAGTTAAATTTGTTGATGTATTTATTTCTTGAATTTTCCCTTCCAACGTCTGTTTTCCTGTGACTCCCGCAACTTATCAGGTAGTGCCTCCATACGGGGCTCATCATTGGGCCTTATGTAAAAATTCAGTGTCTACAGTCGCCCCCACTTTGATGGGACTTGTGCAGTGTGTGACAGTGACAATCCTTTCAAAGTCATGCATGTATTTTTACTTACTTACCTAGTTCGCTAGTTGTCGTCGAACTTACCTGCTACTTTGCGAGATGTTTTGGACTGAGTTGATGTAAGATGATGGTTCATTTCCGAACCGTTACTGATGTAAGATGATGGTTCATTTCCGAACCGTTACTGATGTGAGGTGGTTCATTTCTGAACCGTTACTGAGTTGAGATTGTGGTCCATTATCGAACCGTTACTTGATGAGATGGTCCATTTTTTGGACAGTTATGACCTATAGCGTCACTATTTGTACAGATCATGGTGTTGTTGTATAAATTAACTATGTGACAAAGGAGATTGAACTCTTATCATTTGTGATTAGATCACCTAGATGTATAAATGATATGAGGTCCTTATGATTAGTTCCTGGATTGAGATGATATGAGACAGTATCAATCCACGAAGGTATAATCATTAAATATCCTTAGTCAGAGTATTATCGAGATTGGACATCGATAATGCGTAAAAGACTAGTATTACACTTGTGCGCGTTGTGAGGGCACAACGGCATAGTTCTCATATATTTGGGTATAGGATACTCATGCAAGTGTAATAGGAAGGTTGTGTTTTACCGATGGTACGGAAAACAGCTTCGCTCTGGATAGACCCCTCGGAATTCCATGGTAGTATGACTATGTGTCTATGGAAGTCCGAAATCAGGGGAGGTGTATTTGGTCTTAACCTGAGACTTGCACCGCTAATACTTGCAACAATCAATATGCTTTGGTTTTAGGTCGTCCAGGGCTTTAACAGGTTCTGTGTACGCCTCTGCTGGGTATATTGAGAATCATAGTGTGTTGTGTGTGATGTCAAGATGGAAGTATCACTCCAGTCATAATGGAGATGATGGTCACGTAGGACACGTAACTGGTTCTCTTAAATGCTGCAGCTATCGGGATAAAATGACTAGGTCATGTTTATCCGATTATAGAGACTAGTTACCAGAGATCCGATATGTGCTTCCTACGGGGCAGACACAATTCCAGCCCCAGGCCTAGCACGTGACATCCGATACTGGTTCGAGATACGTAATACTGCGTACACTACGCCTG
The DNA here is from genome assembly GCA_019454045.1 of Zanthoxylum bungeanum. Lineage (NCBI taxonomy): Eukaryota > Viridiplantae > Streptophyta > Magnoliopsida > Sapindales > Rutaceae > Zanthoxylum > Zanthoxylum bungeanum. Next base: position 233,128 of record SKCR01026322.1, read on the forward strand.
ATACAGATCACATATTCCTGTAATGATATTTCTGGAGAATTGGGTAGGCATGGCGCATTGCTAGAAGCTAACATTGTCTTGTAAATCGGTATAAATGTAGTACGAGGTACTTACGTGTTTGGATAGTCTAAAGACCAAATTTACTACCAACTGTTGGACAATTATGACCCTTAGCATCACTATTTGTACAGATCATGGTGTTGTTGTACAAATTAACTATGTGACAAAGGAGATTGCACTCTTATCATTTGTGATTAGATCACCAAGATATATAAATGATAGGAGGTCCTTATGATTTGTTCCTGGATTGAGAATGATATGAGACATTATCAGTCCACGATGTATAAATCATTAAATATCCCTAGTCAGAGTATTATCGAGATTGGACATCGATAAATACGTAAAAGACTAGTATTACACTTGTGCGCGTTGTGAGGGCACAACGGCATAGTTCTCATATATTTGGGTATAGGATACTCATGCAAGTGTAATATGAGGTTGTGTTTTACCGATGGTACGGGAAACAGCTTCGCTCTGGATAGACCCCCTTGGAATTCCATTGGTAGTATGACTATGTGTCTATGGAAGTCCGAAATCAGGGTAGGTGTATTTGGTCTTAACCCGATACTTGCACCGCTAATACTTGCGACAATCAGTATACTTTGGTTTTGGTCGTCCAGGGCTTTAACCGGTTTCTGTGTACGCCTCTTCTGGGTATATCGAGAATCGTAGTGTGTTGGGTGTGATGTCAAGACGGAAGTGTCACTCCAGTCATATGGAGATGATGGTCACATAAGATACGGTACTAGTACTCTTAAGTACTGCAGTCATCAGGATAAAATGACAAGGTCAGGTTTATCCGATTATAGAGACTAGTTACCAGACATCCGAAATGTGCTTCGTACGGGGCAGACACAATTCCAGCCTCAGGCCTAACACGTGATCATCCGATACTGGATCGACATACATAATACTACGTATACTACGCCTGATATAGATCACATATTCCTGTAAGGATATTTCTGGAGAATTGGGTAGGCATGGCGCTTTGCTAGAAGCCAACCTTGTCTTGTAAATCGGTACAGACGTAGTACTAGGTACCTACGTGTTTGGATAGTCCAACGACCGGATTTACTGCCAACATATTCGGGGATCTCATGGGTCGCTTCTCGAAGATTCACCGATGACGTATGACTCGCACTTTTATTAATCTGGGATTAATTAAATGAGAGAGAGAATTTATCTGGGATTAATTGCATAGATATTTTATCTGGGATAAAATATCAATTAAAGAGAGATAACGATTAATTTGGAATTGGTTTGTTGGCAAAAGTCAAGACCTTTGTCTGTCGAGGATATGTTTGAATCACGAAGGCTTTGTTCCATATCGGTGTCTTGTCCAAGTTCTGGTTTATTGGCCAAAGTCAAGACCACTTCTTGTCCATCGATATTGATTACGAAGCTTTCCATGGTCAATGGGTCACGCTTAACTGGGATCACTAAGTTTATTGTGCCAAAGCCAATGCTTAGTTGATTCAGAGGAAAGGGGTTAGGTAATATATTGGATATATTGGCATATATAAGATATATGTTTCGGACTTGGATGTCCCCCTACTGGATCTAGGAATTGGATTGGATCCAATTGATCTTAGAGATCTACCTAATTAATTATCATACAATTTGTTGGCCAAAGTCAAGATTGTGTGATATTTAACGGGATCCTAGCCCACTAGGAAACACGGATTCTCGAGTACTCGATAGAGAGTTAGAGGCTCGCCGAAAAATAGTGGGAGGCAAGAATTGAATTTGTAATATTCGTTTAATTACTTGCCATACGCGCTCGAACAAATATCATTCGTCAAATATATTAAATGTTAGTTGGACTAATATTTAAATGTTTTTTTAATAAAACAGTTGGACTGTATTCAAACTAATTCAATAAATAGTTAATTTTATAATTGGATTATAGTAATCAATATAATTGAATTAACAAATTAAAAGTATAGTTGATTATATAGTTGGACTATAGTAATCATTATATATAATAGTACCTGAAATCGTTGATTGAATAGTTGGACTATTAGAATCAAGATAAAATTGAAAGATTGACATTTAAAACATAATCCTAAAGAAAATGTATTTAAATGGTTTAATTTTCAAATTGGGAATTATTTCAGGATATTCCTGGAAACTAATAAGTTACTTTATTAGATAAAATAACATATTAGGCCTAAGCCCGGAGTTAAGCAAATAGTATAGCATAATCTTTGGAAGATATATGTGATGATAACTTAAGTGCTTAATCCATTAAGCTTGTCGCAGTAGACTCCTTAATTTCTGAATCAGAACTAAGGATTAGATCCTTAAAGTATGATAAATAAATTGAAGGATCTTCTTAAATCTATACTTAGATTTTAGAAGTACTAAATTGCAATAAATAACTCTTGGAGAGTAAGTGACTATTCTCAATGAGACAAAGTCAAAATTTGCAATAAGGCAAGTAGCGCACGGCACACCTTACTTCGATATTCTAGAAACCCGAAGCTTGGCCAAAGGCTTCTGGAATATGAAAATGGCAAAGGCAAAATCATTATAATATTATGGGAAAGATTTAAAGTTGTTAACACTCTCCGAGAACTCGTACATTGAAAAATGTACGCGACCTGGTGTCCCATACGCTTTGAGCATATGGATTCACAAACAGGCCAATCCATGTGATATTCAGTGGATTGATGTTAAGAACATATTTTGTATCTTAGAGATCTAAGGATACTGTCTTAAACTATGGAGAAGGAGAACTTGAAGTGACTGGGATCACTACTGCAAGTTTCCTAAACCGATAATAACGACTATAATTCGCAAAACGGTACTATACAGTTTGAATAACGGAACAGTGAGCTGGAAATCTTACAAGCAAGATATTGTTACCAAATAAACAAGAAATGCGGATTATTGCTGCAGCTGAGGCAGCAATAGAAGCCTTCTAGGTCGATAATAAATCTAATTAGATTAGATATAATTCTATTAGCAGCTGAGCTAGGCTTGAGCACAGGCTAAAGAATTAATGGTCTCATCAACGATCTAGATACATACTTGGATATTTATCTGATTCGTTTGGATCATAGATCGTGGCGATGTGATGATCGAATAAATCGCATCAGATGATAATCATGCAAATCCACTGACGAAAGCATTTCTCAACAGTTTGAGCCAACCGTACATAGTTCGAGTGTAAGACACTCCAGTGACTGGCTATAGGCCAAGTGGGAGATTGTTAGACAATTATGACCCCTAGCGTCACTATTTGTATAGATCATGGTGTTGTTGTACAAATTAACTATGTGACAAAGGAGATTGCACTCTTATCATTTGTGATTAGATCACCAAGATATATAAATGATAAGAGGTCCTTATGATTTGTTCCTGGATTGAGAATGATATGAGACAGTATCAGTCCACGAAGGATAAATCATTAAATATCCCTAGTCAGAACATTGTTGAGATTGGACATCGATAAATGCGTAAAAGACTAGTATTACACTTGTGCGCATTGTGAGGGAATAACGACATAGTTCTCATATATTTGGGTATAGGATACTCATGTAAGTGTAATATGAGGTTGTGTTTTACCGATGGTACGGGAAACAGCTTCGCTCTGGATAGACCCCCTTGGAATTCCATTGGTAGTATGACTATGTGTCTATGGAAGTCCGAAATCAGGGTAGGTGTATTTGGTCTTAACCTGAGACTTGCACTGCTAATACTTGCGACAATCAATATACTTTGGTTTTGGTCGTCTAGGGCTTTAACCGGTTTCTGTGTACGCCTCTTCTGGGTATATCGATAATCGTAGTGTGTTAGGTGTGATGTCAAGACGGAAGTATCACTCCAGTCATATGGAGATGATGGTCACGTAGGATACGGTACTAGTACTCTTAAGAACTGCAGTCATCGGGATAAAATGACAAGGTTAGGTTTATCCGATTATAGAGACTAGTTACCAGACATCCGACATGTGCTTCGTACGGGGCATACACAATTCCAGCCCCAGGCCTAGCACGTGATCATCCGATACTGGATCGACATACACAATACTACGTATACTACGCCTGATATAGATCACATATTCCTGTAAGGATATTTCTAGAGAATTGGGTAGGCATGGCGCTTTGCTAGAAGCCAACCTTTGTCTTGTAAATCGGTACAAACGTAGTACTAGGTACCTACGTGTTTGGATAGTCCAACGACCGGATTTTCTGCCAACATATCCGAGGATCTCATGGGTCACTTCCCGAAGATTCAACGATGATGTATGACTCACACTTTTATTAATCTGGGATTAATTAAATGAGAGAGAGAATTAATCTGGGACAATTGCGGAGATATTTTATCTGGGATAAAATATCAATTAAAGAGAGATAACAATTAATTTGGAATTAATCGATAAATAATATATTCGATATATTATACGAAATTGGATTTCGACGCGGAATTAAAATTAGATTTTAATTCAGGCGAACGAGTTAATTTAGAATTAATTCGCTAGCGACGTGAATAGTGATTTCGCTAGGCAAAATCATTTCATTACGTCGCAACGGAAAATTCGTTAATTTGGAATTAGCGAACCCGAGCCGGGATTGGTTACGAGCGCATTCGCATTTCGAATTCGAGTGCAGCACGCAAGTCAAATCAAGCTTCAAATCGCTAGTCACATCAAGCGTCAAATCATGTCACTTTGAGTGATGTGACAATTGATTGATTGAGTGATGTGACTTGATGGGAGTGGTTGAAGGCTTTGATTGGTTTGACCTTTGAAAGCCAAATTTGTGTATATGATTTTAGAAAATTAATTACCAAAAATAGATCAACCTAACACACATCTCTCTCTCTTTTTCTCCTTCTCACTCACGCCCAAAGTGGGCTGTTCTTGCTTCTGTTTTCTGCAGTTTGCTGATGAGTGATAAAACTATCACTATTTCTCACTCATTTAACTTAATATTTTGTATAGTTTCTTGAGTTTTGTGAATATTTTGATGTGTTTTGTGTTATTTTGTAGATAAATAAAGTTTCAGGACATTTTGGAGGTAATTTGAAGCAAAACTGTGAAATTTGGTGAAATTTGGCAAAAAAGGTATTTTGGTAATTTTGGTCATCCCGACACAAAGGGTATTTTGGTAATTTTTGGCATCCCGACACCGAAATAAAGTTTCAGAACATTCTGGAGGTGATTTGGAGCAAAACTATGAAATTTGACGAAAAGGGTATTTTGGTAATTTTGGGCGTCCCGACACCGAGGGTATTTTGGTAATTGCACCACCATGCCACATGTCAGAAATTCAACGAGCCGTCTTTTTTAGCACACCATGCCACGTGTCGAAAATTCAGCGATCCAAAAAAAAATAATAAAAATAAAAATAAAAATCAGAAAAATAATAAAATAATAAAAAATCAAAAAATAATAATAAAAAATTAGATTTTTTTGCCTATAAATAGATTTCGAATTTTTAGTTTCAAATGTACCTCTTCCTCTGAAATCCTTATAAATAAAAGAGAGTCTCTCTTATTTGCTTCTTTTATTCAGTTTTATTTACGCTTTGTAGTAGTAATTATATCCATCTATGAGGGGGTAACTCTCTATGCTGAGGTAATGAGGTAATACTTTTACTTTTGCTATTTAGATTAATCTCCCTTTAAAAATATATATATAAACTACTTAAAATCTGAATTAATAAAGGATACCGCCATACTGGACGGTTGGTTAAGTTTATATTTTTGTTCCGCCTTATGGCTGGTATATTTGAATTTGACTTAATCAGGATACCGCCATTCCGGACAGTTGGTTTAAAAAATCACAAGATTATATATTATTTTATGGGAGATATCTAAATAGTGAATAGTAGAAGTTAATTCCTTTTACCTTAGCATTTCTTTTTATTACTTTTCAGCAATTTCATTTTATGTCTTTTAAAGTTTATATCAGCTTTAGTTATGTGTTGTAACTAAGTTAAATATCTAGGGTTGTGATAAAATCTAATATCACTGGTTAAAAAAAAAGGGTTAGATTATAGTTTGGATAATTAAAAGAATTATTTGTTGAGTCATAACCTTATGCCTTTTATTAACTGATCACTAATAAAATTGATTAGATAAAACTTAAAATGAACTAGACATAGGGATTTTAAGTTTAAAGACCTTATACTCAACAACCCACGATCTTCTTTAAGGATAGATAAACCTTTAATAGATTTCCTTACAGGATAGGAATATACCTGTTGGGCGGGGGTAATCAATAATTGGAATTCAATCTTAATGAATCTAGGTAATTTAATTGACATAGACATATGATCAATTTGATTATTCTAGGTATTTGTAAATGACCATCGGAAGAGGCTTTTACATAATTTAGTGTTCCAGATTAATAATTCAATATTTTACCTAACTATGATATAATCACTTCATCTTTTAAAAGATATAGAAAGATTCACAACCCTAGATCTTTGAGTCTTTTATTTTCCTTAGTATTTTCTTTTATCTTTTTATTTATTTACTTATTTAGCAAATCTACAAAATCAAATCAATCAAGCAATCAATTCCCTTCTCCCTCAATTAGATATTTGTAAATAAATAGTATCAACAATTAATAACAATAGTAGGAATTAAGTCCTCGTGGGATCGATATTTTTATACTACTTGAACGATACGTGCGCTTGCGTTATACGTGTGTGTTTACGCCGGTCAAGTTTTTGGCGCCGTTGCCGGGGACTTATTTTTCTTGAGTTATTAATTTTGAAGAGCTATCTAATTTACTTATATCTAATTTTCTTTATTAATCTGTACTTTTTATTTCTTTCTTTTGTTTTCAGGTAATTGAAAAAATGGAACATTTTGAAACATTACGAGCTTTACTAGAAAAGATACACCCCAAATCAGGGAACAACAATCTAGTTTTCTGAGGCCTGTTGTCCAGCCCAACAACTATCACTGGAAGCCAGAACCAAGCAATGCTACATTTGCTCATCAGAATGAAATGGGGAGATGTGTAATATGTGATGGTAACCACCCGAGCGATCAATGTATATACTTTTCAGAGTGGCAGAATTATTGGAATCATTCAAGGTACGTAGAATCATAACATTTTCCATCTTATCCACCATCCATTTACGATCTTCATCAAGAACCAGATCCATCAGAGGAAGATCAGTTGATTCACTTGCTCAAAAATTTGTTCGAGGAACGGGAATCTCAATTTAATGTAAAAATTCAGAGTCAAGCGGCGTCTATACAAAGGATGACATATCAAGTTAGACAATTAACAGAGAACCTGAATCACATATCTCACGGAGCAAATTCAAATAATACTGAAGAAGCCTTCGAATATCCTGAGATTCATCATGACATCATAACAGAGGATGAGGCTGAGCAGTATCAAGAATCAGAGGTATCAGTTCAGGAACCTGCACCAACAAAATCTCAATTTGATTTTTATTATTCTGACTCTGACGAGGATGAAGAAGCTGAGTTTCTTGTACTAACTGCACCAACAAGGAAAGATGAAACTTTCCATCCTCATAATGCAGATCTTGGAGAATGCTTTGCATTAATGTTTGAAGACGATCTACCTAAGCCAATCAGCTCACTCAGATCAGAGGATGAAGACCTAAAATCTGATATTTCTTTACATTTCACATTGATATTTCAGGAGCATGCATTTCACAGATGACAGATGAAGAACTGAATGCTGAGATCCTAAAATTCATCTGTGAAGAAAAGGTAGAGCAAGAAGCAGAGCAAATAAAGGAGCAATTGTCAGACAAAATAATAAAGATACATTGAATTCAGGAGAAACATCGCTGTTTTGGGGAGTACAATCAAAGATATCAACCAGAAGCTTGACAGAATGGAATTTCCATTCCAAGTCAAGCACCACACAAGACCTCCTGATTTTCTTTCTTTCCTTTCAGGAATCACTGGAGCAACAATGATTAAAAAGGTGGCACAAGTACTGAATGAGACAAAACTCGTTTTGCCACTTTACCGTTGGAAGAGACCCTTCAAAAGCAACGCACATGGGAATGTCTTTAATAGGACATCCAAAACGACGCTGAAACCGCCTTGACAAATGGATTTCAGTCACGTCTGGCTGAAGACGAAAAATTTAGCGTTAGGAGGGAGGCAACCCATGCAATTTATTATAGATCTTAACCTTTAATTTTCCTGTAGATTTTCAGCTAACCAGGTATGATCTTCTAAACTCTTCTTTTACTGTTTAAGACATTGAAAAATACAAAAAAAATAAAAAAAATTATAAAAACAAATGGCATATTTAAAGTTAGGTGATGGTTTGGTGTCTTCCTTCACTCACTACCTTTTTATAAGGAAAAGCTGTGAAGGCACCTAGATAATCATTCACCAGTAGCTTGTTGTGATAGACTAGTTTGGAGGACTTGTTGTTTATTCCTGACACCAAGCGATAAGAGCCTAAGAGGCTAGGTACTTAAGTGAGCCTCGCTCCACCTTCCCTCTGGGGAATCTACAACGGGAAGTCCATTCGACAGTTAGTCACACACCATAAATTCGTTGGCACGTACCATAAGGTATAAAAAAGGTGCGTTCACTTGGTCGCTTGAACCTTGAGTGGGGAGTCCTAGTTGTGAACAATCATTCGTCAGCGAGAGCCTTTGAAAAAAAAAAAAAACACATGTAAATTATAGTTTTATGACTAGTAGAAATATGTGGTTGTTATGTTGACTAAAAAGATGAAATTGGTAAGAAATAGCTGTGTAAGGAATTTCCACTCCTGAGACGTATTTCAAACCTAATTCAAAACAAGTTAATTTTTGTTTATTCACTTTTGAATTATTTAATCTGTAAGTTCTCCATAAAACTGACTAAAATGGATCTTCATATACTTAGTTGGCAGATATTATCAACATGCATGGTAACATACGGACATAGGATAAAATTGAAAAGATTGTAATATTCAGTGCTATAGTTTAATTGGAGAAGAGCATCTCAAAAAAAAAGTGATAGAATAAAAAAAAAATGTATGAGATCCGAGTTATTAAGTCTGTAAGGGTATTTTAATACCTAGTGCCCTAAAACCAACTGGTTTGGGAGTCATGGCCCAAAGCTCGTTACATGGATCAAAAATGATGAAATATATATATATATATATATATATATCTGAAGTCTGAGTAATTAAGTCCTTAGGGGTGTCTTAACACCTGATGCCCTAAAGCCAACTGGTTTGGGAGTCACCGACCTAAAGCTCGCTACATAGATGGAAGATATTGTATATAAATAAAAAATAGAGAAAAAAAATCAAAAAAAAATCAGAAAAATCAGAAAATTTATTCCATTACTACAAAATGTGTGAAATCTGATAAAACTTTAGGACAAAAATATTACTCTCTTATCAACTGCACTTATGACCGTTGTGGGCAAAAAAGAGTTGTCTAATATTTTGTTGGCTGTGTATAAGAAGAATGGTAAAAAATAATCGGAGAATTTACTTATTAGTAATTTAGAATGAAACAAAACAACTAATAACTTGGAGTAGAAGTTTCACCTAATTAGTCACTAACTTCTTTATTCTCTTTTCTCTTATCTTTTTGCTTTTGTGTGCATTAGTTTCACTACCTTTTTACTTTTATAAAAATGTTTGTGGGTATCATTGCTGTAAACCCTCACGAGACTACAACTCGTCCACTAGGGACACCTATGGGGTTTAAAGGCTTGTTGCATATGCTAAATGCAATCGTGATCCCTACGAAAGTGGCTTAGTTAAATTTTATTTTTTTATTTTATTTTGCTCGAGGACTAGCAAAATGTTAGGTTTGGGGGTGTGATGAGTGATAAAACTATCACTATTTGTCACTCATTTAAATTAATATTTTGTATAGTTTCTTGAGTTTTGTGAATATTTTGATGTGTTTTGTGTTATTTTGTAGATAAATAAAGTTTCAGGACATTCTGGAGGTGATTTGAAGCAAAACTGTGAATTTTGTGTGAAATTTGGCAAAAATGGTATTTTGGTAATTTTGGGCGTCCCGACACAAGGGTATTTTGGTAATTTTTGGCATCCCGACACCGAAATAAAGTTTCAGACATTCTGGAGGTGATTTGGAGCAAAACTATGAAATTTGACGAAAAGGGTATTTTGGTAATTTTGGGCGTCCCGACACCGAGGGTATTTTGGTAATTGCACCACCATGCCACATGTCAGAAATTCAACGAGCCGTCTTTTTTAGCACACCATGCCACGTGTCGAAAATTCAGCGATCCAAAAAAAAATAATAAAAAAAAAAATAAAAATCAGAAAAATAATAAAATAATAAAAATCAAAAAATAATAATAAAAAATTAGATTTTTTTGCCTATAAATAGATTTCGAATTTTTAGTTTCAAATGTACCTCTTCCTCTGAAATCCTTATAAATAAAAGAGAGTTCTTCTTATTTGCTTCTTTTATTCAGTTTTATTTACGCTTTGTAGTAGTAATTATATCCATCTATGAGGGGGTAACTTCTCTATGCTGAGGTAATGAGGTAATACTTTTACTTTTGCTATTTAGATTAATCTCCCTTTAAAAATAATATATAAACTACTTAAAATCTGAATTAATAAAGGATACCGCCATACTGGACGGTTGGTTTAAGTTTATATTTTTGTTCCGCCTTATGGCTGGTATATTTGAATTTGACTTAATCAGGATACCGCCATTCCGGACAGTTGGTTTAAAAAATCACAAGATTATATATTATTTTATGGGAGATATCTAAATAGTGAATAGTAGAAGTTAATTCCTTTTACCTTAGCATTTCTTTTTATTACTTTTCAGCAATTTCATTTTATGTCTTTTAAAGTTTATATCAGCTTTAGTTATGTGTTGTAACTAAGTTAAATATCTAGGGTTGTGATAAAATCTAATATCACTGGTTTAAAAAAAAGGGTTAGATTATAGTTTGGATAATTAAAAGAATTATTTGTTGAGTCATAACCTTAATGCCTTTTTATTAACTGATCACTAATAAAATTGATTAGATAAAACTTAAAATGAACTAGACATAGGGATTTTAAGTTTAAAGACCTTATACTCAACAACCCACGATCTTCTTTAAGGATAGATAAACCTTTAATAGATTTCCTTACAGGATAGGAATATACCTGTTGGGCGGGGGTAATCAATAATTGGAATTCAATCTTAATGAATCTAGGTAATTTAATTGACATAGACATATGATTCAATTTGATTATTCTAGGTATTTGTAAATGACCATCGGAAGAGGCTTTTACATAATTTAGTGTTCCAGATTAATAATTCAATATTTTACCTAACTATGATATAATCACTTCATCTTTTAAAAGATATAGAAAGATTCACAACCCTAGATCTTTGAGTTTTATTTTCCTTAGTATTTTCTTTTGTCTTTTTATTTATTTACTTATTTAGCAAATCTACAAAATCAAATCAATCAAGCAATCAATTCCCTTCTCCCTCAATTAGATATTTGTAAATAAATAGTATCAACAATTAATAACAATAGTAGGAATTAAGTCCTCGTGGGATCGATATTTTTATACTACTTGAACGATACGTGCGCTTGCGTTATACGTGTGTGTTTACGCCGGTCATTTGCCGAGAATGATGGAGAAGAAATAGAGTGGTTTTTGTGGTAAAAATCATCAAGTGTTAGCACACAAAAGGGTCTTGCGAAGGTGATAGGGAAACCAACCCGTGATCATGGAATCAAATCACGAAAAGCTTGGAGCTTGGAGGTTGATTCATGGCCGAATTTGAGGACTGGTTTTTGGTGGACTGCCGTGAGCTTCCAAGGGTCAAAGGGCTTAAAAAGTTTCGTTCATCACTGCATCGCTCAAACCGATCATTGTGAGTATTCCGCAACTCGCTTGAATGTATTCACATGTGTTTCATGCTTGTTAAATGATCTTGGGAAGCTTAGAAAACTCCAACACCAACATATATGGGGATCTCATGGGTCTCTTCCCGAAGATTCACCGATGACGTATGACTCGCACTTTATTAATCTGTGATTAATGAGAAGAGAGAGAAAATTAATCTAGGATTAATTACGGAGATATTTTATCTAGGATAAAATATCATTTAAAGAGAGAGAACGATTAATTTGGAATTAATCGATAGATTAATATATTCGATATATTAAACGAAATTAGAATTCGACGCGGAATTAAAATTAGATTTTAATTCTGGCGAACGAGTTAATTTAAAATTAATTCGTTAGCGACGTGAATAGTGACTTCGCTAGGCATAATCATTTAATTACGTCCCAACGGAAAATTCGTTAATTTTGAATTAGCGAACCCGAGCCCGGGATTGTTTGCGAGCGCATTCGCATTTCGAATTCGAGTGCGGCACCCAAGTCACATCAAGTGTCAAATCACTAGTCACATCTAGCGTCACATCATTCGTCAATCAAGTGATAAATATCTTTCACTTTGAGTGATTGACACCAGTCACTATTCATTGATTGATTGATTGATGGTGGTAGATGGAAAAGCTTTAAAGCTTGTACTTGTTTGACTTTTTTGAAAATCAAATAAATGGTATATGTTTAATTGTTTTGGAATAAAATTAACTAATACACATTTTTCCATCTCTCTCTCATTCTCTCTTCTTCCTCATTCACGCCCAAAGTGGGCTGTTGCTCTTCATTTTCTGGTCACTGTCGTGACAGTGAAGGGAGAAACCATGGTGTTTTTGTGGCAAAAACATCAAGAGCTAGCACTCAAAGAGACGTCCTAAGGTGATTGGGAAACCCACTTGTGAGCTTGGGATCATTTAACAAAGCTTGGAGCTTGATGAAGGACCACCAAAGCCGAAAATGGAGGAGCCAATTTCAGTCACTGCCGTGAGCTGTTGGAGGGTAGAAAATTATTTTTTTGTCTTCACCGCATCGTCTCAACCGCTCGATGTAAGTATTCCGCAACTTCATCGATTGTATTCACATGCGTTTTTATGCTTGATATTCGATCCTTGGGACCGTAGAAACTCCAACAATGGTATCAGAGCGAGTTAAAAGCATGAAACTTGATTTAAGGCTTAAAATTAGGTAAAATGTACTTGAGCATAATTTTTATGAAATTGGATGATTGAGTATGCTTAAATGTGTTTTAATTGAAGATTGATTGGATCAATTTCATGAAAAATGGTTTGGAACAATTTCGCCCAAAATGTTAGGCTTGGCCGAAAATACATGATGCCCTAATTGTCTTGGATTTTTTGATTTTGATTCATTGGATGAGTTGGAAATCAATTGGGAATGTTGATTTAATGTTGAATTTTATTCAATTGGATTGGATTTAAAATTTGACATAAAATCCCCATTTTGCCGAGACTTTGAAGCATGAATTGGGTTTGATTTTTGTTAAATTGTGTTGGACACTAATTGATGTTAAAGAGCATGATTAGTTATGTAAATTGATGATTTGGAAATGTTGATTTATTTAATTAATTATGTTATACACTTTAGATTAATTAAATTGTAAAATTGGATTTTGTAATTTAGTTAATTGGGCCTATTTTGGAAATTGGGCTTGTAAAGTTGTCATTGGGCTTATTGGGCTTGGTTGTACCAAGATTGGTTTAGGCTAAATTGGTTGGATCCAATTGGGCCCAAAACCACTTTCATAAAGCCCAAATGCGACTAATGGACCTTTAATATTTTAATTGGGCCTAATGGGCCTAAATTGATTTCTAGGCTTATGGGGTTATTCCTTGATTGGGCTTTGGTTATTGGGTTTGACCCAAGTTGACCAAAAGTCCACGCCTTAAAGAAATTAATTAAAAGCCCATTGGACTTTAATTAAATGAACATTGGATGTTAATCGGGCTTTGAGACCCGTAACGATTAAATTTGGAATTTAAGTCGTAAAGGTTCGTTAATAAAGTGTAATATTTAATTTGGAATTAAATAGTAAATTAGTATTAAATACATATTTAATTGGATTTAATGTTGTAGTTTAATTTAATTCAAGAATTCGTACTTTGAGTACTTATTCGCAAAACGAGTTTGACTCGCGCAAAATCAAATCGTTGTTTGAACATTGGATGGTCACTAATTATCAGATTAATTAATTGGATTAGATTGATTGATAGTATGCTTGTGTGAATACATGGTTGCGATGCATGAATAATGAATATCAGATGGATATTAGATGGGTGGGGCAATTTTAGAAATTGTTGTAATAAATTTGGAATTTATTAATTGGACCTGCGTGTCCAGCCTATTATCTCTTTACTCTTTGTATTTCTCTTCTCACCTATTCCCCTCAATGTAAATGAGGTTTCTTTAGAAGTGTAGTGTAACAGGTAGAGTAAATACTTGTGCTAGAGGGAGAGAGGAAATGGAGAGATTTGATCTAGGATCAATGTGTTAAGTATCGATCCGCATATCATTATTATTTATTTATACGCGTCTTATTATGTGTTTAGAATGCATGTTTAAGGGTGTATGATGATGATACCTTAACAAAGATAATAAATTGGTTGCCAATTTGCACGCGAAAAACCTTCACAAAATATTAAGCGTTTTTCCTTCCATTTAGTGATTCTTACTCAAGATCCAAGACTGGCATTGGTTTGTTGGCCAAAGTCAAGACCTTTGTCCGTCGAGGATGTGTTTGAATCACGAAGGCTTTGTTCCATATCGGTGTCTTGTCCAAGTTGTGGTTTGTTGGCCAAAGTCAAGACCACTTCTTGTCCATCGACATTGATTACGAAGCTTTCCATGGTCAATGGGTTCCGCTTAACTGGGATCACTAAGTGCCAAAGCCAAGGCTTAGTTGATTCAGAGGAAAAAGGTTAGGTAATATATTGGATATATTGGCATATATAGGATATATGTTTCAGACTTGGATGTCCTCCTACTGGATCTAGGAATTGGATGGGATCCAATTGATCTTAGAGATCTGCCTAGTTAATTATCATACAATTTGTTGGCCAAAGTCAAGATTGTGTGATATTTAACGGGATCCTAGCCCACTAGGAAACACGGTATCCCGAGTACTCGACAGAGGGTTAGAGGTTCACCGAAAAATAGTGGGAGGCAAGTATTAAATTTGCAATATTCGTTTAGTTACTTGTCATACGCGCTCATATCAAATTTTTCGTCAAATAAATTATTTATTAGTTGGACTAATATTTAATAGTTGTTTTAATAAAACAGTTGGACTGTATTCAAACTAATTCAATTAATAGTTGATTTTATAATTGGATTATAGTGATCAATATAATTGAATTTGACAAATTAAAAGTATAGTTGATTATGTAGTTGGACTATAATAATCATTATATTAAATATTACCTGAAATCATTGATTAAATAGTTGGACTATTAGAATCAAGATAAAATTGAAAGATTAACGTTTAAAACATAATCCTAGGGAAAATGTATTTAAATGGTTTAATTTTCAAATTGGGAATAAATTTCAGGATAGTCCTGAAATCTAATAAGTTATTTTATTTGATAAAATAACATATTAAGCCTAAGCCAGGAGTTAAGCAAATAGTAGAGCATGATATTTGGAATATTCATGTGATGATAACTTTAGTGCTTAATCCATTAAGCTTGCCAAATAGACTCCTTAATTTCTTGATCGGAACTAAAGATTAGATCTTTAAAGTAAGATAATGAAATTGAAGGATCTTCATAGATCTATTCTTAGATCTTAGAAGCTATTAAATTACAATAGTAAACTCTTGGAGAGTTAAATGGCTATTCTCAAGGAGACAAAGCTAAAGTTTGCAATAAGGCGAGAAGCGCAAGGCGCATCTTATTTCGATATTCTAGAAGGCCAAAGGCTTGGCCAAAGGCTTATGGAGTGTGGAAATGGGCAAAGGCAAAATCATTATAATCTTCTGGGAAGACAAATGACATATCCCAAAATGTCTGCCTAAATTGTGGCAAACGGGATCGCGGAAGCATGACTGCCGTTTGGACAAAGCAGACATGAAGGAATTGAAGACGGGCTAGGCTCTGACTTCAAATATATTTGTCATAAATATGTTCACTACTAGTATTCAAATTGGATTTTAAATACTTAGTGTGGTACATAAATATGTACTGGTGTGCAGAATCTGCTATGAACAGGATACTGACTTCAGTTGAGATTAATTTGCGAATTGGAAACGGGACGAAAGTCGCTGTTTTAACCGTAGATACCTAAGTTTAGGAACTACCCTTTTGGTGTGTACCCAAATTTGGAAACTGTTATAATGTAACTAGTTTGACTAGAAACATTATCTTTATATCAATGTATAACCCGCTGTGGGTGTACCTTTATATTCTAGAACACTAAAGTGTTTCATTATATAAGGATGATATTGAGATAAACACATTAGATGTGAATAACAGTATTTATATTTTGAATATAAATAAATCTCAAACGTATGACATGACAAATAAATAGCTAAAACTGATTTGATCAAATGAAACTAATTTGTGGCATTATTGTCTGGGACACAATTAAACAAGACTCGTATATCCACACTTTCAAAGAGTGGGTACTAGGACTGATTTGATTCCAGTCAAATAAAGTATACGAATCTAGTTTATTGGGCAAAGTGCCTAAAACACTATTTACTTGGTAAAAGTGCAAATGCCACCGATCTGTAAGCCCTAGTTCATAGTGAATCAAGTAGGCCCATGTTTAGCTAGGCTAGAGGTGGATATGAATATTTCGTGACCTTTATGGATGTGGCATCGCGTTATGGTTATGTGTTTCTTTTGAAGAACACAAATCGAAAACTTTTAAGTTTCGACCCGAAAATAGACAAACAGATCGGCTATAGTATTAAACAGTCACGGTAAGACCGTAATGGAAAATACTTAAGCAATAAGTTTCTCATATACTTGAAAGAGTAAAGTATTCTTTCAAATGAGGACTCCTCCCGGAACACGTCAATTTGACGGTGTGTCTGAATAGGATAAACCGAATTTTGTTGGACATGATAAGGTTAATCATGAGTCACTCTGAGCTACCATTTCCTTCAACGGATAAGCATTTAACAGTGCAAAACTTATTTCGAATAAGGTTCCATAAAATCTGTTTGACAAACTTCATATTAGATATGAACAGGAAAGAAATTGGGTTTCTCATTCCTGATGATTTGGGTATGCTGGGCATATGTTTGGATGATACCAAACTAGAACCCAAACTTGGATAAGTGCAGAAGTTGTAGGTTATCCTAGGGAAACCAAAGTATAGTACTTATACAACTCACTAGAGAACAACGTAATTGTTGCTCGCCATGCGTTTTTTCCTAAGAGGAATACCAATATGCAGTGGTAAGTGTGAGGATAGTAAAACTCGATGAAAATCGGAGTAATACTATTCCAGGCATTGATTCCTTAATGGAACACGTATAGTTCATCAAGGATGAAACTATACCAGTAATATTCGAATACACAAGAACCGCGTAGATCGGAGAGAGTCAGAAAACAACCTACGGTATGGGTTTCTGATCTCACCTCGTAAAAGATGTCAATCTTATTGAGGTATACCAACTGACTACGTATGAGGAAGTGATACAAGGTATCAACTCCCAATTATGGCAAAGTGCCATGATATCCGAAATAGATCCCATGTATACCAACTAAGTTTAGACACTAGTTGTTGTACCGCAAGGCATTGTGCATATTGGTACTATATAAGTCTTCTAGGAAGACATACGTGGAAGGCAACATACCAACGTGCAAAGCTAGGCTTGTAGTGAAAAGGTATCGTTATCAACATTGTGTCGATTACGACGAAACCTTTTACCTGTTGCCACAGTAAATCCATTTGGAAAATGCTTGCTAATGCTACATGTTTCATTTATGAAATGTGGCAGCTGAATGCCAAAACCGCTTTCCTTAACGGAAACCTTTTGGAGGATGTTTACAACATCCTGTCGGTTTTGTCGTACCTAAACTAGCAAACAAGGTTTGCAGGTTATTCGATCCATGTTTGGATTGAAGCAAGCATGGCGTTCTTGAAATTATCGTTTTGATGTAATTATAATAGTTTATGATTTAATTCAAAACGAAAATGATTCTTGTGTATATAAGGAGGTTAGTGGGAGCGCACTGACAGTGGTTGTCCTATAAATAATGATATTCCCATATTACAATCGGTGAAAGCTTGGCTTTCGAGAAAATTCTCCGTAGAATTCTTGGGAGAAACAAACTTTATTATAGGAATAAAGATCTACTGGGATAGATTTAAATTTGTTGATACTCTCTGAGAACTCGTACATTGAAATAAATGTACGCGACCTAGTGTCTCATACGCTTTGAGCATATGGAGTCACAATCGGGCCAATCCAAGTGATAGTCATTGGATTGATGTTAAGAACATCCTTGAGTATCTTAGAGGAACTATGTATGCTTTCTTATACTATGGAGAAGGAGAACTTGAAGTGACTAGGATCACTGCTGCAAGTTTCCTAACCAATATAACGACTGTAAGTCACAAAACGGTACTATAAAGTTTGAATAACGGAACAGTGAGCTGGAAATCTTCCAAGCAAGATACTGTTACCGAATAAATAAAAAAAGTGGATTATTGATGCAGCTGAGGCAGCAACAGAAGCCTTCTGGATTGATAATAAATCTAATTATATTAGATATAGTTCTATTAGCAGCTGAGCTAGGCTTCAACGCAGGCTAAAGATTTAATGGTCTCATCAACGATCCAGATATATACTTCGACTATTCATCTGATTCGTTCGGATCATATATCATGGCGATGTGATGATCGTATAAATTGCATCAGACGATAATCATGCAAATCCGCTGATGAAAATCTTTTCTCAGTAATTTGAGCGAACCGTATATAGTTCGGGTGTAAGACACTCGAGTGACTGGCTATAGGCCAAGTGGGAGATTGTTGGACAGTTATGACCCATAGCGTCACTATTTGTACAGATCATGGTGTTGTTGTACAAATTAACTATGTGACAAAGGAGATTACACTCTTATCATTTGTGATTAGATCACCTAGATATATAAATGATAGAAGGTCTTTATGATTAGTTCCTGGATTGAGATGATATGAGACAGTATCAATCCACGAAGGTATAATCATTAAAAATCCCTAGTCAGAGTATTATCGAAATTGGACATCGATAATACGTAAAAGACTAGTATTACACTTGTGCGCGTTGTGAGGGCACAACGGCATAGTTCTCATATATTTGGGTATAGGATACTCATGCAAGTGTAATAGGCGGTTGTGTTTTACCGATGGTACGGAAAACAGCTTCGCTCTGGATAGACCCCTCGGAATTCCATTGGTAGCATGACTATGTGTCTATGGAAGTCCGAAATTAGGGTAGGTGTATTTGGTCTTAACCTGAGACTTGCACCGCTAATACTTGCGACAATCAATATGCTTTGGTTTTAGGTCGTCCAGGGCTTTAACAGGTTCTGTGTATGCCTCTGCTGGGTATATTGAGAATCGTAGTGTGTTGGGTGTGATTTTAAGACGGAAGTATCACTCCAGTCATAGTGGAGATGTTGGTCACGTAGGATACGGAACTGGTTCTCTTAAATGCTACAGCTATCGGGATAAAATGACTAGGTCATGTTTATCCGATTATAGAGACTAGTTACCAGAGATCCGATATGTGTTTCGTACGGGGCAGACACAATTCCAGCCCCAGGCCTAGCACGTGACATCCGATACTAGATCGAGATACGCAATACTATGTATAATACGCCTGATATAGATCACATATTCCTGTAATGATATTTCTGGAGAATTGGGTAGGCATGGCGCTTTGCTAGAAGCCAACCTTGTCTTCTAAATCGGTATAAATGTAGTACGAGGTACTTACATGTTCGGATAGTCCGACGACCGAATTTACTGCCAACATATCCGGGGATCTCATGGGTCGCTTCCTGAAGATTCACCGATGACGTTTGACTCGCACTTTATTAATCTGGGATTAATGAAAAGAGAGAGAAAATTAATCTAGGATTAATTACGGAGATATTTTATCTAGGATAAAATATCATTTAAAGAGAGAGAACGATTAATTTGGAATTAATCGATAGATTAATATATTCGATATATTAAATGAAATTGGATTTCGACGTGGAATTAAAATTAGATTTTAATTCGGGCGAACGAGTTAATTTAGAATTAATTCTTTAGCGACGTGAATAGTGACTTCGCTAGGCATAATCATTTAATTACGTCGCAACGAAAATTCGTTAATTTGGAATTAGCGAACCCGACTCCGGGATTGTTTGCGAGCGCATTCGCATTTCGAATTCGAGTACGGCACGCAAGTCACATCAAGCGTCAAATCGCTAGTCACATCATTCGTCAATCAAGTGATAGATGTCTTTCACTTTGAGTGATTGACACCAGTCACTATTCATTGATTGATTGATTGATGGTGGTAGATGGAAAAGCTTTAAAGCTTGTACTTGTTTGACTTTTTTGAAAATCAAATAAATGGTATATGTTTAATTGTTTTGGAATACAATTAACTAATACACATTTTTCCATCTCTCTCTCTTTCTCTCTTCTTCCTCATTCACGCCCAAAGTGGGCTGTTGCTCTTCATTTTTAGGTCACTGCCGTGACAGTGAAGGGAGAAACCATGGTGTTTTGTGGCAAAAACATCAAGAGCTAGCACTCAAAGAGACATCCTAAGGTGATAGGGAAACCCACTTGTGAGTTTGGGATCATTTAACAAAGCTTGGAGCTTGATGAAGGACCACCAAAGCCGAAAATGGAGGAGCCAATTTCAGTCACTGTCGTGAGCTGTTGGAGGGTAGGAAATTATTTTTTTGTCTTCACCGCATCGTCTCAACCGCTCGATGTAAGTATTCCGCAACTTCCTCGATTGTATTCACATGTGTTTTTATGCTTGATATTCGATCCTCGGGACCGTAGAAACTCCAACACCATTTCTGAACCGTTACTGATGAGAGATGGTGGTCCATTTCCGAACCGTCACTTGCTAAGATGATGGTCCATTTCCCAATGGAGTCGCCAAACTATAGAACACATAAATCGGCGACGATGCCCGGGCTCGCGGCCCGGTCGGGAGTACGGAGTAGCCCGAGGGGGACTAAACTAGAGAAATAAATGCAGTCGCCACCGAGTGTGAACTGGGAAATGATTTAAGGCCGCAATCACCCCTCGCAAGGCAAGACCTCAAACTGTTAGGTTTGGAATGGTCCCTTACTTATGTCAATTGTAATGAAAGGGTTTATGCAATAGTATAACCAAGTCTTATGCAACACATGCAAGATAATGTAATAAACACACAAGTTTGCACACCCATAAACGTAAATAAATACAAATGTGTAATTCCATAGACATATTAGACAAAGAAGTGCACAAGATGTGAATAGATAATAACTATAAAGGCAGTAATAAAAAAACGGACAATTAAGTATGTAATGCAAAAGTAGTGACAAAAGAAGAAAACATGCATGAAATGTGATGAAAAGAAATCTATTTACTGTACGTGCATTCATGTAGCATTCGAAAATGCGTTCGAACGGGATAAGGTCTGGTGCATTGTAAAACAGAATACATGCGCGTTCGAGTAGCGTCCTAAAACGCGTTCGAATGGAAATGAGATAGAATTTTCGCGTTCGTGTAGCGTTTGGAAACGCGTTCAAACGAAAATGAGACATAATGTTTGCATTCCTGTATGTTGGATAATATGACCCATAGCGTCACTATTTGTACAGATCATAGTGTTCTTGTACAAATTAACTATGTGACAAGGAAATTGCACTCTCATCATTTGTGATTAGATCACCTTAGATATATAAATGAAGAGAGGTCCATATGATTAGTTCCTGGATTGAGATGATATGAGACAGTATCAGTCCACGAAGGATTAATCATTAAATTCCCTAGTCGTAGTATTATCGAGACTGGACATCGATAATGCGGAATAGGCTAGTATTGCACTTGTGCACGTTGTGAGGGCACAACAGCATAGTTCTCATATATTTGGGTATTGGATACTCATGCAAGTGCAATAGGAGGTTGTGTTTCACCGATGGTACGGGAAACAGCTTCGCTCTAGATAGACCCCTCGGATCCCATTGGTATTATGACTATGTGTCTATGGAGTCCGACATCAGGGTAGGTGTGTTTGGTCTTAACCTGAGGACTTGCACCGCTAATGCTTACGACAATCAATATACTTTAGTTGAGGTCGTCTAGGACTCTAACCGGTTCTGTGTACGCCAATGCTAGGTATATTGAGAATCGTAGAGTATTGGGTGTGATGTCAAGACGAAAGTATCACTCCAGTCATAATGGAGATGAAGTCACGCAGGATACGGTATTAGTGCTCTTAAGTGCTGGCCGGCCATCGGGATATTATGACAAGGTCATGTATATCCGATTATAGAGACTAGTTACCAGACATCCGACATGTGCTTCGGACGGGGCAAACACTTATCCAGCCCCAGCCCTAGCACGTGACTATCCGATACTGGGCCGATATACACAATACTTGGTATACTACGCTTGATATAGATCTTAAATATTCTTAGATGAATATGACCGGAGAATTGGGTAGACTTCGTGCTTTGCTAGAAGCCGATCTTGTCTCGTAAATCGGTAGAACGTAGTACTTGGTACATACGTGATTCGGATACTCCGACGACCGTATTTACTGCCAACTTATCCGGGGATCTCATGGGTCGCTTCCCGATAATCCACCGATGACGCATAACTCACACTCTTAAATAATCTGGGATTATATAGAAGAGAGAGAAAATTAATCTAGGATTAATTACGGAGATATTTTATCTAGGATAAAATATCGTCTAGAGAGAGATAATGATTAATTTGGAATTAATCGGTAAACTAATATATTCGATATATTAATGAAATTAGATTTACGACCCGGAATTAAAATTAGATTTTAATTCGGGCGAACGAATTAATTTAGAATTATTCGTTAGCGACATGAATAGTGAATTCGCTAGGCGTAATCACTTAATTATGACGCGACGGTAGCGATTTTTCCGTCGCGTCATAATTAAGTGATTACGCCTAGCGAATTCACTATTCATGTCGCTAACGAATTAATTCTAAATTAATTCGTTCGCCCGAATTAAAATCTAATTTTAATTCCGTGTCGAAATCTAATTTCATTTAATATATCGAATATATTAGTTTACCGATTAATTCCAAATTAATCATTATCTCTCTCTAGACGATATTTTATCCTAGATAAAATATCTCCGTAATTAATCCTAGATTAATTTTCTCTCTCTTCTATATAATCCCAGATTATTTAAGAGTGCGAGTTATGCGTCATCGGTGGATTATCGGGAAGCGACCCATGAGATCCCCGGATAAGTTGGCAGTAAATACGGTCGTCGGAGTATCCGAATCACGTAGGTACAAGTACTACGTTCTACCGATTTACGAGACAGCCCGAGTGTGATTGCGAGCGCATTCGTATTTCGAATTCGAGTGCGGCAACGCAAGTCACATCAAGCGTCAAATCATTCGTCACATCAAGCGTCAAATCAAATGTCACTTTGAGTGATGTGATTGATTGATGTGATTGATTGATTGAAAGACTTACATCACTTTATTAAAGTGACAATGAATAGTTGATGTGTGTGGTTGGAATATTGTTAGTTGGTGGAAGCATTTACCATTGGATTTTTTAATAGATTATTTGGTAAATCTTTTATATTTTTGGTTGGAAAATATATAAACAATTTGGAAATTGTTTTACTAACTAATCAACACATATTCATCTCTCTTTCTCTCTTGTTCACGCCCATGGAGGGGCAAATTCTGCTCACTGGTTTCACTGAAACTGCCGAGCATTGGAGGAAGCAAGAGTGTGATTTTATGGTAAAATCACAAGTGCTAGCACACTTACGAGACTTGCGAAGGTGGTAGGGAGGTTCACCCATGAGTCGGGATTCATTTGACGCAATCTTGGAGCTCATTTTCGCAGCTCAAAATTCTGTTTTGGAGGGCAGTGAACTGCTGCAGTGGGCGTGAATGGCAGTGCACTTTGTGGCTTCATTCATCTTCAAATCGTCTCAACCGATCGATGTGAGTATTCCGCCTCTCCGTTGGTATATTCACGCATTATTTCATGTCTTGTTTGATCTTGGGACCTAGATATAAACCTAACACTGTAGAGTTTAGAAATGCGTTCGAACGAGACTACCAAAGTTGTATCTAAAATGACAGAAACACATGCGCGAATGATTCTCAAGCGGTACGTGGAGTTGTATCCCAAGTACAGACCGTACTACCATACATTCGGATTCGGCTAAGGAATTTATGTATGGGTTTCCATCCGATATACCACAAGAGGCAACACTCAAGCATTGACACAACATGAATGCAAAGTGAAGAATGAAAACAAAACAATCAAGAAAGGTAAATAACAAGACAATAAAAGAGATGCGACCAAGGCCAACATCTATATTGGACCTCGTATGCCCGATTGAACGTATTTCACATTCAACCAAGTATACTTCATCCGGCGCGGCAAAATGTCGTGGTAAAGGTAGCCTTTAGGCATTTACCTCGAATAGAGGACCTTTAATCCAACATAGTTAGCCCATGCGCATTAGATCCACAATACATGAACAAATAAAGAAATTATATGTGAAAAGTAAATAACTGACTAAAAGGCGTGGAAAAATATTGTGGTAAAGGTAGCCTTTTAGGCTTTTTCTCCTTCAAATAGAGGACCTTTAAACCAACGTAATTAGCCCATGCGCATCAAGTAAAAATACATGAATAAACAAAGTAATAATATGGGACCTCGTATGCCCAATTGAACATATCTCACGTTCAATCAAACGTACTTCGTCCAGCGGGGCAAAACATCGTGGTAAAGGTAGCATTTAGGCATTTCCCTCGAATATAGGACATTTCCCTCATATGATTAGCCCATGCGCATCAAGTAATAATGCATAAACAAAGAAACAATACACAAAAAATAAATAGCGGAACAATAAACACAAAATTAAATACCAAAATGTAACATGTGCTTGAAAGTTTCTCAAGCGGTACGTGGAGTTGTATCCCAAGTACAGACTGCACTACCGTCCATTCGGATTCGACTACGGAATTTACGTCTGGGTTTCCATCCGATATACCGCAAGAGATAGCACCGCCCATTTGACATAACGCAATCATTAACCCAATGTATACATGAAATATGATAATGCACGTAATGAAATAACAATAAATAATGGAAGCGATAAATAGTAAGCTAAGTGCGAAATATTAAATGAAGATAAATACGGAAAATAAATGAGAGATGTGACCAATAGTTTGGTCGTTTTTAATGTAGGACTTCTCATGCCCGGTTGGACGTATTCCACGTCCAACCAAGCATGCCGTGTCCGGGATAACAAAATAAAATATAACAAAGGGTGCCCTCAGGTCTTACCTTTTAAGTCCCTTCCCGGGAGTGCGTTACGTCGTCGCCGGAAGGGTTAATGCTCCGTTATTTTTCCGGTTCACTGGTTCAATATTTTCCTTCGTTGTTTCGCTGTTTTCTCACTATTTTGGACTGCAGTTTTCTTCACTGTTTTGGACGATTATCGCTGCTGTTTCGGGTGGTTATTTAAGGAAGGTTTTGGGTTATTTGGGGACTATTTTTGTCTAGTGTTTGGGGATTGTTTTTGTTGTTTAATTTTCGGTCAGGGCAGTGTGTTACGGCAGTGGAAGGGGGTTGTTTGTTTGCTTAGTGTGGCCTGTGAGTTGGCCGAGAGGTGAAGCTATGTGTCCGCTTGTGTCTGTGTGTCAAATTATCGGTGGAGGGATGGCTCGTGTGTTTCAAAGTGTCGGTTGGGTGAGTGGGTGGCAGTGTCTCAAAGAGTGCAGTGTGTGTTTACGTAAAGCCAAGTGTATGGCCTGAGTGTGTGAGTGGATATTAATCTAGGGTT
The DNA here is from genome assembly GCA_019454045.1 of Zanthoxylum bungeanum. Lineage (NCBI taxonomy): Eukaryota > Viridiplantae > Streptophyta > Magnoliopsida > Sapindales > Rutaceae > Zanthoxylum > Zanthoxylum bungeanum. Next base: position 259,068 of record SKCR01026322.1, read on the forward strand.
TTTTCGGTTGATTTGTGTTTAGCTTGTGGCCGTGTGTCTTCGTTTGGTGATGGGCTGCTGGCTTATTGCCATGTGAGGTGAGTGTAAGAGGAGAGTGGGGTGTACGTGGGCTGCTTTGTTGTGTTATTTGTATGTGTTTATACTGAGCGAGAGAGAGAGACCTGAGGGTTCATTAGAGAGAGGGGAGATATACCGAGAGAGGGTTGGGAGAGAGAAAGGGCGTGAGTGTTAGGGTTTATTTATTTGTGATTTTTTTTTGTGAGCCATGAGGAGTGAGAAAGGAAAAAAGGAGAGGGGGAAGAGCCAATGAACAATTAGGGTTGGCATAGGTCTCTTTTTATAATGGTGCATGCTAGGGTTTCCTTGTGTGTGTATGGCTAAAAATGGGAAACAAATCAAATAAATATGGGGTGTATTTAATTAAATTATTTAGGGAAATAAATTTGTGTAATTTTGGTAGGGAATATCTTTGATTTGGTGAGTGATTTATTTAAATTATGAAGGGATTTATTTAATTTAGGAATGAGATTTGTTTTGATTTTAATTGGATTTGATTTAATTTAATTGGATTTAATTTAATTTGTGACATGTGTTTTAAATTATTTAATTATTTTTGGATTGGGCTTTGGGCGAAATGGGCTTTGGATGGGTTGCGAGGGTTTTAGGCCGAGGCTAAAATTTTAAAACAGAGGTTAATCGGGCGAACCCGAGGCCAATTAGCGAGTTAAATTTGTTGATGTATTTATTACTTGAATTTTCCTTTCTGACGTCCGTTTTCCCGCTACTCCCGCAACTTATCAGGTAGTGCCTCCATACGGGGCTCATCATTGGGCTTCATACAAAAATGCAGTGTCTACAAGTATACGGACTCCAAACGAACCCATGAATGCGCTGGAATCGACAAAATTTTAATCGGAGCTACTGTGAATGGAACGAAAAATCTGCCACCGCAAACTTGTAGTACTCTCTGAGAGCTTTGATTTGGCGGGTGGCTCGAGCCGTGAAACGAAGCGATGAGCCAGGATCGGGATACTCATTACACTCGTATTTCCTTCTCTCTCTCGCTGCTCACCGGTGTCTTGGGGCTACCGCCGGCCACCACAAGTTAGAGGGAAGGACGGCGCACCCACTGCCGGCACGACAGGGGCGACATAAATGCGATTTTAAGGACGGGGTGCGTGTTGGGAGATTTGGTTTCTTTTGCCATTTTTGTGATTTCAGAAAACCTTGGGGTATTTATAGAAAAATTTCAGAAAATTATAATCTGACCCCCAAAAATTACAATCAGGCCCCTGTCATGAGAATTTCACGGAAATTTACATGTTCGAAGCCTTTCTGATGCAAATTTTGAAAATTGTTCAATACGAAAGTTATTCGTCTTACTTTCGAATATTAATTAGTTCCAAATTCCAAACTTCAATTCAGAAAGCTTCTAGAGTTTTTCCGAAAAATATTCGGGATATTGATATGCTAAACGTAAGTCTCGGTTCAAAAACAATAAGTAAATATAAACTTTGAAAAGAAAAATATCCACTCACAGACTTTTGGATATGGCTGGTATTCATTTGCTTCGTAGAAGAATATTGCGATTCCTGCAATGTTCTCATCTCATTTCATTTCCTTAATCCATCAAGTCTCATATGGTTGCTATTCTTCCTCTTAGCTTGTTATGTGAGGATTTGTATTCGTTTCCTCTTCTTTCCTTCTTTTTTCTGTTGAGGTTTTCTCAAAGGCGCAGCGGAATGGCGTTGTTCGGGCGAAATCGTAACCTTAAAACTTTTTAAACTTACCGAATAAATTATTCAATATCTCATTTGAATAATTCATTCATATTTCACCTAAACATATTTATTCGATATCAAATAACGAAATAAATAATTTAGAAAATATCGCGAAACTTTTACGAAAATGTTTTTTTTCGCAAAATGGCATAAAACACAATTTTGCCCGAACCGACCAACCACTACATAGAGGGGCTACCCAGGTCAGCCCCAATAGTACTTGGGCAGTTCACGGTCTACCCAAACAGTGACAAATTCTATTTTTGGACAGCCGAAACACGGTAAGCCCGAAACTCACCCGGTAACGCCATTTTTTACCGTTTTCGCATATTTTTACTACGAAACACCCCAATACACATCCAATACATTTGAATAATAAATTTTTTATCACCAAAATTTCAAAATTTTCAGATCTGATCTGGGTATCAAAAATATCATTTTTCATGCTTTAAATCCAATTTTCTCAACATTAATTATATTAATATTTACACCAATCAAAGCCACCACCTATGAAGAACTCCAGAACAATTCTAGGAGTTATAAGAGTGGTCATAACACTCTAGAATGACAACAAGTCATCAAATGAAAAAATTGAACTAATATTACACTAATATTTTTCAATCTAACTTTAAACATGCATCTAGCCTCCAAATCCATCCTCCAAATCAAAGAGCCCCAAAATCCAAGAAAGAAAGAAACCCTAGAACTATTCTAGATACTTAAGAACAAGAAAAAAAAACTTTCTAAGCTTAAGAATATTAAAGATTACCTCAAAATCTTCTAATTTCATTAAGCTTTCTTCTTGATTTGATCACTTTCTCTCAAGTTTATCTAAATAAATATTTTTGAGAGCTTTCTAAGGAGAGAATTTCGACCATGAAGGAGTTATCCAAGTGGAAAAATAATTTTTCACTTGATATATAAGGCTTAACCTAACTTGAGGGTAATTTGATCATTTTAGTTCATTTAATTAAAGCCTAAGGTTACTTGTTCAATTTGAACACTTAAAGCTTAAAAGGCATGTCATTTGTTGCCAATAATAAATAAACATATATAATAATAATGATTACAAATGGATATTAATCTAATTAAATATAAAGTTAAAGTAGAAAAATTCAAATTGAATACTTCAACCTTAAAGTTTAATATTATTAGTAACCAATAATAATTAAACATATTAAATAACAATTATGTAATATATATAATATGATTTAATTAACTAAATATTTAACAATTAAATATCTAAATAATTAATTAATACAATTATTATTATATATATATTTTTATTTACGCTAATAATAAAATACATATATTAATGACATGTGTCAAAATCTCAATTGACAATTAATTAATATGTATCTAATCAAATTTTGTATCAAATACAAATACATATTAATTATTAATTTACCAAAATCCCATAATGCATGTATTTTTCGTTTAACCGTTTAAACGATTCAAATTAACTCATTTAATCCGATGAAGTATTATGAATAATCTGCATTATTCATAATGCGTTGCCCCAGTGCTCAACGAGTACACTTCATATTATAGGACTCTCTAAGTTTAGAGTTATCTGTCACGAAATTAAATTCCATGTCCATAATTCACCCACTCGTAAATTATGACTACCATAGATAATCACTCTAACTTATGCAAGTCGAGGTCATTGCATACGTATAATCCCTCCGTCACAGGCTATCATTATTATACCGAGGATATAGATATGAATTTCAAATCCCTAAGGTATAATATAGTCCACTTTCAAATTTACGATCTCTAAATAACACTCGGAACTCGCTTCCGAAGTATACCATGGCCATGGATTTACTAAATCGCAATCAGGTTCAAGATATCTAGGCCATGTACACAGGACTACTAGATTCTATCTGATACTTACAGGATATCATGAGCATCAGTCCACACCCAACGAGCAGGCGTAGGTCTGATCTAAATACATCGGTGACGTGACTGCCATCAAAGTGTGGAGGATGTCTCATATATCCAAAGTGGTATCTCAAGTCGAAGGACCACTATGCTACTCGACTCGAGAATATTCCTATTGACGTTGGTGTACAATCTGTTAGGAAATCTTTGGCGAGTCATTCAGTGTTTATCAAATATACACCTACACGTCTATACGAGTCTCCCAAGACTCATGGTGGGATAAACCATCGGACCAAGTCTCGATATACGAAATGTACTGGTCTCAACGGATTTTTCTAACCGACCCGTGTAAGTAAATCTTGACCAAGAACTTTATTTGAGAATATACAACTTATAATGACACTTCCCAATGTCAATTACAAACAATATTTTAATTGCGCACTACGTTGTAAATACTGGGGACTTTGTCTAATATATACATATCACTAAATCAGATTTAGTTTCAATCTAATCATAATTAGATCGAATACATATATAAAAATAAGATGTGCAACCATTAAGTAAGTAATATTATGAAAAAATGATTGTTCATATTCATGAATTGGACATAAATACAATTTGAATTGGCGCTCCGAGCACCAACCCTAACAATTTTTCACATTTGCTCTAGTGCCAATCCACGGTATCATATACACATCTCAATGTGTATCACATACTCAAGTCCCTCAAGATCTCACCTAGCACTCAAGAGGTAGGCAACAACAAGTAGGTCTGCTATATCATATTAAGTTTGTCCAACAAACCCAAACATTTCCTTTAGTTAGCATCATTCATATTTTGTAGAACCTAAGTTATACATTAATATGACTCAGATGCAGCATCAACATTTTCCTACAACTACTAAGTTGTCTAAGTATTTAGGGATCAAATCCAAAATACTATTAGACAACTGCAAACACTACACTAATATCAAAACTTCTAATCTGTAATGTCATTTTGCAACTACATAAGTCAATACTTCATATGTTGTAACTAATTGTCACTATGTAACTTCATAAGTTATAACTAATTCCACTAACACAGTAGAATCATCTGTGACACTCTCACTGCATCTTTTTTTACTCTATATGACGTAGACCGTCTAACGTCATAATTAGACTCAAACCTAATCTGACCATAATGGTTGCGGACTATATTATCCATGAATAAGAAACTCATTCTTAATATCTCAAAGATAAAAAAGAATATATTTCAAGACCCATCATATGGTCTACATGGTATCAAAAATAGCTCGTAACAATTACGATTAAATTGATATCTTTAATCGCACATAATACAGTAGTCATTATGCCATCATCCTGTGATGCATAAGATTGACTAGACATTTTAATCAATTTCTCTTTCGACAAAGGAATCATCTTTTACGAAAGATGAATACTATATACAAGAGACACTCTAACTGTCAAACAGTTATACTAACTGGCACACAGATAGTCTTGTTGTGTCTTTTATTAGATCATATCTAATGCACGACTAACAGAAGTATCTCACAAGTATCTTAGTTATAAATAAAACCTTATATCGAATGTAACAGAGACCACTCCCACTACTATCATGGAGAAAATGAGACTTAGGTAAACTTGTTACCATATAAATATTTCATTATTACCTTAATAATGATAATTTCGTTATAATATATAACACCAGAAAGAAATATGTACGCTCCTACTAAACCTACTATCACATTTCTATTCTCTATGCTTTGATAAAATCAGACAATCTGATTGTTATCAAAATTTGAGAACACGGATTTCCAAAAAGCTCATCTGAGTCTACAATAGGCTTTATAAGCTAGTATATCAAACTGTGATCTTAGCAGAATAAAAACTCCAGGGCCATTCTAGAATGAACTCTTCTAACATATAAATCACAATGGATCTCTTCTTTGAAGAAACCATTCAGGAACGCCACTTTGCATTCCTAGCTAAAATACATAGTTTAATATCAACAATAACCATCAAATCTTTAATTATTCAATTAGTGTGACTAGAGATAATTTTCCTCAGAATCTACAATAAATTGTTGAGTATAACCTTTCTCACTGTCATACTATAAAGGTCAAACCTTTAATAAGTTCGCTTTGCTTTTGCTGCACAAAACATTTACTCATTTTATGAACGATTCATAACGAAAGTTTAATCAAGTTCCAAACTTGATCGTAGTAAGCGATGAACAACCTCAGATCTATGGTTTAATGCTAACTTCTGGAATCGATATCAAATATCGCTCCCACTATAAGTTATAGGATAATTTTCTTCGATAAAAAAGCAACAGAACCATTAAGTATCAAATACTCCATAAATGATTCTGACATCCTATTGGATTTATATGGAAGATGTCTAAGGGTCTTTTCATCTATTAATTATATAGTTCCATTTATAGTTTATCACTCTCATATTTGACTTCAATTAGTCAAGTCTTTTTTACAATCGTCAACATCTGATGTTACACACCAAGTAATAAAATAATTTTATTACCCGGGATCGTAGAAAAGATATTCTATCAAATAGAATATAATATTCTATTTAATAGAATAAATGATAAACTTTTACTTGTACCTCCGAGGCACAAGTATTTTCAATTATATAACCATTATACAAAAGAAAGATTCAAATCTCAAACTTTTCAAGATTCGAATTTTCTACCTATACATATCAAATATGTAACTGTATAAAATAATGGAACCTTAATTAAAAACATGAATTAGTGTTAATGCAGCATATCCCAAAGAGTATTGAAACTAATTCAGTAACATTCAGTATCAAACGAATCAATTCATATAAGATTTGATTCCCCCCTAACCAATTCCATCACGATGAAATCGCAGAAGAATAATATTGAGTAAGAATCATATTCATTAAATAATCTTAGAACTAATTGCCATAAATTCATATGTTTGATCGTATCAAAGATCTCTGAACAATTCAAAGACTCTCAATGAATTTTAAAGATACAATTTCAAAACTTTAGATTGAATATCTTTGAACCAGTCAAAATATTCTATCCGTGTTTCATTTGAAACATGCAACTAAGTCATGACAACTCATTGACTAAGTTACGAAGTAAAGAAAATTATCCAAGGCAATTTATAATTCATTAAACTACACACATCCAATGTATTAGTTTAATAAATCTGTGGTCCAATGATGGTCATTGATTAAATGAGATTTAATCACATTCCCGAATACAATATTCATTAAATGGATAAGGATATGTGGTGTGATCTCGTATCAGAACATCTTTTACCATACAGAATAAGTATTCAATGCTTAAGTGATAAAATCACATAAAACACTGTTCAAAATTATTTACTTAACCATGTTAGTGTCCTAGACATGCCAATGATCTCTAAACATTGATTCTTGTGTGAATATATCAAGAACGTTTGCGGAAAAAACTTACATTGATCGGTTGAAGTTCAGAACTTTTTCTTTGGATGTAGAAGCTCCAAGCCCTTGAAATGAATTTAAAACTCAATGGTGAGTTTCCCTATCACCTTTCTTTGACTCCTTAAGTGCTAGCTTGGATGAAATTTTGCAAAAAAATTTCAAGAACAATAAGAGGTAAATTCGGCCAAGAGAGAGGAAGAGAGAATGAGATGAATAGTTAACTTCTAAAGTTGACTTAACTTTCAAAAAGTTAGTGTTGTGTTTTCCAAAAACCAACTTAAGTGCGTTGGAAGAAAAATACATTAAATGCATCCAACCACTTCCATCAACTAATGACTAGTGATGTAAGTTAGTGGGTCACACCACTTTGAATTCAAAATTCAAGTTGGCTTACACAACACACTTTGGGCTCGGGTTCGTTTAATTCGATTAAACGAATTTTCCGTCGCGACGTAACTAGATCCAATTTAATTAAATAATAATGCCTAGTAAAATTATTACGAAAGTCGCTTACGAATTAATTCCAAATTAATTCGTTCGCTCGAATTAAAATTCAATTTTAATTCCGTATTGAAATCCAATTTCAATTAATATATCCGATATATTATTTTAGCCCAATTAAATAAATTAAATAGTAAATCTAATTTAACTATTAAATTTACTTTGCCGATTAATTCCAAATTAATCGCGTTCTCTCTTCTAGACGAATTTAATCCCAGATAAATTCTTACCGTAATTAATCCCAGATTAATTCTTTCATAATTAATCCCAGATTAATTCTTATCGTAATTAATCCCAGAATAATTTTCTCTCTCATAATTAATCCCAGATTAATTCTTGCCCGTAATTAATCCCAGATTAATTTTCTCTCTCATAATTAATCCCAGATTAATTCTGTTCGAGTCAAATGTCATCGGTGAATCTTTGGGAAGCGACCCAAGAGATCCCTGGATATGTTGGCAGTAAATACGATTGTCGGACTATCCGACACGTGCGTATCCCGTACCACGTTCTCACTGATTTACAAGACATGGTTGGCTTCTAGCAAAGCACCGTGCCTACCCAATTCTCCAGAAATATTCAACGAGGAATATGTAATCTGTATCAAGCGTAGTATACTAAGTATTGCGTATTACGATCCAGTATCGGATGTCACATGCTAGGCCTAGGGCTGGAATTGTGTATGCCCCGTACGAAACATATATTGGATCACTAGCAACTAGTCTCTGTAATCGGATAATCATGACCTAGTCATACTATCCCGATAGCTACAGCATTTAAGAGTACTAGTTTTGTATCCTGCGTGATCATCATCTCCATATGACTGAAGTGATATTTCCATCTTGACATCACATCCAATACACTACGATTCTCAGTAAACCCAGAAGAGGCGTACACATAACTTTTTAAAGCTCCGGACAACCAAAACCAAAGCGTATTGATTGTCGCAAGTATTTACGATGCAAGTCTCAGGTTAAGACCACATACACCTACCCTGATTCGGATCCCATAGACACATAGTCATACTACCAATGGGATTTCGAAGGGTATATCCAGAGCGAAGCTGTTTCCGGTCCAACGGCTAACAAAACCTCCTATCACACTTGCATAAGTATCGAATACTTAAATATATGAGAACTATGCCGTTAAGATTCCATAACGCGCACAAGTGTAATACTAGCCTATTCCGCATTATGGATGTCCAGTCTCAATAATACTACGACTAGAGATATTTAATGATTAAACCTTCCGTGGATTAATATTGTCTCATATCTTATTAATCTGGTACTAATCATATGGACTTTTATCATTTATATATCCAAGTAATCCAATTATAAAATGATAAAAGAGCAATTTCCTTTATCACATAGTTAATTTGTACAAAAACACCATGTCTTTTACAAATAGTGATGCAATAGGTCATAATTGTCCAACAAACCAAATATTTTTCTTAATGTTTATCTTTATGTCAATGACACTACTAGTCGTATTAAAATATGTAACAATTGTTTATAAAGAACAAGTAACTATCCAATAGTTGCAAGTTCTGATATCAAGTATAAAAAAAAAATCATTAAACATTATTTCAAATAATTAGACGGGAGATCTGGTATCCAATACCTATAGTTGTCGTATTGTGAGAATCGATATTCTCTACACACAACTATACACCTCTCATTTCTTTAGCTTTATAATTTGCTTTCAACTATTCACAATAATTATAAATAATTGATTAGCAAATTATGTCAGACACATTACCTCTAAAGGTCACTAATGTCAAGAAACGTCATTATCATATCAACAAATACCTAACGGAGTTTTCTTAATGCCAGTCAAGAATCTCGAGACATGAACAAATTCACGTCAATTCTTACCGCACAAGAAACTATTCTCTCTACAGAACCATATCCTAAAATGGATATCTATTATATTACCTATCGTGACTTAGTAACTAAGTCACTAATAATCTTGATTTTTCAAGAAAATTGGAACAACAGTTCCCGATGGTTTATACTAATCTAACAATATCTAAGCATACTTTTAATCTAGAACCTATTCTAAGAATATGCAACCAAAAGTGAAGTCACCACCAATGAAGAACTCAAGAATAATTCTAGGAGTTATAAGATTGGTCATAACACTCTAGAATGGCAACAACTCATCATATGAAAAAATTGAACTAATATTACACTAATATTACTCAATCTTACTTCATGCAGGCATCGAGCCTCCAAATCCATCCTCCAAATCAAAATGCTCCAAAATCCAAGAAAGAAAGAAACCCTAGAACTATTCTAAATATTCAAGAACAAGAAACAAACTCTCTAAGCTCAAGAATATTGAATATTACCTCAAAATCTCATAATTCCCTTAAGCTTTCTTCTTGATTTCATCTATTTCTCTCAAGTTTCTTCAGGAAATATTTTGGGAGCTTTCATGGAGGTGTATTTCGACCAAGGGAGCTAATGAATGAGAAAATAAAATTTTCTCACTTTAAATACAAGGCTTGGACGAAATTAGGGGCAATATGGTCATTTTAATTAATTTAATCATATTTAAAGAATTCAAATTCAATTTGAATTCTTCAAGCTTAAAAAATCATGCCACTTGTTACCAATGATAATAAAACATATGTAATAATAATTACTACAAATGAAATATTATTTAATCTAATTAAACATTAAGTTTAAATTAGACAAAATCAAATTGAATACTTCAACCTTAAAGTTTAATATTATTAGTAACCAATAATAATGAAACATATATATATATATATATTATTTAATTATCTAAATATTTAACATTTAAATATCTAAATAATTAATTAATACAATTATTAGTATATATATGTAATTTTTTTTACACTAAATAACAAAATACATATATCAATGGCATGTGTCAAAATCACATTTGACAATTAATTAATATGTATCAAATCAAATTTTATATCAATTACAAATACATATTAATTATTAATTAACCAAAATCCCCTAATGCATGTATTTTCGTTCAACCATTTAAACGATTCAAATTAACTTATTTAATCCGATGAAGTATTATGAATAATCTGTATTATTCATAACGTGTTGCCCAAGTGCTCAACGAGTACACTTCATATTATGAGACTCTCTAAGTTTAGGTTTATCCGTCACAGAATCCAATTTCGTGTCCATAATTCACCCACTCATGAATTATGACGACCACGGATAATCTCGCTAAACTATGCAAGTCTCTGTCACAGGCTATCAATATTATACTAGGGATATAGATAGAAACGTCAAATCCCTAAGGTATAATATAGTCGATTTTCAAATTTACGATCTCTAAATAACACTCAGAACTCGCTTCCTAAGTATGCCACTATCATGGATTTACTATATCGCAAACACGTACAAAGATACCTATGCCTTATACACATGACTGACAGATTCTATCTGATACTCACAGGATATCATGAGCATTAGTCCACACCCAATGAGCAGGCAAAGGTCTGATCTAAATAGATCGGTGACGTGACTGCCATCAAAGTATGAAGGATATCTCATATATCCATAATGGTATCGCAAGTCGAATGACCATTATGCTACTCGACTAAAAAATATTCCTATTGACGTTGGTGTACCATTTATTAGGAAATCTTTGGTGAGTCGTTAAGTGTTTATCAAATAAACACCTACACGTCTATATAAGTCTCCCAAGATTCATGGTTTATTGGGATAAACCATCAGACCAAGTCTTTATATATGACATATACTGATCTCAGTGGATTTTACTAACCGACTCATGTCAGTAAATCTTGACCAGGAAATTTATTTGAGAATATACAACTTATAGTGACGCTTTCCAATTTCAATTACAAACTACGTTGTAACTGCGCACTACGTTGTAAATCATGGGGTCTTTGTCTAATATGTATATCACTAAATCAGATTGTGTTTCAATCTAATCGTAATTAGATCGAATATGTATATAAAAACACGAGATGCAACCATTAAGTAAGTAATATTATGGAAAAAGAATTGTTCATATTCATGAATCGGAAATAAATACGATCCGAATTGGCGCTCTGAGCACCAACCCTAACAATTTCTCCCACTTGCTCTAGTGTCAATCCACGGTATTATATACACATCTCAATGTGTATCATATACCCATAGCCCTCAATAGCTCACCAAGCATTCAAGAGGTAGGCAACAATAAGTAGGTCCACTATATCATATTGAGTTTGTCCAAAAAACCCAAACGTTTCCCTTAGCTTGCATCAGTAATATTTTATATAACCTATGTTATACATCAGTATAACTCAGATGCGACATCAATATTGTGCTACAGCTACTGAATTGTCTATGTATTTAGGGATCAAATCCAAATACTATGAGACAACTGCAAGCACAACACTAATATCAAAACTTCTAATCTATAAGATCACTATGCAACTTCCTAAGTCAATACTTCACAAGTTACAACTAATTCCACTAATACAATATAATCAACTGTGACACTCCCACTACATCTTTTCTGACTTTATATGACGTAAACCATCTAACATCATAATTAGACTCAAACCTAATCTGACTCTAATGGCTACAGACTATATTCTCCATGAATAAAAAACTCGTTCTTAATATCTCAAATATAACAAAGAATATGTTTAAAGACCCATCCTATGGTCTATAAGGTATCAAAATAACTCATAATAATTATGATTAAATTGATATCTTTAATCGCATATAATATAGTATTGATTATGCCATCATGATTCATAAGATTAACTAGACATTCTAATCAATTTTTCTTTCGACAAATGAATCACTTTTACGAAAAATGAATATTATATATAAGAGACACACTAACTGTCAAACTGTTATACTAACAATCAAACAGTTGTACTAACTGTTTCACATATAGTCTTGTTGTGTCCTTTATTAGATCATATCTATTGCACGACTAATAAGAGTATCTCACATGTCTTTTATTTTATATCATATATAAAACTTTATATCGAATATAACAAAGACTACTCCCACTATTTTCACGGATAAAAGAAGACTTAGGTAAACCTTTTACCTCATAAACATCTCATTATTACTTTAATAATGATAATGTCGTTAGGATATATAATACCAGAAAGAAATATGTACGCTCCCACTAACCTACTATCACATATGTATTCTCTATGCTTTGATAAAATCAGACAATCTAACTGTTATGAAAATTAGAGAGCACATAATTCCGGAAAGCTTATTTGAGTCTACAATATGCTCTATAAGCTAGTAGACCAAACTGTGATCTTAGCAAAATACAAACTCTAGGGCCATTCCAGAATGAACTCTTCAAACAAAGAAATCATAATGGATCTCTTACCTGAAGAAACCATTCAACACGCCACTTTGCATTCTTTAGCAAAAATGTACAGTTTAATATTAACATTAACCAACATATCTTTAATTATTCAATTAGTGTGACTAGAGACAAGTTTCCTGAAAATCTATAATAGATTACTGAGTATAATATTTCTCATTGTCATACTATAAAGGTCAAACCTTTAATAAGTTCACTTCGCTTTTATTGCGTAAACCATTTGCACACTTTATGAACGGTTCATAACGAAAGCTTAATCAAGTTCAAACTAATCGTAGTCAGCTATGAACAATCTTAGATCTTGGGTTTAATGCTAACTTTCGGAATAGATATCAAATATCGCTCCTACTATAAGTTATAGGATAATTTTCTACGATAAGAAAATAATAGAACCATTAAGTATCAAATACTTCGCAAATGATTCTGACATCATATTGGACTTATATGGAAGATGTCGAAGGGTCTTTTCATCTTATTAATTATGTAGTTCCATTTATAGTTTATCACTATCACAATAAGTCAAATCGTTTCTAAAATGATCAACTTCTGATGTTACACACCAAGTAATAGAATAATTTTATTGCCCGGGATCGTAGAAAATATATTCTATCAAATAGAATACAATATTCTATTAAATAGAATAAATGATAGACTTTTACTTGTACCTCTAAGGCTCAAGTACTTTGAATTATATAACCATTATACAGAAGAAATATTCAAATCTCAAACTTTTCAAAATTCAAATTTTCTACCTATACATATCACATGCGTAACTGTAGAAACTAATGGAACCTTAATTAAAAGGATGAATTAGTGTTACTGGAGCATATCCCCAAGAGTATTGAAACTAATTCGGTAACATTCAATATCATACGAATCAAATCATATAAGATTTGATTACTCCCACTAACCAATTCCATCACGATGGAATCGTAGAAGAATAATATTGAGAAAGAATCAGATTCTTTGAATAATCTTAGAACTAATTGCCATAAATTCAATTGTTTGATCGTATCAAACATCTTTGAACAATTCAAAGAGTCACAATGAATTTTAAAGATACAGTTTTCAAAACTTCAAATCGAATATCTTTGAACTAGTCAAAATATTATATATGTGTTTCATCAGAAACATGTAACTAAGTCATGACAACTCATTGACTAAGTTATGAAATAAATAAAACTACCTTAAGCAATTTACAATTCATTAAACTACATACATATAATGTATCAGTTTAATAATTTTTATGGTCCAATGACAATCATTAGTTAAATGAGATTTAATCACATTTCTGAATATAATTTTCATTAAATGGATAAGGATATGTGGTGTGATCTCGTATCAGGCCATCATTTACCATACGGAATAAGCATCTAATGCTTAAGTGATAAAATCTCATAAAATATTGTTCTAAGTTATTTACTTAACCGAATATTTTTCTTAATGTTTATCTCTTCATCAATGACATTACTAATCGTAGTAAAATATGTAACAACTGTTTATATATAACAAGTAACTTTCTAATAGTCGCAAGTTCTGATATCAAATATCAAAGGAATCATTAAACAATATTTCAAATAACTAGATGGGAGATCTGGTATCTAATACCTATAGTTGTTATGTCGTGAGAATCAATATTTTCTACACACAACTATACGCATCTCCTTTCTTTAGCTTTATAATTTTCCTTTAACTATTCACAACAATTGCAAATAATTGATTAGCAACAGGTGTCAGACACATTACCTCTAAAGGTCACTAAAGCCAATAAATGTCATTATCAGATAAACAAATATCTAATGGGGTTTTCTTAATGCCAGTCAAGAATCTCGAGACATAAACTAATTCACGTCAATTCTTACTGCACAAGAAACTATTCTCTCTACAGAATTATATCCTAAAACGGATATTTATTTAGATTACCTATCGTGACTTAGTAAATAAGTCATTAACCATCTTGATTTTTCAAGAAAATCAGAACAACAGTTCCCGATGGTTTAGACTAATCTAGTTATATCCACGTCTACTGTTATCTAGAACTTATTCTAGAACACTGCAACCATAAGGGAAGTCAAAAAATATATATAGATATATAATATATATGCATTGGATTAAAAGTTTAATTCTATCAAAATTATAGAATAAGGAAAACATAAGCGGTAATTTTCATTGCCTTAGTTATGGATTTTTAACCCAGCAGTGCCTCCCACTATTTTACGTAATACCGTAATCCCCAATGGAAAATGAGAATTCAATAATTAAATCGAATTTCATAATGGGAAGTGGACCTCGTGAATATATTTCAACTCACAGCTTTGGCACGTTCTCGTCTACATATATTCACAAGTAGACAACTCATTGTCAATCACGCTCACTGTGACTCTTGATTTTGGTCTTGACTGTTTCTCGTTGCGACAGCTTTGGCACTTTCACAGGAGGTGTATCAAGGCTTCACTTGTCAGTGACAAACTCAAGCTACCGATGTAGTCCTGACAGCTTTGGCACGTTCATGATTTCCACTTTCACTTGAATTTGTCTCTTATCATATAAGTTCTACCGGCGCAAATGAACTACAATCACCATAACTATACAGCTTTGGCACAATACAACTACAACATCAGGAAAATATTTCCATTCGTACTGACAAGGCGGACCAAGAAATAAGTATTCATAATACTAGTCACTTTAATGCCTTATTTAAGCGAAGATATTCCTAAAATGAGTTTTACTCTACATCAAATGCAGATATTTAATCTAGATTAATTTCTCAATAGTTTAATTCTACCCAAGAAAATATAACTTAACTTAACCATTAAATCTCAGTTGCGTTTTCCCGTCAGCGAGGAACCAAAAAAATCAAGAAACATCTAGATTATAAGCATGTGCAAATATCAAAATTGGATTATATATCATATATCAAGCATGACAAATATAATGGATGTAGGATCAGACTCGCTCTGATACCAATTTTATTGGGGTTTTCTCAAAGGCACAAGCAGAAATGCTGTTAGGGCGAAATCGTAACTTTAAAATTTCTTAAACTTACCGAATAAATTATTCAATATCCCATATGAATAATTCATTCATATTTCACCTAAACATAAACATATTTATTCGACATCAAATAACTACATAAATAATTTAGAAAACATTGCGAAACTTTTACAAAAATATTTTTCCGTAAAATGACATAAAACACTTTTATGCCCGAACCGACCAACCAATACACATGGGGGCTGCCCAGGTGAGCCCCAATAGTACTTGGGTAGTTCATGGACTGTCCAAACAGTAATCAATTTGTTGTTTGGATATCCGTTACCCGGTAAGCCCGAAACTCACCCGGTAACGCCGTTTTCACCGTTTTCGTATATTTTCACTCCGAAATAATTGCTGACAATTATTCTGATGCCCAATACACATCCAATATATTTTAATAACATATTTTTTGTCACCAAAATTTCAAAATTTCCAGATCTGATCTAGGTGCCAAAAATATCATTTTTCATATTTTAAATCCATTTTTCTCAACATTAATCATATTAATATTTACACCAAACAAAACCACCACAAATGAAGAACTCAAGAATAATTCTAGGAGTTATGAGAGTGGTCATAATATTCTAGAGTGGTACCAAGTCATCATATGATAAAATTGAACTAATATTATACTAATATTACTCAATCTTACTTCACACATGCATCTAGCCTCCAAATCAAAAGGCCCCAAAATCTAATAAATAAAGAAACCCTAGAACTATTCTAAATATTCAAAAACAAGAAACAAACTCTCTAAGCTTAAGAATATTGGAGATTACGTCAAAATCTCCTAATTTCCTTAAGCTTTCTTCTTGATTTCATCTCTTTCTCTCAAGTTTCTTCAATAAATATTTTGGGAGCTTTCATGGAGGTGTATTTCGGACAAGGGAGCTAATGAATGAGAAAACAAAATTTTCTCACTTGAAATACAAGGCTTGGATGAAATTAGGGGTAATATGGTCATTTTAATTTATTTAATCATATTTAAAGAATTCAAATTCAATTTGAATTCTTCATGCTTAAAAAATCATGCCACTTGTTACCAATAATAATAAAACATATGTAATAATATTTACTACAAATGAACTATTACTTAATCTAATTAAATATTAAGTTTAAAGTAGATAAAATCAAATTGAATACTTCAACCTTAAAGTTTAATATTATTAGTAACCAATAATAATGAAACATACTACATAACAATTATGTAATATATAGATATTATTTAATTATCTAAATATTTAACATTTAAATATCTAAATAATTAATTAAAATAATTATTAGTATATATATGTATTTTTGTTTACACTAAATAACAAAATACATATATCAATGGCATATGTCAAAATCTTATTTGACAATTAATTAATATGTATCAAATCAAATTTTATTTCAAATATAAATACATATTAATTATTAATTAACCAAAATCCCATAATACATGTATTTTCGTTCAACCGTTTAAACGATTTGAATTAACTTATTTATTCTGATGAAGTATTATGAATAATCTGTATTATTCATAACGCGTTGTCCAATGTTGGGATTTATGTCCTAGAGCTTCATGTATTGTATTCTGAAAGTCAAATGCAAGTTTATCAGGATACCATACCACCTAGGCGTAGTGGGAGGGTTGTAAGACAACCTGAACGCTATCTAGGAAATGGTGAGGTACAAGTTGTTGCATCTTGTGATGGTATAGATGATCCATTGACCTATCGTAGTGCAATGGATGATACTGATAAGAAGAATGGCTCAAAGCCATGAACCTTGAGATGGAGTCCATGTATTCTAACTCGGTCTGGGAACTTGTAGACCAACCTAATGGAGTAAAACCCATAGGTTGTAAATGGATCTACAAGAGAAAAAGAGGAATAGATGGGAAAGTACAGACTTTCAAGGCTAGGCTAGTGGCAAAGGGTTATACCCAAAAAGAGGGAGTTGACTATGAAGAAACTTTCTCGCTAGTAGCCATGCTTAAATCCATCAGGATTCTTCTTTCCATTACCGCATATATGACTATGAGATTTGGCAAATGGATGTCAAGACTGCATTCTTGAATGGTAATCTTGATGAGAGTATCTATATGGTACACCAGAAGGGTTCATTACCCAAGGTCAAGAGCAAAAAGTTTGCAAGTTGCAAAGGTCCATTTATGGACTTAAGCAAGCATCTAGATCTTGGAACATAAGTTTGATACTACGATCAAGTCTTATAACTTTGAGCAGAACATTGATAAGCCTTGTGTCTACAAGCGCATCATTGATGGGAAGGTGGTTTTCCTTGTGTTATACGTTGATGATATTTTATTCATTGGGAATGATGTAAAGATATTATCGGACATGAAAATCTGGTAGCTAACCAGTTCCAAATGAAAGATTTGGGAGAGGCAAGTTATATACTTGGGATTCAGATCATTCGAGATCGCAAGAAACGACTGTTAGCAATGTCTCAAGCAACCTATATCGACAAGATTCTTGTGCGATTTGGTATGCAGAATTCCAAGAAAGTTAATTTACCTTTCAGACATGGGATTCATTTGTCTAAGGAACAGTCTCCTAAGACACCTCAAGGAATTGAGGAGATGAGACATATACCATATGCTTCTGCAGTTGGAAGTCTTATGTATGCTATGTTATGCACGAGACCGGACATCTGTTTTACAGTGGGAGTAGTCAGTAGGTTTCAATCCAACCCAGGATTAGATCATTGGGTAGCGGTGAAACATATTCTCAAGTATCTTCGGAGAATGAGAAATTATATGCAAGTATATACAAGTCAG
The DNA here is from genome assembly GCA_019454045.1 of Zanthoxylum bungeanum. Lineage (NCBI taxonomy): Eukaryota > Viridiplantae > Streptophyta > Magnoliopsida > Sapindales > Rutaceae > Zanthoxylum > Zanthoxylum bungeanum. Next base: position 277,862 of record SKCR01026322.1, read on the forward strand.
GATATGATTCTGAGAGGATATATTGACTCTGATTTTCAGACGGATGTCGATTCTAGGAAATCAACATCTGGATCAGTGTTCACCCTAAGTGGTGGGGCTATAGTATGGAGGAGCATTAAGCAATCTTGTATTGCTGACTCCACCATGGAGGCTGAATATGTAGCAGCTTGTGAAGCAGCTAAGGAAGTAGTCTGGCTCCGTAAGTTCTTGGCAGATCTGGAAGTTGTTCCAGATATGGATAAACCACTCACACATTATTGTGATAATAGCTGCGGTCCATTCTATACTTGTATGACGACCTTGATCCGGGATCGTTCATGTAGTGTCATGGGAATGGAGGCACCTTGTATGATAAGATCATATAGGACTGGACTCAGATAAATACGAATTTCTTTTAATATCTGTTAATCGAAGAAATTCATTTTATCTAATAGATGGTCATATATGGATTCGATCTTAATCTTGAGTGTACTACGAACTCCTGCTTGACAGGTTATGTCATTTGATTTACTATGGTGAGGTTGGTGTTGCATTCCCAGCCAATAACTATGTATTTTGGGGATATGATTTGGTATGTAGCTGGGAACGTTTTACATAGATATGAAATTCACTCCTTCTTACGAGAAGCAGATGAATATCTCTTTTAAGAGTTGATTCGGGGCTTGAAAAATTTGAGCGCTCAACTTTTCTATTACGAATAGAAAATATTTTATATTCATAATTGTTATGAATTAATTGTTCATTATAGAATTAATGGTGCTTAAGAGACAAAATATTTAGAGGGTTTTAACGGACTAATGACCCGGCTCTATTAATGAGATATTCGTGAAGGGCTAATCCATATGTAATGACTATATCGATGGACACCGAAAATGTTCGATTTATTTAATCCATCTACGGTAACGGGAGTTCAACTTCGAGTTTTTAATGGAATAACGCGGAGTTAATAATTCGTAATATTTGATTAAAGAGTTTAATTAATATTTCGAAATTATTGGAGCTCGGAACTGTAGGTCCATTTGGTCCCCGTGCTAGCTCGATTAACTGTAGCAAACCTAATATAACTAGATTGTCTAATTATATGCTCACATTATATTTATTTATATATTATTAATAAGATTAATAATATTTATTGTCACAAATGAAAACTATGTTAAATTAGTTTAACTTAATGTTTTCTAGAATTCTTTGATTATGAGGTAATCAAGTCTTGATTATGAGATAATCAAGTTAATAATAATTATGAGATAATTACTACAACATAATTGAAGGTAAATAAATCATTATTAATATATTGATTTTTATTTACCATTGGAGACAAAGCCATATGGCTTACCATGTCATCCAAGCAATTATGTCTATTAGGTGGCTTGGATACACCTAATAGATTTGTCATTAGCTAATGCATTTTATGCTTTAGTATGGCCTTCACATTCATGTGTTTGCCATTGAAAGAAAGCATTGAATGCTTAATGACAAAGCCATTGTCTTTAGCTTTACATTTCTTATGCTTTGGTATGGCATTCACATTTTTGTGTTGGCCATTGCAAGAAAGCATTAGATGCTTAATGACAAGGTTAGTTGGCTTGTGTAAGAGAATATAATCTCTACCATTTCTCTCACTTCCTAAGGTTAACACTTTGCATTCATTCCCAAAATTATTGTGAGAAAAATTTGAGAGAAAAGAGAAAAGAACTTCAAATATTCACAAGTGTTGTGAGAGTATTTGAAATTCCAAAAGGCCAAACACCATTGTGACATCCTAAATCTCTAAATAGTTTAGAGGTTTAATCTTTGTGAGTGAAGCCCACACTTCGGTTTGTTGGTTTCGAGTCATAGTTCGGAAGATCGAGTGGTTGATCTAAGTGTTGGACACTAAAGGATTGATCTTGGCTAATACAACAAAGGGAGAAGGCAAAGAAAATTTTGAAGATCCATACCGGACCCGGTGCCACCACAAGCAACTTCCGCCGCGCTAAGGAAAGTCGTTTCCTACAATTGGTATCAGAGCTTAAGGTTGAAAAGTTTTCTTAACCCTTTCTCTTTTAAGTTTAAGTTTTAATAATTTATATTAGATATAAATTATTAATATGCATGTTGTGATGAGTAGGCACAATTAGATTCATGAGATGAATGGTTTTTAATGTTCATGTGATGAATGTTTACTTTGATTCATGTGATGAATGTATTGCGTTGATCGTTAATTTTTTCGGCTCTTATTTTTAGTATTGGAAATGTAAGACCATAAGGTCATATTCTTTCAAGTGTTGTAAGTTCATTTCCTTTGTAATAAGTCCATTTTGTAACTCAATTTGTAACTTGGAGGAGCCCATGCCGTGAAGGACTCATTACGAACCTATTCTGCAAGAACTCAACAACATACCATGGAACAAGATTTGAAGACCAATGGATGCCTTGGATTTATTGTACTAATTAGATTAGTATTTTTTTAAAAAAAATAAGAGCCTGGTTAACGCAATTTTTGTATGTATGTGAAACTTCATTCCGTTACGAGTCCGTAATAAAAAAATGGGGACCAAAACGGACTCCGGAAGCTCCCGAACGGAGTAAATGAAGTTTTAGTGTTTTAACACCAGACCGATTTCGTTCGAACTCCAGTCAAACGAAACTCAAACATTTTGCTACTGCCTGGAAAATGTTCGAACGCCCAGAGAATGCTACGCGAACATTTTCAGCCCAGACCTGGGCATATATATGTGTTTTAAATTGTTTATTAACATGCCATATAGCCTAGGGTGCCTACTCTTGCATTTTCACATGCCATAACATGTAGACATGCATGATATTCAAGTTATAAAATATGATTTTATGTAAATTTAAAAGTTAAATTAGAATATAAGATGCATGTAAATGAATTAATAAGATTAATTAGTTTAAAGGTTTGAAAATTACGAATTCAAGTTTAAGAACAAATGGACATTATGAGTACATTATTTTCCTTGGTATATGGATGGAAACCCGGATATAAATTCCATAGCCGCTTCCGAATGGACGGTAATTTGGTTTGTACTCAGGATACAATTCCACGTACCTTTGGAGTAAATAACGTACTTTTATCTATTAAATGGTTTAATGACATATAGTCCATTAGTTGAATTCTAAAATTTTAAAACCTATAAGTGAACTAATTTTTTAATTGTTAAAATTAATTAGATCACTTAAGAAACTTGATTAAATTAGTTTAATTAAGTTAATGATTAGTAGAGACTAATAAGTATTAGTGAATAAAATTTTAAGTGTTAAAATTAGTTAGATCACTAATAATCCACTAGTATTAATAAAGATATGTTTTAGCCGAGCATAATCTTAATACATTAGAAACTAGTGAGATAGAAACCTTAAACTTCAAAATAGTGAGTGGGAGAGGGATATACCACAATATATCCCGCGATCTCCATTGTTATCCAGAAACGTGAGATTCAATAGGCGCCTCGAGACGGCTTTGCTTTCGTCCCCCTACGGATGGTGTCCTTATTGGGTCAATATCAAGTTTGGATTCCGAAAGGATAGGGACTCTAGATATATTTGGTGATTTGACCTACCCTACGGCGGCACTTCACTAGTTAAGTCCAAGGGTTCCGAAATAATGGGTCACACTCACAAAGGAATGGTTAAGTTGTTAATCAAAGCTTCCTTGATCAAAATAATGGTAGTTGATTAATATAGGAATAAAAGTTATTTCAGATATATTATCAATTGAGAATGTCTCAATCTATCATGCGAATACTTGACCTACCCTACGGCGGCACTTATTTGTGGGATGATAGATAATCGTGGCATAGTAATTCTTTTAGGTTTCTAATTCATTATACATTGATCATGCATCATATTTAATTTTATGCCTAAAGGTTTGACAATTTTAATATGCGACGAATGAATATTGAATGTGCGTTTATTATTTTTCCAGCCATGGCATCTACAATAATGTCCATTATCAAACAACAAGAAAAATTAACCGGGGATAATTATGTTAAATGGAAAAGTGACATGAATGCTATCTTGGTCTGTGAATACCTTAAATTTGTCCTAATTGAGGAATGTCCTCCTGAGCCAGCACCTAATGCTGGTAGAGCTGCACATAATGCCTATAATAATTGGATTAAAGCTAATGAGCTCACCAATTACGAGTCCGTTATTATGGTCCTCGTAGGCCAAATGTCGAGGCAAATGTTGTCGAATCTTCTAAATCTGTAAAGAAGAAGAAGAAAGGCAATTGGAAGGCAAAGGAAAAACCAATGAAAAAGAAGAACAACAAAAGCTCCAAAGGAACCAATGCCAAAGGAAAATGTTTCCATTGTGAACAACAAGGGCATTGGAAAAGGAATTGTCCAAAATACCTTGTCGAGCTTAAAGAGAATAAAAACTCAGGTAAATATGATTTACTTGTCATTGAGTCTCTTTTAGTGGAGGATGATAAATCTGCTTGGATTGTTGATTCTGGTGCCACTAACCATGTTTGTTGTTCTTTGCAGCTACTTGACTCATGGAGGGACCTTTTTGAAGGTAGCTTCACCATGAGAGTTGGGACAGGGGATGCTGTTTTGGCAAAAGCAGTGGGAGATTCCAAGTTAAACTTTAATAATAGTTATTTATGTTTAATGGTGTGCTATATATTCCTGGTTTTCGCAGGAATTTGATTTCTGTAACAAAACTTATGGAATGTGGTTTTTCTGTTTCATTTAATAATAAGTCAGTTATTATTAGTAGAAATGGATTAAATATATGCACGGGAAACTCCGAAAATAATCTATATGTATTAAGGCCGTTAATGCATGAATCACTGCTTAATACTGAAATGTTTAAGATTGAAAGATCTAAAACTAAACGGCAAAAGATTTCTCATGATGATACCTATTTATGGCACCTTAGACTTGGTCATATTAACCTTGACCGGATAGATAGACTAATTAAGAACGGAGTTTTAAATCAGTTAAAACTTGGTACTTTACCTGTCTGCGAATCCTGTCAAGAAGGCAAAATGACCAAGAGACATTTTACTGGAAAAGGGATAAGAGCCAAAGAAACTCTTGAGCTAATACATTCGGATGTTTGCGGACCGATGAATGTAAAAGCCCGAGGTGGTTTTGAATACTTCGTCACTTTCATTGACGATTATTCCAGATATGGGTATGTTTACCTAATGCAGCACAAGTCAGATACATTTGAAAAGTTCAAAGAGTATCGTGCTGAGGTTGAGAACCAATTAGGTAAACCATCAAAATTCTACGATCAGATCGTGGAGAAGAATACCTTGATAGAGTTTTGAGGAATTCTTAGTCGAGCATGGAATTGTTTCACAGCTCACAGCACCTGGAACACCACAACAAAATGGTGTTGCAGAAAGGAGAAATCGAACCCTACTAGACATGAAGATCAAGTTTAGTTATTATAGTTATAGCATCTACCTAGTCATTCTGGGGGTATGCATTGCAAACTGCAATGTATATCCTGAATGTAGTTCCTTCTAAGTCCGTTTCTAAGACTCCCTTAGAGTTGTGGAATGGTCGTAAAGCTAGTTTGTGACATTTCCGCATATGGGGGTGTCCAGCACATGTGCTAAAGAACAAGACTACTAAGTTGGAACCACGTTCACAGGTGTGCCTATTTGTAGGCTATCCTAAGGAAACTAGGGGTGAATTCTTTTATAGTCCAGAAGATAATAAAGTATTTGTGTCGACAAATGCTATATTTTTTGAGGATGACTATATGAGAGAGTTCAAACCTCGAAGTAAAGTGTTACTTGAGGAGTTACTTGCTGGTACGACCAGTACACCATTATCAAATGTTGACAAAGACATAACACCTTCTACATCTGAAAGTCATATGCAAGTTTATCAGGATACCATACCACCTAGGCGTAGTGGGAGGGTTGTAAGACAACCTGAACGCTATCTAGGAAATGGTGAGGTACAAGTTGTTGCATCTTGTGATGGTATAGATGATCCATTGACCTATCGTAGTGCAATGGATGATACTGATAAAGAAGAATGGCTCAAAGCCATGAACCTTGAGATGGAGTCCATGTATTCTAACTCGGTCTGGGAACTTGTAGACCAACCTAATGGAGTAAAACCCATAGGTTGTAAATGGATCTACAAGAGAAAAAGAGGAATAGATGGGAAAGTACAGACTTTCAAGGCTAGGCTAGTGGCAAAGGGTTATACCCAAAAAGAGGGAGTTGACTATGAAGAAACTTTCTCGCTAGTAGCCATGCTTAAATCCATCAGGATTTTCTTTCCATTGCCACATATTATGACTATGAGATTGGCAAATGGATGTCAAAAATGCATTCTTGAATGGTAATCTTGATGAGAGTATCTATATGGTACAACCAGAAGGGTTCATTACCCAAGGTCAAGAGCAAAAAGTTTGCAAGTTGCAAAGGTCCATTTATGGACTTAAGCAAGCATCTAGATCTTGGAACATAAGGTTTGATACTACGATCAAGTCTTATAACTTTGAGCAGAACATTGATAAGCTTTGTGTCTACAAGCGCATCATTGATGGGAAGTGGTTTTCCTTGTGTTATACGTTGATGATATTTTACTCATTGGGAATGATGTAAAGATATTCGGACATGAAAATCTGGCTAGCTAACCAATTCCAAATGAAAGATTTGGGAGAGGCAAGTTATGTACTTGGGATTCAGATCATTCGAGATCGCCAGAAACGATTGTTAGCAATGTCTCAAGCAACCTATATCGACAAGATTCTTTTGCGATTTGGTATGCAGAATTCCAAGAAAGCTAATTTACCTTTCAGACATGGGATTCATTTGTCTAAGGAACAGTCTCCTAAGACACCTCAAGGAATTGAGGAGATGAGACATATATCATATGCTTCTGTAATTGGAAGTCTTATGTATGCTATGTATGTACGAGAGACCGGACATCTGTTTTGTAGTGGGGAGTAGTCAGTAGGTTTCAATCCAACCCAGGATTAGATCATTGGGTAGCGGTGAAAACATATCTCAAGTATCTTCGGAGAACGAGAAATTATATGCTAGTATATACAAGTCAGGATATGATTCTGAGAGGATATACTGACTCTGATTTTCAGATGGATGTCGATTCTAGGAAATCAACATCTGGATCAGTGTTCACCCTAGGTGGTGGGGCTATAGTATGGAGGAGCATTAAGCAATCTTATATTGCTGACTCCACCATAGAGGCTGAATATGTAGCAGCTTGTGAAGAAGCTAAGGAAACAGTCTGGCTCCGTAAGTTCTTGGCACATCTGGAAGTTGTTCCATATATGGATAAACCACTCACACTTTATTGTGATAATAGTGGCGCAGTGGCGAACTTCAAAGAACCAAGAAGCCACAAGAGGGGTAAGCATATTGAGAGGAAATATCACCTCATCAGGAGAGATAGTGCAGCGAGGAGGAGATGTCGTTGTCACGCAGATTCCATCCGCAGACAACCTGGCTGATCCGTTTTACAAAACCTTATCGGTTAAAGTATTTGAAGGTCACCTAAATGGTTTAGGATTACATGACATGTCTCATTTGCTCTAGTCTAAGTGAGAGATTGTTGGGATTTATGTCCTAGAGCTTCATGTATGTAAATGGAATTGATTATTGTAATAATAATAAATGCATTATTCTTTTATATCAAAGTTGTTTGATTTATATCGCATATTGTGCAATTGTCTTGTTTACCTTGATTACTATTGTACCTTTAGACTTAGTGTATGTTGATGCACAAGAGGATTTAAGTCTAAAGTTAGTAATCTAAATAGTCCATAGAGAGCAAACAAAGAGGGTACTTTGTTTGTGGTATATCTATAGCTGCGGTCCATTCTTATACTTGTATGACGACCTTGATCCGGGATCGTTATGTAGTGACATGGGAATTGAGGCACCTTGTATGATAAGATCATATAGGACTGGACTCAGATAAATACGAATTTCTTTTAATATCGTTAATCGAAGAAATTCATTTTATCTAATAGATGGTCATATATGGATTCGATCTTAATCCTGAGTGTACTACGAACTCCTGTATGACAGGTTATGTTCCTTTGATTTACTATGGTGAGGTTGTGTTGCATTCCCAGCCAATAACTACGTATTTTGGGGATATGATTTGGTATGTAGCTGGGAACGTTTTACATAGATATGAAATTCACTCCTTCTTACGAGAAGCAGATGAATATCTCTTTTAAGAGTTGATTCGGGGCTTGAACAATTTGAGCGCTCAACTTTTCTATTACGAATAGAAAATATTTTATATTCATAATTGTTATGAATTAATTGTTCATTATAGAATTAATGGTGCTTAAGAGACAAATATTTAGAGGGTTTTTAAACGGACTAATGACCCGGCTCTATTAATGAGATATTCGTGAAGGGCTAATCCATATGTAATGACTATATCGATGGACACCGAAAATGTTCGATTATTTTAATCCATCTACGGTAACGGGAGTTCAACTTCGAGTTTTTAGTGGAATAACGCGGAGTTAATAATTCGTAATATTTGATTAAAGAGTTTAATTAATATTTCGGAATTATTGGAGCTCGGAACTGTAGGTCCATTTGGTCCCCGTGCTAGCTCGATTAACTGTAGCAAACCTAATATAACTAGATTGTCTAATTATATGCTCACATTATATTTATTTATATATTATTAATAAGATTAATAATATTTATTGTCACAAATGAAAACTATGTTAAATTAGTTTAACTTAATGTTTTCTAGAATTCTTTGAATATGAGATAATCAAGTCTTGATTATGAGATATCAAGTTAGTAACAATTAAGAAAATTACTACAACATAATTGAAGGTAAATAAATCATTATTAATATATTGATTTTTATTTACCATTGGAGACAAAGCCATATGGCTTACCATGTCATCCAAGCAATTATGTCTATTAGGTGGCTTGGATACACCTAATAGATTTGTCATTAGCTAATGCATTTTATGCTTTAGTATGGCTTTCACATTCATGTGTTTGCCATTGAAAGAAAGCATTGAATGCTTAATGACAAAGCCATTGTCTTTAGCCTTACATTTCTTATGCTTTGGTATGGCATTCACATTTTTGTGTTGGCCATTGCAAGAAAGCATAATGCTTAATGACAAGGTTAGTTGGCTTGTGTAAGAGAATAATCTCTACCATTTCTCTCACTTCCTAAGGTTAACACTTTGCATTCATTCACAAAATTGTTGTGAGAAAATTTTTAGAGAAAAAGAAAAGAACTTCAAATATTTCACAGTGTTGTGAGAGTATTTGAAATTCCAAAGGCCAAACACCATTGTGACATCCTAAATCTCTAAATAGTTTAGAGGTTTAATCTTTGTGAGTGAAGCCCACACTTCAGTTTGTTGGTTTCGAGTCATAGTTCGGAAGATCGAGTGGTTGATCTAAGTGTTGGACACTAAAGGATTGATCTTGGATAATACAACAAATGGAGAAAGCAAAGAAAATTTGGAAGATCCATACCGGACCCGGTGCCACCACAAGCAACTTCCGCCGCGCTAAGGAAAGTCGTTTCCTACATCCAAGTGCTCAACGAGTACACTTAATATTCTGGGACTCTCTAAGTTTAGGTTTATCCGTCATAGAATCCAATTTCGTGTCCATAATTCACCCACTCATGAATTATGACGACCACAGATAATCTCGCTAAACTATGCAAGTTGAGGTCATTGCATACGTATAATCTTTCTGTCACAGGCTATCAATTTTTTACCGGGGATATAGATAGGAACGTCAAATCACTAAGGTATAATATAGTCCACTTTCAAATTTACGGTCTCTAAATAACACTCGGAACTCGCTTCCGAAGTATACCACGACCATGGATTTACTAGATCACAAACACGTACAAGAAACCTATGTCCTGTACACATGACTGAAAGATTCTATCTGATACTCACAGGATATCATGAGCATCAGTCCACACCCAATGAGCAGGCGGAGGTCTGATCTAAATAGATCGGTGACGTGACAACCATCAAAGTGTGGAGGATGTCTCATATATCCACAGTGGTATCGCAAGTCGAAGAACCACTATGCTACTCGACTCGAGAATTCCTATTGACGTTGGTGTACCATCTATTAGGAAATCTTCGGTGAGTCATTCAGTGTTTATCAAATAAACACCTACATATCTATACGACTCTCCCAAGACTCATGGTTCATTGGGATAAACCATCGGACCAACTCTTGATATAAGACATGTACTGGTCTCAACGGATTTTACTAACCGACCCGTGTCAATAAATTTTGACCAGAAACTTTATTTGAGAATATACAACTTATAGTGACGCTTCCCAATGTCAATTACAAATTACGTTGTAACTGCGCACTATGTTGTAAATCTTGGGGTCTTTATCTAATATATATATATATATATATATATATCACTAAATCAGATTTAGTTTCAATCTAATCGTAATTAGATCGAATATGTATATAAAAATAAGAGGTGCAACCATTAAGTAAGTTATATTATGGAAAAATAAATTATTTGTATTCATGAATCAGACATAAATACGATCCAGATTGACGCTCTGAGCACCAACCCTAACAAAGTAGACCTCGTGAATATATTTCGACTTATAGCTTTGGCACGTTCTCGCCTACGTATATTCACAGGTAGACAACTCACTATGACTCCTGATTTTGGTCCTGACCGTTTCTCGTTGTGACAGTTTTGGCACATTCACATGAGGCGTATCAAGGCTTCACTTGTCAGTGACAAACTCATGTTACCGATATAGTCTTGACAGCTTTGGCACGTTCAGGAATTCCACTTTCATTTGAGTTTGTCTCTTATCATATAAGTTCTACCAACACAAATGAACTACCATCAGCCATAACTGTACAGCTTTGGCACGATACAACTACATCATCAAGAAAACATTCGCATCTTTACTGTCAATGCGGACCAAGAAATAAGTATTCTAATACTAGTCACTTTAATGCCTTATTTAACAGGGATTTTCCTATTGTCAAACAATCCAAAATTAATCAAATTATTTCACATGCATGTGGAAATAATAAAATTGAATTAAATATCACATATCAAGCATGACAAATGCAATGGATGTAGGATCAGACTCGCTCTGATACCAATTTTGTTGGGGTTTTCTCAAAGATGTAGCGGAGGGGCGCTGTTCGGGTGAAATCGTAACTTTAAAAGCTTTTAAAGTTACCAAATAAATTATTAAATATCCAATATGAATAATTCATTTGTATTTCACCTAAACATATTTATTCAGTATCAAATAACAATATAAATAATTAAGAAACTCCACGAAATTTTTACGAAAAATATTTTTCCGTAAAGTGACATAAAACGCATTTTTGTCCGAACCGACCAACCAATACACACGGGGGCTGCCCAGGTAAGCCCCAATAGTACTTGGACAGTTCACGGGCAGCCCAAATAGTGACCAATTCACTTTTTTGACAGCCGAAACCCGATAAGCCCGAAACTCACCCGGTAATGCCGTTTTGAGCCGTTTTCGCATATTTTCACTCCGAAACACTTTCCGAAAATTATTCCAATGCCCTACACACATCCAATAAAGTTAAAAAATATATTTTTCATCATCAAAATTTCAGAATTTCCAGCTCTGATCTGGGTGCCAAAAATATAATTTTTCAAGCTTTAAATCAAATTTTGTCAACATTAATCATATTAATAAAAGCCACCACCTATGAAGAACTCTAGAATAATTATATGAGTTATAAGAGTGGTCATAACACTCTAGAATGGCAACAAGTCATGAAATGTTAAAATTGAACTAATATTATACTAATATTATTCAATCTAACTTCAAATATGCATCTAGCCTCCAAATCCATCCTCCACAACAAAGAGTCCCAAAATCCAAGAAATAAAGAAACCCTAGAACTATTATAGATACTCAAGAACAAGAAACAAAATTTTTAAGCTTAAGAATATTAAGGATTACCTCAAAATCTTCTAATTTCATTAAGATTTCTTCTTGATTTGATCACTTTCTCTCAAGTTTCTCTAAAGAAATATTTTTGGGAGCTTTATAAGGAGAGAATTTCGACCATGGAGGAGTTATCCAAGAGGAAAAATAATTTTCACTTTATAGACAAGGCTTAACCTAACTTGGGGGTAATTTGGTCATTTTGGTTCATTTAATTAAAGCCCAAGGTTACTTGTTCAATTTGAACACTTAAAGCTTAAAAGGCATGCCATTTGTTACCAATAATAAATAAACATATGTAATAATAATTATTACAAATAGAAAATAATCTAATTAAATATAAAGTTTAAGTAGACAAATTCAAATTGAATACTTCAACCTTAAAGTTTAATATTATTAGTAACCAATAAGAATTAAACATATTACATAACAATTATGTAACATATATATAATATTATTCAATTATCTAAATATTTAACATTTAAATATTTAAATAATTAATTAATACAATTATTATTATATATGTATTTTTATTTATATTAAATAACAAAATACATATATTAATGACATGTTTCAAAATCTCATTTGATAATTAATTAATATATATCTAATCAAATTTCGTATCAAATATATATACATATTAATTATTAATTGACCAAATTCCCCGAATACATGTATTTTCATTTAACCGTTTAAACGATTCGAATTAACTCATTTAATCTGATGAAGTATTATGAATAATCTTTATTATTCATAACGTGTTTCCTAAGTGTTCAACGAGTACACTTCATATTACGAGACTCTCTAAGTTTAGGTTTATCCGTCACGGAATCAAATTTCTTCTTCATAATTCACCCACTCATAAATTATGACGATCAAATCTCGATAAACTATGCAAGTCTTTCATACGTATAATCCCTCTGTCACATGCTATCAATATTATACCGAGGATATAGATAGGAACGTCAAATCCTTAAGGTATAATATAGTCGAATTTCAAATTTACGATCTCTAAATAACACTCGGAACTCGCTTATGAAGTATACCACGGCTAGAATTTACTAGATTGCAAACAGGTTCAAGATACATATGCCCTGTACACAGGACTGACAGATTCTATCTAATACTCACATAATATCATGAGCATCAGTCCACACCCAACGATCAGGCGGGGGTCTGATCTAAATAGATCGGTGACGTGACTGCCATCAAAGTGTGGAGGATGTCTCATATATCTACAGTGGTATCTCAAGTCGAAGGACCACGATGCTACTCGACTCGAGAAGATTCTTATTGACGTTGGTGTACCATTCATTAGGAAATCTTCGGTGAGTCGTTAAGTGTTTATGAAATAAACACCTACACGTATATATGAGTCTCCTAAAACTCATAGTTCATTGGTATAAACCATCAGACCAAGTCTCGATATACGACATGTACTGGTCTCATCGGATTTTACTAACCGACCCATGTCAGTAAATCTTGAGCATGAATTTTATTTGAGAATATACAACTTATAGTGACACTTCTCAATGTCAATTACAAACTACGTTGTAAATATTGGGGTCTTTGTCTAATATATACATATCACTAAATCAGATTTAGTTTTAATCTAATCGTAATTAGATCTAATACGTATATAAAAACAAGAGATTCAACCATTAATTAAGTAATAATATGGAAAAAGAATTATTTGTATTCATGAATCAGACATAAATACAATCCGAATTGGAGCACCGAGCACCAACCCTAACAATTTATTCTTCTTTCTTTCTTTCTCACATTTCTCTCATGTTTCTCTCTTCCTCTCAAATGTTGGGGGACTAGTGAATAGTACCCCTTATTTATAATATGGGCTAATTTAACTAATTTGTAAGGTTTTGATTTGAAGAAAAATCAAAATTTTGGACATAAATGTAGAATTCTCTAGATAGGTCGGCATTTACAATTTATCCCAATTTGTGAGTTATATTTTTGACCTACTTCTGGTTCGAATTTGGAAATATATTCAACATAGAAGTTGTAGGTCTCGATCTTAGTTTTCTAAAGATATAAAAGTCGTAAAAATCAGAGTTCATATGAAAACGTTACGGCCCAAAAATTACGAATTGTCTAGTTTTAATCTAGGAATGAATTCCATATCGGAAATGCGAGAGATCTGTCGAATGTTCGAAAAGTAATTTTGTGAGTCCATTCATGCTTGAACATGATTTTCATCATGTATAATGCCATCTAAAATTGTGTAGTCGTCGGGGTTACCGGGGTGTTACAGTTCATTACAGGTTACATTAAGGTACTGGATTGTATTCCAGGTCGTATAAGTTTATGGCGCATCATATTCATTTTTTGTAAGTTTGAGGCTTATAGAGATGATTTTAGCTCATCTCTTGCCGGTAACATCCCCATTATATTGGAATGTTACAGTAAAGCACTAGCGCAATTAATTACAGATAATATAAATTATTCATAACGTTACTCATTCTAGGGTATTTTCGTATCTAATGTGTATATGTATATGATACATAATTTGATTAGTTACACATTAGAATTTTGACACATGTCAAATAAATAATTATTTAATTAATTTAATAATTATTTATTATAAAATATTCTATGCATATTTTTTAATTAATTAATTAAAAACTTATAAGATAAGCTCTGATAAATTGCAAAATAATAACCATATATTTGGATGATATTTGGCTTATTTTTGGTCAATATGTAATTGTCAAAAAGATCAAAATGCCCATCTCTTTATAAAGCATAATTTCAGCCATGGCTAGGGTTAGATAAAAAATTATTTTCCATTTAGGTTATGGCTTAAGCTTGAGAGAGAGCAAAATTAGGGTTTTTAATTTGGTTAAGTCAAGCATCAAATTAGAAATATGAAAGGATTGTTTAGGAGTTTAAACAAAGGCTTATAAGGGAATTATGGTAATTTTTATTATCCTTTGTGTTATAAATTATTTACAATTTATTCTTAGTTAGTTACATGAGATGTAACTTTGATTCATACTCTTTTGATGTGTTTAGAATGATAGAAACTAAATTTATCAGTTTAGATATACATGTGTAAAATTAATCAATCTAATTAATGTAATTAGACCCAATTAGAGTGTAAGATACCAAATTGTCATTTTAGAGGTTCTTGAGCAACTCTGTGATGACCTATAATTATTTTTGAGTTACTTTATGGAGGTTGACTTTCAATTGGTAATTAGGTATTTGGATTTGCATGATTTTGAATTAATTAGGAGATTAATTTGATTAATTGTGTAATTAATTCAATTTAGACTTAGTTTGTGAAATGGAGGTATAGTGGATAAAATTGGATGTGTAATAATACGTAGGAAAAATATAGAGTAATTGCTTTTCTTGATATTTTTTATGAATTGCATGTCTTGCATGAATCATAGCTTTTCTTGATATTCTATTCATTGATAACTTACTGTTGTGCAGGCACCATGTCCGATCCTTCAATGAAATCTTCTTATTCCAAAAGTTGCAGCCAAGAAAAGAAAGACATCCACCCCGAAGCCTCCTGCAAGGAAAAAAAAATCAAAGAAAGTGTCTCCTCCAAGAGAAAATTCAAAGAAAGTGCCCCCCTCCGAGGACAAAACCAAAGAAAGTGCATAATCCAATGACACAAACACTACGTGAAAACAGGCCTATCTTGATAGACGGTACGTAACAGATTCGAAGAAAAAAATCTCTATATCACATATTTTGGAAGTTTTGTGACAAAATATATTCTATTACAAAATTTATGACATACATATGATAGATTTTTTGACTATCACAAAAGTCTGTGATGAACTTATGATAAATTAATGACGGACTTATAATAGAAATTATATCTAATACAAAATTTTTGATGAAATTATGATAGAAATTTACCTATCAAAAAATTAATGACATAATTATGATAGAAATCTTGTCTATCATAATTTGTTTTTAAAAATAAGTAAAAGAAATGTCTCGTCCAAGACTCGAAGCCAGAACTGGGTCCTCGACAACTTACGTTTAAGTGTGTTTCCACTGGCCCAAAATAATCTACAAAGTTTGGTATGTTTTTCTTTAATATAAAATATAACAAATAATAAATGCAAAATTATTTTTTGAATAGGCGCCAATTTAAGAGACAAAAAATTGAATCCTAAAAATCTCTCATTCTTCTTACTCAAAATCACTCTTACAAGAAAACCTAAAATCCTGAAGGTGAGATTCATCCATAGTCCAATTGTACGTCTATTGTCGAAACTGAGATCATCTAGAAGGTGAGGATTATTATCAATTGTTATTTCTAATTTATTTAAAAAATAATCATTTCCACTCTTCGTTATATTTATCTTTAATTTTTTTTAAATATTCAATTATTACCACTAAAAAAAATAAAAAATTGGACTTCACTGACATTATGTTAAAAATGTCAATAAAGTTATGCAAAAGTACCTTTTTGCGTATTGGGTAGAAAAATATCATAGGTTATTAACACTATAGTACCTTTTTTCAAATACATCTCTTTCAAAAGTAAATCCCTTTGAAAATAAATTTTTCCAAAATACTTTTCAGAAAACTATAAACACAAAGGTACCTAAATTATATCGTGAAACTAATCTATGTAAAAGAAATAAAATTCCAAAACCAATATCGACAAAAATCTGTATCAAGCGTTCAGGAACCAACTCAACTAGATGAATACATTGTTGGGCAATGGTAGGATCCCCAGGGTCAAATCGGTGTCCTATGAAGCGGAAGTGAGTCATTTTTAAATAATTTAATAGACTACTATATTTAATTACGAGTGTATAGGAAACAACCGGGGCTAAATCGGAGTCCGAAAACACAAAAACAGACAAAAATAAGTTTCAGTGCACGCGAGCTACAGTGCTCATGCGCTGTAAACGAAATGCTTATAGGAGCGTCCTTTTTTTTTTATTTCAATTGTTTCCTTCATCAGCTCTATGTTTTCAGAGAGCTTCCTTCCAACATTCCCTAAACATTTTTAAACACCAAAAAATATAATTTTAATGTCAAAACCAACATCAACACATGTTATACAATAAATAATATTTTTAAAAATATCAAATATTTTTACAAAATATATATTTATTATAAATACGCACATGCGTAAATTTTGAATCCAAAACACAAATCAAATTAGAATCTCACAATGAAGTGACTCATGAACAATTCTAGATCACTTAAAGGTGGTCGAGTGATTCTAAAATGATATCCATACCTCTAAGTTTTTATCTAGAGTTTCAAAATCTAATTTTATGTTTCGTGTCCAATATAAACATATTTGACCCAATTACAAGCATTGTATTTATGCTTCCAAAGCATCCATACACAATTTATTAGCCTAATTTCAACTTCAAGCTATATTATTATGTATCAAATACAAGAACATAGCTTATTAGAGAATATCAAACTTATATAGTAAGCTTGAACCAAATATATAATCTTCTCCTCCTTGTTGAAAAATATAGAGAACTTACAAATCTTCCCTAAATACTTCTTTAGGCTAATTTTTCTTATACTATGCCTTAATACTTGCTTGCTTAAAAACTTGCTCAAGTTTGTCTTTTATAGTGAAGTTTATGAAATTTTTAATTAATAAAGGTTTTAATTAAATTTTAGGTGGGCATAATCCAAATTGTCCAAATATGCATAATTAGGTATGACTAATCACATTTGTCTACCACTTTGATTTAATCCAATTAAATTTAGACAAAGTTTAACCAATTGATTACTTCATTGTCTACCACTTTTTTTAATCCAATTAAATGTAGACAAAGTTTAACCAACTGATTAGTTGATTGTCGACCACTTTGATTTAATCCAATTAACCAAGTAAAATACACCTATTATTATATATCTTTTAATTATCAAAATATCATCCAATGGTAAAGATATTTATGAAATTACAACAACGCCCTTGTGTGATTTTGGATAAATCCAATTAATCAATTTGGTCAAAGTAAATAATTAATGTTATCCACTAACACTTAATTATTTTAATTAATAATTATAATATCAAATATTATTTATTATCAAACATTATCGATTACCCAAGTGCTTAACGAGTACACTTCATATTGTGGGACTCTCTAAGTCCAGACACATTTATCATATAAGTCTAGCTTATATGTACGTAATTAGGCTACCTTCGATTCGCGAAGAGCACGAACGACATTTCTAAACAATACAAATCAATATCATCACATATGTTTAATAATTCCTCTGTCGTAGGCTATCCGAGTTTTGCTTAGGAAACATAGATTACATCGTCAAGTTTCTGAGGCGCACATTTCATATTGTCGACATGTCCACGATTATTTACAACTAATCAGAACACTATTTCTGATATATGTGATCCACCCTAGGTGATCGGCTTTTTCCAAAGTCTTAAGAATCGTGACTAATCATATGGATATCTTAAACCCTTATTGTACACATAAGGGCCGACATATCCTATCTTGATACACACTTGATTAAAGAGTGCATCAGTCCACACCTAACAAAAATCTATGGTCAGACCATGAAAGGTCTCTGACATTCATGGCTTCAAAGTGTGGAGGATCACACATAAAATCAATGTTATCATATTGTCAAAGGATCACATATGCTACTCGACTCGAGAAGGTTTCTATTGACGGTGGTGTGTACTTCCAACTATTTGGAATCACCTATGAGTCATTCAATATTCACTCCAATGAATACCCACATGTCTATTTCCATCGCACATGGTACATCGGGTTAAACCATTAGAATTCCAATTCCAATATATGACATGTGCTAGTCTTTTAGGTTATAGAAATTCGATCGTATTTCATAATCAACGACTATGAATATTTATTTTAAGAATATTTAATGTATAATTCATTATGACATAATATGACATAATAATTACCATTAACATAATAATTAAATATTCATTATGACATAATAATTACCATTAACATAATAATTACTAATAAATAATAAAATATAATGTATAATTCATTATTCGGATTGAGGCTCTAAGCACCAACTCCAATAAACTCACATATGCTTAGTGTCAATCCGGATGGTACCGAAGTCGCATCTCTTCCACATGTTTATCGAATAACTTATGAGGTTTGGCCTTAGTTAGTGGGTTTGCTATGTTGTCTTGTCCTTGAACCTTCAAGACCACTATGTCGTTTCGTTCAATAATCTCTGTAATCACGTGATATTTCATTTCCATGTGTTTAGACTTGGAATGCGCTCTCAGCTTTTAGCCTGCGCAGTTGCTCCATTATTATCCCAGTACAATGGGATCAGATATGCAATACTAGGCATATGTCAAGTTCTGTGATAAAATTTCTAATCCAAATAGCTTCCGAAGTAGCTATAAATTCCGCCTCAGTAGTGGAATCAGTTGTAGATCTTTGTTTGAACATCGCCAACTAACCGCTGTAGGGAACACTTTCCCTCGCGCAGTGGAAGCGGCTTAGGGCACCTGGGTGTAAGGGATATGCCCTATACCCAACTTATGGATGGGCTATATGTACATGTATTTGTAATATTTTTCATTAATTAATAAAATGACAATCTTTATTATACGTGTCTTACATAAATTATATGAATCATCAAACATTGTAATAAAGCCCTTGGAGTAATAAGATGATGGCTTCCACGCCTTATGAGAATCATTACTCTCAAACGTTCCTAGTCATAGTTTTGTGAATAATCTGAGCGTTCACAAAGCAGAGAGACTAGCATGATGATATGATCCGCCCTTAAGTGGGGTAGCCGATCTCATAGGCTACTAGCGGAGATCCGTCCGCTTGGTGTATCACATGGATGCATGAGTTGCTCGTGTCCATCGAACTGACCGCCAAAAATTTTCATATGGAGTGTTTATCCCATGTGTCTGTGAGAACTTTCATGTATCGATTGTATGACTAGTTCTTAGACTTGAGGTCTTTACAATCTTATGTGTGGATCAAATAAATTTGACATTCTCCTTCCCCAGTTTAAAAGATCCGGTCATAAGGGTATGATTGGGTCATTTGTTGAAACACATGAATTTTGTAAAGATACAACAGAGAATCGCCACTCTCTCGGATAATATTTTCTTATAAGAGTAGTATTCCAGTTCGCGGGTTGATATGTGTGATCAGTGCTTGAGACTGTGGCTGCAGCGGAAGAATCATGTGAGATTCTTGGGTTAGCACGATTCATGACACTATCAACATCATACCTTTGACTATATGGGTAGATATTTTCCATACCCTAGGTCAAACGGTGGGGATACAGTGAGACGATGGACCGTATCATATGTAAATCACATACAGAATGTGTATATATATCTTTCCTTCTCATTTGGGGGCCTTGGCATGTTGCTAGATGTTAACATTGGTCGTTGAAATCGAACGACCTTCTAATCGGAGGATAATTTATGTTCGATTAAATTATGACGATTCATTTCATGTCCAACTTGAGGGGAACCCAAAAAGTCAAACACAATAAAGTCAAAATCAATGGTTAATAGTGCACAGTATAAATTTAACAGCATATATGATTGCTGTAGGAATTGTTCATAAATGTTCAATGTGTTTAATTATTGAACAGATCATTTATGAGGTTCCAAAGTGGCTTAGGGATTGGTGAATGACGATAGGGGCTCTTTGGGAATTGGAAAAATGAATAAGAAAAAAAAATCTGCGTTTTTATTTTATTTTATTTTTTATTATTTGTTTTGAATTCCAATTCGGCCCAAACTCTTATTAGGGTTTTATAATCTCATTAAACCACTATATTAAGATCCAATGGCTAAGATTTAATTAGCATTTATCCACATCGGATTCTTAATTAATTTTGTTGTCTTTGGAGCACCTATATAAACCCAAAGAATTTTTTACAATTTTTTACACCAAAACCTTTCATATCTTGAGTTTATATAAGTGAGCAACTCTAAAGTTTAAGAGTAAGCCACTGATTTTGAGGATCCTTAAGTCTAATTGACTAGAGGAATCTCAAGTTAAAAGTTTTGAGGTATTTGTCTAGGCTAGCACCAAGGGCAAAATACCCGTGCACTCAAGGTGTAGTCTTGCCGTTGAGTTTTGGCTTTGGTGTGTGCACCTTTGGAGGCCACACACTTGGGTGGCTCTTTGGAACGTGGAAGAGCTTGTTGAGTTCGAGAAAAGCTTGTAGATTGGAGGGAGGACTGGAGGAGTCTTCGGTTCAAGTAAGTCTTTTTATTTCTTTATTTTTAATTAGAGTTCTTATGATAGCTAGCATGTTTAAGTTTATGTTCTTTGCATGTTTTATGAGTTTTTATGCTTAAAATATATAGTAACATGCCTAGACTTGTAAAATAATAAAAATAAATGGGTCTTGGGCAAATGGATAGCGGCATCATAATTTTTTAATTTTCCTCTGCACACTCGCGGCCGCTTCCCAACACCGGGATCGACCTTGAAAATTTTTCTGCTCTCTTCCTCCTAGTCCATAATTTTTCTGCCAAAAACTCAGATCTGTAACAGCCCCGTATATTATTCACTGCCGAATGCACAAACTTTGAACCCGGAACCAGTCACGCGCACAGCCAACTAGTAAGAATGACCATTTACCTCCCATACATAAGCCACTCGTACCATGTTTTGATTACTGTGACCGTTCAGCTTCCCCTGTGATCATTATGCGCATATATTGTTCATTCACATTTAGTTGTTCGTCAAAGTTTATTCACATGCGCATAACAATTTCGCTATTCACGTATGATGATCATGCTCACGCAATTTGGCCACTTTGACCAAAACGACTTGTTGCTTGCGTGTGATGGTTTTGATGATGAATATTAGCTGATCATTATCATGGCCTACACATGCGCAACCTTTGATGATTTAAAATCCATATGCACGTAACTGTGAAAACTGGACCAGTCACGCACATGACTCTGCGGTTTGATCTGATTTTGGACAGTCCACGCCCTTTCATTTGGTTTTTCAATTGCCGTGAGTATGCCTTGAATTAACAATAAGATCCACCACTAGATCTTCCGTGTTATGACTCACCACCAGAAATCTGTGAGGGTGGGCTCGAGGTAACTCACTTCCATCAAAATTTTCTTGAGAAAATTTTCTGCCTTTTGTTTTCTCTTTTTCCTCTCATTTTCAATCTCATTGAAAAGATGAGAGAGTGGCTAGGGTTAGTTTGTGTAGACATAAGCTTTCTATTTATATCCAGGGTTTAGGTTAATTTAATATACATTTACCAAATTAACCCTAACCATAATCACACATATAAATATTGGCCAATGACATTTTTGTCACAACAAAATTATTAATTTCAAAAATTAAAAACAATATCAAATATCATTTAATTTTGAAATTAAAATTTAACATGTAACTTATATCATGATATAAATTACATATTTAATTTTTAATTAAATCAAATTTAATTTTAAATCAAATTTAATTTTAAATCAAATATTATATTAAATGATTATCTAATAATCACTAATATAAAAATTATATATTAAACACTTTAATATATAATTTCAAGGTGTGACATTATATAATTATTAATATGATTAATAATTATATCAATAAATAATTCTCAATTATTTATTATTTTTCAAGTGAGTTCATAATTGGACCATCCAATTATTCCATGAATTCCTATAGTGTAACGAGCTAACACGGGGACCAAATGGACCTACAGTTCTGAGCTCCAATAATCTCGAAATATTAATTAAAGCTCTTTAATTAGATATTTCTAATTATTAACTTTAGGTTATTCCACTAAAAATCTAAAGATTCACTCTCATCACTGCAGATATATTTTATACCGAAAGTCAACAGCGTCCACCGATATAATCACTGCATACAGATTGACCCTCAACGAATATCTCATTATTAGAGCCGGGTCATAATTGTTAGGTTCTCCTAGAACATGCCAAATATCTATTAAGCATAAAAAGTGTGAATAATCAAAGTAAAATTGCGGAAAAATACTTACAATGATCGGTTATGGCGGATGTGGAGATAACAAAAATTTACTTTCCTTTGTATGAATGTTGAGCTTCAAGCCCTCATTTGAATTCCAAACTCAAGGGTTAGTGTCCCTAACACCTTTGTTGACTCCTTTGATGTGCTAGCATGCAAGATTTTTGAATCAAAAATCATCAAACATGAACCATAGGTTCACGCCACTTTGAGAGTGAGAGAGGGGAGAGTTTCGGTCATTGCATCAATGAGAGGGAGTGAGTGTTTTCTTGTTTTGTTTTTCCAAAATCAATATGTCAAATACCAAATTTTCAAAAGTTGGTATTACTCATTCAAAATGAAAATATAAAATAAAGCTTGAGTGTAGAGATTGTTTTAAGTGTTGAAAAAGCAATCCAAGGCTTACACTTTATTTCAACCACTTCCATCACAAGTCAAAAGTGTTATGTAAGTCATGTTGGATAATTATGACCCATAGCATCACTATTTGTACAGAACATGGTGTTGTTGTACAAATTAACTATGTGACAAAGGAAATTGCTCTTTTATCATTTGTAATTGGATTACCTGGATATACAAATGATAAAAGTCCATATGATTAGTTACAGATTAATAAGATATGAGACAATATTAATCCACAAAGGTTTAATCATTAAATATCCCTAGTCGTAGTATTATCGAGACTGGACATCGATAATGCGGAATAGACTAGTATTACACTTGTGCGTGTTATGGAAGCGTAACGACAGAGTTTTCATATATTTGGGTATTGGATACTCATGCAAGTGTAATAAGAGGTTCTGTTTACCGATGGTACGGAAACAGCTTTGCTCTGGATAGACCCATCGGAATCCCATTGGTAGTATGACTATGTGTCTATGGAAATCCGAATCATGGTAGGTGTATTTGATCTTAACCTGAGACTTGCATCGCTAATACTTGCGACAATCAATATACTTTGGTTTTGGTCGTCCGGGGGATTTAATAGGTTCTGTGTACGCCTCTTCGGGTATATTGAGAATCGTAGTGTATTGGGTGTGATGTCAAAACGGAAGTATCACTTCAGTCATATGGAGATGATGATCACGTAGGGATACAGAACTGATACTCTAAGTGTTATAGCCATCGGGGAAGTATGACTAGGTCATGACTTTCTGATCATAAAAAGACTAGTTGCTAGTGATCCGATATATGCTTCGTACGGGGCAGACACAATTTCAGCCACAGGCCTAGCATGTGACATCCGGTACTGGATCGTAATGCGCAATGCTACTATACTACGCCTGACAAAGATCATATATTATATAGAAGAATATTTTTGGAGAATTGGGTAGGCACGGTGCTTTGCTAGAAGCCAACCATATCTTGTAAATCGGTAAGTGCATGGTACCGGGTACGCACGTATTCGGATAGTCCGATAACCGTATTTACTGCCAACATATCCATGGATCTTTTGGGTCGCATCCCAAAGATTCACCGATAATGTTTGACTCGAACAATATTAATCTGAGATTAATTAAGAGAGAGAATATTAATCTGAGATTAATTTAGAGAGAGAAAATTAATCTGAGATTAATTACGGCAAGAATTAATCTGGAATTAATTTTCAGAGAAAGAATTAATCTGAGATTAATTGCGTCAAGAATTTATATGGGATTAAATTCGTCGAAAGGAGAGAACGCGATTAATTTGGAATTAATCGGTAAAATAAATTTAATAGTTAAATTAGATTTTACTATTTAATTTATTTAATTGGGCTAAATAATATATTAGATATATTAATTGAAATTTGATTTTAATTTTAGCGAACGAATTAATTTGGAATTAATTCGCGAGCGATTTTCATAATAATTTTACTGGGTATTATTATTTAATTAAATTGGATTTAATTATGTCGCGACGGAAAATTCGTTTAATCGGATTAAACGAATCTGAGCCCGAAGTATGTTGAGCAAGCCCACTTGAATTTTGATGGAATCTTATAAAACACTCAACATATTTAAATTTGGAAATTAATTTTTCTCTCTCCATACATTTGGCCGAATGGTCTTTAATGCTCTTGGCCGAATGACCACAAAATTAAAAGGAGATTGATGTGGCGAATAAATGCTTTGACAAATATGTAAGCAAAAGTGGCTTAGCTTTTTCCTTAAGAAAATGGCCTCTGAAGTTGCTTTTTTGACCGAGGAAAAAAATGCCCCTTCTTCTTTGATAAGGCCGAAAAGATAAAAGCAATTTTTGCTCTCTCTTTAAAAAAAATGGCCGAATAATAAAGAGCAAATAGCTCTCTGGTTCATTATTATTTTGGCCGAATTTGCCACTGCTTTTGAAGCATGGCCGAAAGACCTTTGATGATTTAGGCCGATTAGCCTTTTATCTTCAGGCCGGTTGCTTCCCTCTCTCTCTCGGATAAATTATTTCTCCTTGGGAGATAAAATTTGTTCCATTTGTTCTTGCTAGCACATATGGGAGTCAAATGAAGGTGATAGGGACACTCACCCATAAGCTTGGAAGCTTCAACATCCATAAAAATTTTGAACTCAAGCCGATCAATGTAAGTCCTCCGCAACTTATTTTTGATTTTATTCACACACGAATCATGCTTAGAGATGCCGTGGCATGTCTAGGACACTAACAATGGTATCAGAGCGAGATCTAAGCTTGATTTAATTTCTAGGGTTTATGGACTTTAATTTGGGATTTTTGGCTTGGAGCTTTATTTTGCCTAAATTGATGATTTGGTTGAGTTTATATGATGTTGAATTAGATTTGTATATCATTGGATTTGTGATAAATTGATTAAATCAAAAATCCCCAAAATCCATGCTTGGCCGAAAATTACCCTAGGAAGCTCATGGTTAATTTTTTGAATTAAACAATTGGATATGTTGATTAACATGAAATTGAATATTAATTGTTGATTTAATTAGATTGAAATCAAAATTAGATGTTAATTTCATGTATTGTTGTGAGATGTGAAGCATGTTATAAAATTGATTTTGCCCCAATTTTGTGTTGGACATGAATGTGGGAAATAGGCATGATTAATTAGATTAAATTAATATTTTGGAAACATTAGGTTAATTAATTAATTATGGTGATTTCACTTTAATTGAAATAATATATAATTTGGAATTTTGTATTAATTTAATTGTTGTATCTGGGCTAATGGACTTGGTTGGGCCAAATTTTAGTCTTGGATTATATTTGGGCCAAAACCATTTCCATAAAGTCCAAAATATGACTATTGGGCCTTTAATAATTTAATTCGGCCTAATGGGCCAAAATTGATTCCAAATGGACCTAGGCATAATGGGTTAGATCCATTTTGGCCGAAAGCCCAAGCCTAAAGAATTAATTAAAAGTCCATTGGACTTTAATTAAATAGTGTTGGATACTAATTGGGCCTTTGAGACCCATTAAGATTGGATTTTGAATCTAAGTCTTTAAGGCACATAAAAAGGTGTAATTATATAATTTGGAATTAAATATGAATTATTATTGGATACAATTTAAATTGGATTTAAAATTGTAGTTCGATATAATTCAAGAATACTTACTTTGAGTACTTATTCTTAAACGAGTTGGACTCGAGCAAATCAAATCGTTGTATGAACATTGGATGGTCATTAATTAAAGATTAATTAATTGGATTAGATTAGATTGATTGAATAACATGCTTTGTATGAATACTTGGATGTATGTATGAATAATGTATATCAGATGGATATTAGAAGGGTGAGGGTAATTTTGGAAATTGTTGTAATAAATTTAGAATTTATTAAATTGGACCTGCGTGTCCAGCCTATTACCTCTTTTCTCATTGTATTTCTCTTCTCACTAATTCCCCTCAATGTCAATGAGGCTTCTTTAGAAGTATTATGTAATTGGGTAGAAGTATGAATAGTGCTAGCGGAAGAGAGGAACTGGAGAGATTTGTTCTAGGAACAAAATGTTTCATATATCCATCCGCATATCATTATTAATTTTATCGCGCCTTATTATGCTTTTAGAATGCATGCTTAAGGGTGTATGATGAGACCTAATCAAAGATAATAAATTGGTTGCCAATTTACGCGAAAACCCTCAACAAATATTAAACGTTTTCCTTCCATTGAGTGCTTCATTCTCAAGATCCAAGATTGAAACTAGTTTGTTGGCCAAAGTCAAGACCTTTGTCCATCGCGGATGTGTTTGAATCATGAAGGCTTTGTTCCATATCGTAAGTCTTGGGCAAGTTGTGATTTGTTGGCCAAAGTCAAGGTCACGTCTTGTTCATCGGCCTCGATTATAAAGCGTTCCCACTGTCAATGGGTCGCGCTTAACTAGAATCATTAAGCTTGTTGAGCCAAAGCCAAGACTTAGTTAATTTAGAGGAAAACGATTAGGTAATATATCGGATATATTGGCATATATTGGATATATGTTTCGGACTTGGAAGTCCACCTACTGGATCTAGGAATTGGATGAGATCCAATTGGTCTTAGAGATCTACCTAGTTAAATTTTATATAACTTGTTGGCTAAAGTCAAGGTTGTGTATCTTTTAACGGGATCATAGCCCACTAGGAAACTAGGTTTCCCGAGTACTCCACAGAGGGTTAGAGGCTCGCCGAAAAATAGTGGGAGGCAAGTATTAAATTTGCAATTTCGTTTAGATACTTGTCAATACGCGCTCATTTATTTTTCGTCATTAATTATTATAAATATATTAGTTGGACTAATATTCAATTGTTGTTTTAATTAAACAGTTGGACTGTATTCAAACTACTTCATTTGTAGTAGGTTATATAATTGGATTATGGTAATCAATACATTTAAATGCAACCAATCACTTGTAGATGATTATATAGTTAGACTATAGTAATCATTATATTCGATTGTACCCGAAATCATTGATTTGATAGTTGGACTATTGCAATCAAGATGGCTGAAAGATTAGCGTTTAGAACATAATCCTGGGTGAGAATGTATTTAAACGGCTTTAATTTTCAGATTGGGAATAGAATCTCATGATAGTCTTGGGAGCTGAGAAGTTATTCTATTTGATAGAGAAACCTCTTGAGCATGAGCCCGGAGTTGAGCGTATAGTAGAGCGTGAGCTTAGGAAGACTCATTGTGATGATAACTTTAGTGTTCAATCCGTTATGCACAGCCAGAGCTTCTTAAAAGGACATATCCCAAGTTGTCTGCCTAAACTGTGGCAAACGAGGTCACTAGAAGTGTGATTGCCGTATGGATAAGGCAGACATGAAGGAATTGAAGGCGGGACAAGGCTCCGGCTTCAAGAATGTTTGTTATAAACATGTTCACTACTGGTTTTAAAATTGGATTTTTGATACTAGATGTGGTACATGAATATATGTACTGATGTGCGGGATCTGCTGATAAGCAGGAAACTGGCTTCAGATGAGATCGACCTACAAGTCGGAAACATGACGAGAGTCGCTGTTTTGGCCGTAAGAACCTAAGTTTTGGAACTGCCCTTGGGGCATGTACTTAAATTAGGAAACTGTTATAATGTACATAGTTTGACTAGAAACATTATCTCTATATCTAGTATAACATGTTACGAGTATACCTTTATATTCTAGAACACTAAATGTTTTGTTTATAAAGATGATATTGAGATAAACACATTAGATGTGAATAACAGTATTTATATTTAGAATATAAATTAATCTCATACATATAACATGACAAACAAGTAGCTCAAACTGAATTAATCAGATGAGACTTATTTGTGGCATTGTCATCTGGGATGCATTAACAAGACTCGTATATCTACACTTTTGAAGAGTGTGTACTAGGACGGATTTGATTCTAATTCAAATGATGTCTACAAATCT
Source organism: Zanthoxylum bungeanum (assembly GCA_019454045.1). Lineage (NCBI taxonomy): Eukaryota > Viridiplantae > Streptophyta > Magnoliopsida > Sapindales > Rutaceae > Zanthoxylum > Zanthoxylum bungeanum. Next base: position 306,632 of record SKCR01026322.1, read on the forward strand.
AGTTTATTAGGCAAAGTGCCTAAAACATCTTTTACTTGGTAAAAGTGCAAGTGCCACCGATCTGTTAGCCCTCGGTCATAGTGACGTAAGTGTGCCCATGTCTAGCTAGGCTAGAGGTGGATATGAATACTTCGTAACTTTTACGGATGTGGCATCGCGTTACGGTTATGTGTATCTTATGAAACACAAGTCAGAAACGTTTGAGTAATTCAAAGAGTTTCGACACGAAGTAAGAAAACAGACCGGTAAAGTATTAGAACATTGCGGTTAGACCATGATGGACAATACTTAAACATATGAGTCGCTCTGAGCTACCAATTTCCTTCTAGGGATACGCATTAAACAGTGCAATACTTATTTTGAATAAGGTTCCATAAAAAACTGTTAGACAGACTTTATATTAGATATGAACAGGAAAGAAACTGGGTTTCTCATTCCTGAAGATTTGGGAATGATGGGCATATGTTTGGATAATACCAAACAAGAACCCAAATCGGATAAGTGCCTATTTGTAGGTTGTCCTAGGGAAACCAAAGTATAGTACTTATACAACTCACAAAAGAACAATGTAATTGTTGCTCTCCATGCGGTTTTCCTAAGAGGAATTCCTATATGCAGTGGTAAGTGGGAGGAAATTAAAACTCGATGAAAATCGGAGTAATACTGTTCCAAGCACCGAATCCTTTACAGAACACCAACAGTTCATCAGGGATGAAACTGTACCATAATCTTCGAATACACAAGAACCGCGTAGGTCAGAGAGAGTCAGAAAACAACCTGGGAGGTATAGGTTTCTGATCTCACCTCATAAAGATTTCAATCTTATTGAGGAAGACGAACCAGCTACGTATGAGGTAGTGATACAAGGTATCGACTCCTTTTATGGCAAAGTGTGATGAAGTCCGAAATGGATTCCATGTATACCAACTAAGTTTGGACACTAGTTGATGTACCAGACGGCATTGTGCCTATTGGTACTATATGTGTCTTCAAGGAAGACATACATGGATGGCAACATACAAATGTACACAGCTAGGCTTGTACAGAAAGGGTATCGTCAAAGACATAGTTTCGACTACGACAAAACTCTTTCACATGTTGCCATGATTAATTCCATTCGAATAATGCTTGCTAATGCTGCATATTTTGTTTATGAAATATGACAGCTGGACGCTAAATCTGCTTTCCTTAACGGAAACCTTTTGGAGGATGTAAAGAACATCTTGACGGTTTTGTCGTGCCAAAATATGCAAATAAGGTTTGCAAGTTAAATCGATCCATTTATGGATTGAAGCAAGCATTGCGTTCTTGAAACCAGTGTTTTGATGTAATCATAATGGTAGATGATTTAATTCAAAACGAAAATAATTCTTGTGTATATAAGAGGGTTAGTGGGAGTACACTGACAATAAATGTCCTATAAGTTGATGATGTATTGCTTCTTAACAATAACATTCCCATACTAAAATCGGTGAAAGTTTGGCTTTCATGAAAAATTATCCATAGAATACCTGGGAGAAACATGCTTTATTATAGGAATAAAGATCCACTGTGATAGATCTAGAAAACTGTTGACACTCTCTCAGTATTTGTATGTTTTGATATGTACGTGACCTGATGTCTCATATGCTTTGAGCACATGTAGACACAATCAGGCCAATCCATGTGATGGTCACTGGATTGATGTTAAGAACATCCTTAAGTATCTGTGGGACATAGAAACTGGGTGACGCATGTTGTTCCAGGCTCGTGGCCCGGTTGGGAGTACGGAGTAGCCCGCGGGGGACTAAACCGGAGAATAATGGAGTCGCCACCCGGTGTGAACCAGGACAAAGATTTAAGGCCGCACTCACCCCTCGCAAGGGAATACCTCAAACCGTTGGGTTCGGAATGGTCCCTAACTTATGCCACTTGTAATGAAATGATTTGTGCAATAATTTAACCAAGCCTAAGCAACATTTATTTCCAAGGATAATTTACTCCTAAGTTCGCATGTAGAAGTACAAGGCTCTTATCTAAGTTTGCATATAACCTATGTCCGAATTTGCATATAACATATTTGCATATAATCTATGTCTGAATTTGCATGCATAATGATGAATTGAAATACGGCAAGCATACAATGTCATAAGCACATTACGTTTGATCATAGGCATGACAATATATAATAATTGTACAATCGCATGAAAGCAAATCGGAATAACGGCAAGCATATAACTTCATGAACATGTTGAATGGATGAATGCGAAAACATAAATAGATAACTATCGTGTAAACATACATCATGGAAACGAACATGTGATCTTGTGGACACAATAAATGACTAACTGCGAGAACATGGACAATCAAAAAGGTAAATGACAAAATGAGTAACCATGCATGAGATGTGATGGAAGATGGCCTGTTTACCATGGGCGTTCGTGCGGTGTTCGTAGCCGCGTTCGAACGGTAAACATAAGGTTCTCGTTCGAGTAGCGTTCGTAAACGCGTTCGAACACGTTCGAACAGGGTTACAGCAGTGACCTCCAAAATGCAGCAAACAACATGACACATACATGAACGGATGAATAGATGACACCTAATAAATAATGACGGGCTAAAAGGCGTGACAAAGTATCGTGGTAAAGGATTTTAACCCCTCGACATAGATGACCTTAATCCGACTTACTAAGCCCATGCGCTAATAACATAATGCATATAAAAAATAAAGACAACAATATCGGACTTTGTATACCCGATTGAATACATCTTACATTCAACCGAATATACGTCATCCGGCGCGGCGAAGCATCGTGGTAAAGGATTTTAACCCCTCGAAACGGAGGACCTTTAATCGGACTTACTAAGCCCATGCGCTAATAACATAATGCATATAAAAATAAAGACAACAATATCGGACTTCGTATACCCGATTGAACACATCTTACATTCAACCGAATATATACATCATCCGGCGCGGCAAAACATCGTGGTAAATGATTTTAACCCCTCGAAATGGAGGACCTTTAATCCAACTTACTAAGCCCATGCGCTTTATCTCATCATTACACAAACAAATAACATGCAGAAATTAAATAGCGGATAATAAACAAACATGATACAATAAAGCGAAATATGTGTCGTTTGCTCAAGTGGTGCGTGGAGTTGTCTCCCAAGTACAGACCGCACTACCGTCCATTCGGATTCGGCTACGGAATTTACGTCTGGGTTTCCATCCTATATACCATAAGAGACGACACATTTTCCCATCCATTCAAAGACACAACATACATCCACAAACGACTCTCATGCGAAATAAATAAATAAAACAATTAAAAGATGAATAAAAGATAAATGAGAAAGGTGCCCTCAGGTCTAACATTTTGTGTCGTCTCTCGGAAGAACGTTACAAGGCCGTCGGAAGGGCTAAAACTCCGTACCTTTTCTGGTTCACTGGTCCACGTCTTTCCTCGCTGTTTCGCTGCTCAAGCTACTGTTTTGCGGTTAAGAGGGCTGCTGTTTTTATGGGTTTTTGGCTGCTGTTTATGCGGTTTGGGGCTGCTGTTTTTATGGGTTTTTTATTCGGTCAGGTTAGTTTTGGTTCGTGAAGGGCTGAGTCGTGTAAGGTGTGTGCTTGTTTTGACGATTTGTGGGCTGTGCGTCAGTGAGGGACGCGTGAGGGGCGTTGTTTATTTTGGTCGGTGAAGGCAGTTTGTGTAGCGTGAATATAGAGCCAGGGGACGTGCGTGGTGAGGGGAGAATGGGCGTCAAAAAGGCTAGTAAAGTGGGGGGGGGGGGGGGGGGGGTGCAGAAGACGTGTTAAGTGGCTATGTGAGTGGAGTTGGGGCATATTGAGTGGTGCGTTAGGCATGGTCTGAGTGGCTGAATGGGCTTTGAGGGGTACGTGTCTTGCGTTTTGTTAAGGGGCTGTAGGCGTGTGGACTGCAGTTTGTGGCTACGTGAAGGGGTGAGTGTGGCTTTGTTGAGGGCTAAAGCGTGAGGTCCTTGATCGATGTGGGATTATGGCGTGAGGTTACTGGATGCGTGAAGGTGTTGAGTGATGAAGGGGCTGTTGAAGGCTATTTGGTCAGTGGGTGTTAAGGAGCTGGCTTCAGGCGTTAAGGTTGGCTGAGGTTGTGGTCTATGCGTGAGGGGTTTGATGAGGGCGATGTCGGCGTGATCTGTTGATGAGTGTTGAGGGGTCTTTATGATGCCATTGTCGCGGCTAGGTGAAGCGGTGAGGGTTGCGCTAGTGGTCAGGTGCGTGATACATAAGGGTTTTAGGGTTTATTTGCTCATGGAGGGATTGTGATACGTGGGTGCTGCGTGAATGGGTGTGAGGAATCAGGGCAGTCGTGTTTGTTTTCTTTTTTTTTTTTATTTGTGAATGGGTGTGAGGAATCAGGGCAGTCGTGTTTGTTTTCTTTTTTTTTTTTATTTGTGAATGGGTGTGAGGAATCAGGGCAGTCGTGTTTGTTTTCTTTTTTTTATTTGTGAATGTGTGTGGCAGTTTTTGCTGTGGGCTGAGGGTTTGTCATGTGTTGGTGGAGTGGTGAGAGGAGAGAAGATGCACGGTCTCTGTGCGTGTCTTCTTTAGCTAGTAGGGTTTATTTGTTTGAGAGAGGAGAGATGCATGGTGCCGTCCATGAGAGAGTTTTTTCAGGGTTTAGTTTAAGGCTCTTTTTTATAGTTGCATTCTAGGGTTTGGGTTGTGCATGGGTTTTTGAATAAGGAAAGAAATCAATTAAATAGGGATGTGTATTTTAATTAATTTTAAAAGGGAAATAATATTTATAATTTTGGTGGGTAATATATTAAATTGGTGAGTGAATTATTTAAATTAGGAAGTGATTTATTTAATTTAGGAATTTAATTTAATTTTAAATTCAATTTAATTGGTTTTAATTGGATTTAATTTGTGAATTTATTTTAATTAAGATTTCAATTTAATTGGTTTTAATTTAATTTGTGACATGTGTTTTAAATGTTTTAATTGTGATTTAATGGGCTTGGGCTAGGTGTGTGTTTTAAAACGGAGGCCCAACAAGCGAGCCCGAAGCTAAACAAGTGAATAAAATCTAACAAAATACCGATTCCCTTTCGACGTCCGTTTCCCACGACTTCCTCGACTTAAAAGGTAGTGTCTCCAAATGAGACTCATCATAGGGACTTATATGTAAAAATGCAGTGTCTACAGTATCATAGACGAACTAAGGATGCTTTCTTAAGTTATGGAAGATGGAGAACTTGAGGTGACTGGGTTCACCGCTGCAAGTTTCCAAATCGATGAGGACGACTTTAAGTCACAATAAGGGTACGTATATAGTTTGAATAACGGAACAGTGAGCTGGAAATCTTCCAAGCAAGATACTGTTGCCGAATAAATAACAAAAGCGGAACATTGCTACAGCTGAGGCAACAATAGAAGCATTTTGGATCTATATAATCCTAATCGGATTAGGAGTATTTCTGTTAGCAGCTGGGCTGGGCTACAGCACAGGCTAAAGAATCACGGTCTCATCAATGATCCAAGTATGTACTTCAACTAATTCATCTGATTCGTTCAATCACACATCGTGGCGATGTGATAATCGAATAAATCACATCAGATGATAATCTTGCAAATCTGCTGACGAAAGCTGTTTGAGCGACCCATACATATTTCAAGTGTTAGACACTTAAGTGATTGGCTATAGGCCAAGTGGGAGATTGTTGGATAATTATGACCCATAGCATCACTATTTGTACAGAACATGGTGTTGTTGTACAAATTAACTATGTGAAAAAGGAAATTGCTCTTTTATCATTTGTAATTTGATTACCTGGATATATAAATGATAAAAGTCCATATGATTAGTTCCGGATTAATAAGATATGAGACAATATTAATCCACAAAGGTTTAATCATTAAATATCCCTAGTCGTAGTATTATCGAGACTGGACACCGATAATGCGGAATAGGCTAGTATTACACTTGTGCGTGTTATGGAAGCGTAACGGCATAGTTCTCATATATTTGGGTATTGGATACTCATGCAAGTGTAATAAGAGTTTCTGTTTGCCGATGGTACGGAAACAGCTTCGCTCTGGATAGACCCCTCGGAATCCCATAGGTAGTATGACTATGTGTCTATGGGAATCCGAATCAGGGTAGGTGTATTTGATCTTAACTTGAGACTTACATCGCTAATACTTGCGACAATCAATATACTTTGGTTTTGGTGGTCCGGGGCTTTAAAAGGTTCTGTGTACGCCTCTTCTGGGTATATTGAGAATCGTAGTGTATTGGGTGTGATGTCAAGACGGAAGTATCACTTCAGTCATATGGAGATCATGATCACGTAGGATACGGAACTGGTGCTCTTTGTACTGCAGTCATCGGGATAATATGACTAGGTCATGATTATCCGATTATAGAGACTAGTTACCAGAGATCCGATATGTGCTTCGTACGGGGCAGACACAATTCCAGCCCCAGGCCTTGCACGTGACATCCGATGCTGGATCGTAATGCGCAATACTACGTATACTACGCCTGACAAAGATCATATATTCTGTAGAAGAATATTTTTGGAGAATTGGGTAGGCACGGTGTTTTACTAGAAGCCAACCATGTCTTGTAAATCGTTAAGTGCGTGGTACCGGGTACGCACGTATTCGGATAGTCCGATAACCATATTTACTGCCAACATATCTAGGGATCTCTTGGGTCGCATCCCAAAGATTCACCAATGATGTTTGACTCGAACAATATTAATCTGGGATTAATTAAGAGAGAGAATATTAATCTAGGATTAATTTAGAGAGAGAAAATTAATCTGGGATTAATTACGGCAAGAATTAATCTGGGATTAATTTTCAGAGAAAGAATTAATCTGAGATTAATTGCGTCGAGAATTTATCTGGGATTAAATTCGTCGAAATGAGAGAACGCGATTAATTTGAAATTAATCGGTAAAATAAATTTAATAGTTAAATTAGATTTTACTATTTAATTTATTTAATTGAGCTAAATAATATATTAGATATATTAATTGAAATTGGATTTTAACGGGAAATTAAATTGGATTTTAATTTTAGCGAACGAATTAATTTGGAATTAATTCGCGAGCGATTTTCATAATAATTTTACTGGGTATTTTTATTTAATTAAATTGGATTTAATTATGTCGCGATGGAAAATTCGTTTAATCGGATTAAACGAATCTGAGCCCGAAGTGTGTTGAGCAAGCCCACTTGAATTTTGAATTTAAAGTGGGGCCCACTTCACTTACATCATTAGTCATTTTTTGTGATAAATATGAGTGATGGGTTTTAGTGGAATATTATAAAACACTCAACATATTTAATTTTGGAAATTAATTTTTCTCCATCCTTGCATTTTTGGCGGAATTGGCCACATAATTAAAAGGAGATTGATGTGGCCATTAAATGCTTTGACAAATATATAAGCAAAAGTGGCTTTGCTTTTTCCTTAAGAAAATGGCCTCTGAAGTTGCTTTTTTGACCGAGAAAAAAAAAATGCTCCTTCTTCTTTGATAAGGCCCACATCAGCATCAGTTTAGGGTGAGGCCCACATCAATATCAGTTTGAGGGCGAGGCCCACATAAGTATCAGTCTGGGGGCGAGGCCTGAATCAATATCAGTTTGAGGGTGAGGCCCACATCATCATCAGTTTGGGGCGAGGCCCACATCAGTATCAGTTTGAGGGCGAGGCCCACATCAGTATCAGTTTGGGGGTGAGGCCCACACAGCACTACGGGTATGGAGACACATATCATCAGAACTACGGCTATGGAGACACACATCATCAGAACTACGGGTATGGAGACACACATCATCAGCACTCCGGGTATGGAGACACACATCATCAACACTCCGGGTATGGAGACACACATCATCAGCACTCCGGGTATGGAGATACAGATCATTAGCACTTCGGGTATGGAGACACATATCATCAGCACTCCGGGTATGGACACACACATCATCATCACTCCGGGTATGGAGACACATCAACATCAGTATCAGTATGGCACTCCGGGAATGGAGACACATCAACATCAGTATCAGTTTTGACGGGTATGGCACTCCGGGTATGGAGACACTTCAACATCAGTATCATTTTTGGGGATGTGTCTCAGGGCGAGGCCCACATCGGCACCAGTATCAGTTTGGGATGAGTCTCAGGGCTGAGGCCCATATCAGCATCATCATTAGTTTTGGGATCATTACACGATCTACTTTGACCTAGTGCAAGAAGCGAAGAGTATAAAGCTAAACCAAGACGGGAAGCGACCAGTCTACCACCTCGCAAATGAGGGAAATAACGGGAACTTGAGCAAATGAGACTAAAGAGGACTGACCAATCACCAGAAAAGAACTGGCAGAAGGAAACAGAAAACAGGCTGAGGGGGCGACTAAAGATTTTTGTAGGCGAAAGGCACTGAGGAGCACAAGGAAGGCCTAACCCATCGGAATAGCAAATACATCCATGCATACATGCATACACGTCACAATCACGCATTTTTTGTTTTTTTTTTATTCGTAGGTTTTAAAGAAAATGAAAAGGCAGCAAAGACGCACAGTTCGGGAATAAAGTCCACATTCAGCAAATTCGGGAACAATGCCCATGACGAATTCAGTTCGGGAATAAAGCCCACATCAGTATCAGTTCGGGAACAAAGCCTAGGGAACAAAGCCCACATTCAGTACAGTTCGGGAACAAAGCCCATAGTCTGCACATGTCGGGAACAAAGCCCACATTCAGAAAGTTAGGGAACAAAGCCCACATTCAGAAAATTTGGGAACAAAGCCCACATTCAGCAAGCCTAGGGGAAAAAAGCCCACTTTCAAAATAGCTCGGGAATAAAGCCCAGGGGAATAAAGCCCTATCTTAGCACATCTCGGGAATAAAGCCCAGGGGAATAAAGTTCTATCTTAGCACAGCTCGGGAATAAAGCCCAGGGGAATAAAGCCTTATCTTAGCACAGCTCGGGAAAAAAGCCCAGGGGAATAAAGCCCTATCTTAGCACAACTCGGGAACAAAGCCCAGGAAAATAAAGCCCTATCTTAACACAGTTCGGGAACAAAGCCCAGGGGAATAAAGCCCTATCTTAACACAGTTTGGGAACAAAGCCCAGGGGAATAAAGCCATATCTTAACACAGTTCGGGAACTAAGCCTAGGGGAATAAAGCCTTATCTTAACACAGTTCGGGAACAATGCCCAGGGGAATAAAGCCCTCTCTCAACACAGTTCGGGAATAAAGCTCAGGGGAATAAAGCCCTATCTTGACACAGTTCGGGAACAAAGCTCATGGGAATTAAGCCTTATCTTAACACAGTTCGGGAACAATGCCCCGGGGAATAAAGCCCTATCTTAACATAGTTCGGGAATAAAGCCCAGGGGAATAAAACCCTCTCTTAACACAGTTCGGGAACAAAGCCCAGGGGAATAAATCCCTCTCTCAACACAGTTCGGGAACAAAGCCCATATTCAATACAGTTTGGGAATAAAGCCCAAAGGTCAAAGCATCTCAGAACAACAAGTAAGTTAAGCAATAGCTGGCGAGCCAGGTAAGTAAAAATAGCGAAGGAAAACATCGAACCAGTGAACCGGGAGAGTTACGGAGCATCCACCCTTCCGACGGCCGTGTAACGCGCTTTCGAGAGACTACAAAATAGGTTAGACCTGAGGGCACCCTCTTTATTTATTATCTTTCATTTTTTTTATTTTCTTTAATACTTTATTGCATATGAGTATTATGGATTGATGCATGATGTGAATTTCGGATGAACGAAATGCGTGTTCTCTTTTGTGGTATGTCAAATGGAAACCCAGACGTAAATTCCGTAGCCGAATCCAAATGGACGGTAGTGCGGTTTGTACTCGGGATACAATGCCACGTACCACTTGAGAGACACAAATATTTTGTTTCATCCAACCTTGTATTTAAGCATGATTTAGTCTAGTATGTTATTTATTTTTTAAGTATGATTGGGTTACTTTTTATGCATGGTTTAGTTGTTTATCTTAAGTATGATTAGTTATTTATTTTACGTTTGGAATTTGCATTATGTTTAGGTTGTTATTTGTTTTCCACATTATATAATTGAAGTATGTTCATGAGATTACCGTGTGATATTTTATGCTTGTCGTTATAATGATTTACTTTTCAAGCATGCAAACTTAGACCTAGGATTTACTTTGACGAATGTGAGCTAGATCTAAGTTACTCTTGAACATACATGTTGCGTAGATTCGGTTAATTCATTGCACAAATCATATCATTACAAGTGGCATAAGTAAGGGACCATTCCGAACACAACGGTTTGAGGTCTTCCCTTGCGAGGGGTGAGTGCAACCTTAAATCATTTTCCCGGTTCACACCGGGTTGTGACTTCATGTTATTTCTCCAGTTTAGTTCACCCGCGAGCTATTCCGTACTCCCAACTAGGCCGCGAGCCTGGAACAGCATCGCCGATTTCTGTTTCCTACAGTTGGACAAACTCGATTTGTTAAGCGGGCTTACTTATTGTTGCCTACCTCTTGAGTGCAAGGTGAGCTCTTGAGGGTCAGGTATGTGATACACATTGAGATGTGTATATAATACCATGGATTGGTACTAGAGCAAGTGGGAGAAATTATTAGGGTTGGTGCTCAGAGTTCTAATTCGGATCGTATTTATGTCCGATTCATGAATACGAGCAATTCTATTTTCCATAATATTACTTAATTTAATGGTAGCACCATTGTCTTTTATACGCTTATTCGATCTAATTGCGATTAGATATCTGATTATGATTAGATCAAAACTGAATTTGGTTCAGTGATACGTGTATATTAGACAAAGACCCTAGGATTTACAATATAGTGTGCAGTTACAACGTAGTTTGTAATTGACATTGGGAAACGCACTACAAGATGTATATCCTTAAATAAAGTTCCTATTCAAGATTTACTAACACGAGTCGGTTAATAAAATCCACTGAGACCAGTACATGTCGTATATCGTGACTTGGTCCGATGGTTTATCCCAGTGAACCATGAGCCTCAGGAGACTCTTATAGACATGTAGGTGTTTATTTGATAAGACAATGAACGACTCACTAAAGATTTCCTAATAGATGGTACACCAACGTCAATATGAATCTTCATACGTTGAGCGAGCATAGTGGTCTTTCGACTTGAGTTACCACAGTGGGATATATGAGTTATCCTCCACACTTTGATGGCAGTCACGTAAACGATCTATTCATGATCAGACCTCCGCCTATTCGTTGGGTGTGGACTGATGCTCATAATATCCTATGCATATCAAGATAGGATCTGTCAGTCATGTGTACATGACATAGGCATCCTCACCCTTTTACGATATAGTAAATCCATGGCCGTGGTATAACTTCGAAAACCAGTTCCGAGTGTTATTTAGAGATCGTAAATTGAAAGTCGACAGTATTATACCGAATAAATTTGACATTTTCATCTATATCTCAGGTATAATACGGACAACCTGTGACAAATGGATTATACGTATGTAATGACCTCGGCTTGCTTAGTTTAGCGAGATTATCTGTGGTCGTCATAATCCATGAGTGGGTGGATTATGGACACGAAATTGGATTTCGTGACGGATAAACCTAAACTTAGAGAGTCCCACAATATGAAGTGTACTCGTTGAGCACTTGGGCAACTCGATATGAATAATACTGATTATTCATAATACTTCACCGGATTAAATGAGTTAATTTGGATCGTTTAATCGGTTAAACGATAACACATGCATTAGGGAATTTTGTCTGATAATAATTATTATGTATTTCTATTTGATACATAATACGATTAGATACACGTTAATTATTCGTCAAATGAGATTTTGACACATGCCATAAATATATATTTGTTATTTATTGTAAAAAAAATACATATATAATAGTAATTACATTAATTGATTATTTGGATATTTAATTTTTAAATATTTAAATAATTAATCAATTAAACTTTTTTCCATTAATGTTATGGAATTTGTCCATATATTATTGGTACATATGGCATGAATTAATGTAACTTGATGTGTGCAATTTTAATTGGATTACATAAAGTTAAATTTACATTTAATTAGATTAAATGTGCCAAAAGGATAATAATATCCTTCAAATGTCAGCCAAAGCGTAAATAAATTAACAAAATTGTTTTCTTCTTCCTCATTCCACACCATGGCCGAAAATTTCTCTCAAAAATGGGTTTCAAAATATGTTTGCTAAATCCATGAAGATTTGAAGGAAAAATCAAGAAAAAGGCATAGAAAATAAGTGATTAAAGGTAATCCACTTAAACCCTAAGTTTAGAAATTTGAATTATTATTTCTTGATGATTTAGAAATGTTCTAGGGTTCCTTCGAATTCAAAAAATTAGGGCTTTTGGTTGTGATGGTTGTATTGGAAGCTTATATGCATGTGTGAGGTGTATTTGGAAGTAATTAGTGTAATTAGTTTCCAATTTAATCAATTGTTGATTAGTTGCTATTCTAGAGTGTTATGACCACTCTTATGTCACCTATAATTATTCTTGGGTTGTTCATATGTGGTGACTTTAGTTGGTGTCTTGATTAATTTGATTAATCTTGAAATTTTGGATTTAAAACATGAAAATTAGGAATTTTGGTTTATGGATCAGATCTTGTTAAATTGGAAATTATGTGATGTATTTGATGTGTTATGAATGTAATGGATGTGTTTTGGGAGTTGGACCAATTTCTGAAAAGTGTTTCGGAGTTGAAATAAGCGAAAACAGCCAAAAATGGCTTTACCGGGTGGATTTTGAGCCAACCGGGTGACAGGTATCCAAACAGTGAGTTCGTCACTGATCGAGCAGTCCATGAACTGCCCTGAAACTATTGGGGTTGACCTGGGTAGTCCCCATAAGTGTCGGGTTTCGGTTCAGTCAAAAATGTGTTTTATGTCATTTTACGGAAAAACGGTTTTCGTAAAAGTTTCGGGACATTTCAACTTTATTCATGTTGATATTTGATATTGAATAAATAGGTTTTGGTGAAATATGAAAAGATTATTCATATTAGATATTGATTAATTTATTCAGTAATTTGAAAATATTTTAAATTACGATTTCGCCCTAATCGCGCTTCCGCTGCTCCCCATCGCCCAAAACCCCAACAGCTCGGGGGGCACCATCTCAGCCAGTAAGTTGATCGCAAGCACCAGGTGGGATGTTGAAGGGGTTTTATTGCGGAAATCCGATAACGCAGCGGAAAAGTGGAAAATCGAAATTTTTCGATTTCAAAACTTTTTCTCGGATTAATTAAAAAAACTTATTTATTTTATTATCCAATAATCAAATTATGAAATAAAACACTATAAATCAAATTTATGTGAATTTACTGAATTACCCCTAAACCAAGCATTTTGTTTATTTTAATCTGAAATTGTTCGAAACAATTTTGGATGATTCTAAATCATTGCAAATATGAATTTAATATGTCCTACACATTGAAATACAAATTGCAACAAAAATTCCCAAAAATAAAGCCCAAGGCCGAGAGCCTCATTTGTTTCCAAAGTGTGCATTTTGCAATTTTCATGTTCAAAACACATCCAAATGAAATCCAATCAACATAAGATTTAATATGTATCAGATACACATCCAAATACACCATATAAATGAAAAGCCCCAAAATTTTGAAATGGTCTCAAGCACTAATTTTTCAATTTCTACAAATTAGACCAAATTAACAAAATCCAATACTTCAATCATGTTTCTTCAACACCAATCAAGCCTCACCACAATGAAACAACTATAGAACAATTCTAGGTCATTTAAGAGTGGGTCAATAACTCTAGAATGGCAACAAGTTTCTCAAACTATCAAAAGTATGCTTATTAACATATTAGAAGCATTCTTTGAACTTAATACATGAATATCCCTATTCTCAAACTTCCATCAAATAAAAACACAAAGAATAAAGAATAGAAAAAACATGAGAACATCATAAGATGTAACCTAGAACATAAGGAATATTTTCCTCTCTAATAGTAAGTTGGAAAAACTTACTAAAATCTAAGCTTTCTTTGATTTTCTTCTTCTTTTTCTCAAGGTTCTTTTGCTTTCTTTGAACGGAGTTTTTAGGTGAGTGTTTGACTTAATGAAACCCTAAATGAAAACAAAACAATATATACCAAAAACCTTTAGCCTTGGCCGAATTTGGTGGATGGCAAAATATCAAGATATTTTTCAATTTTTGTTTCATTTAATGTCTTTTATCAACTTGCATTTTTAATCATCAAACCATTTAATGAATTAAAGTAAGTCAACAAAAGCAACTCAAGTCATTAAAATAAATATCTTAACTTTAAAATATTTATATTTTAATTAATTTAATCATTTAACAATTAGATAATTAATTAATTATTTAAATACAAATATATTAAATATATGTATTATATTTACATTAAATATTAAATACTTATATATAATTATGATATTAGTCAAATATCTCAATTTGACAATTAATTAATGTGTATTTGAATTAATCAAGCATTAAATGCAAATACACAAAATTTAAGGAAATGACTATCGGGTCCCTACACATGTATTTTGCGTTTAACCTTTAAACGAATTTATAAACAATCAGTATCATTTATAAATGTTGCCCTAGTGCTCTACGAGTATGTTTCATTAGTGAGACTCTCTATATTCAGGCATATCCATCACGAAATCCAATTTCGTGTCCATAATTTATCCACCCGTAAATTATGACGATCACAGATAAACTCACTGAATCATACAGGTCGAGGTCATGGAAAATGTATAATTCCTCCGTCACAGGTATCCGGATAAATCCCAGAGATATAGATGTAAATTTCAAATCTCTATAGGGACTATCCAGTCGATTATTCTATTAGCAATCTCAAAAAGAACATTTAGAACTAACTTCTAAATTGTACCACGGGCCCATGGTTTTTATCTGATTACTAATCCTATGGACTACCTATGCTCTGTTACACAGAACTGACGGATCCTATCTCGATACACACAGGACACCCTGAGGATCTATCCACACCCAACGAACAGGCGGAGGTCTGATCTTAATAGATCGGTTACGTGACTTCCATCTAAATGTGGAAGATGTCTCATGCGCCCACAGTGGTATCTCAAGTCGAAGAATCACAAGTGTTACTCAGCCCGATAAGATTCTTATTGACGTTGGTGTATCATCCATTAAGAATCTTCGGTGAGTCGTTCAGTGTTTATCCGCTATAAACACCTACACGTCTATACTAGTCTCCAAGACTTATGGTTCATTGAGAAACCATTGGAATCATATATTCCAGTATATGACATGTACCGGTCTCAACGGGTTTACTATACTGACCAAGTAGTGTAAACATTGACCAGGAACTGTCTGAGAATGACAACGTCATGATACAACTCAATGTCAGTTGCGGTGCTTTTGCAACTGCACCGTAACTAGTCATTCTAAGGTCATTACGTCTTTACCATATTAAAAGATACATTATACTATAGAAACTGCATATATTATTCAAAATAATAACGTTTTACATAAGTATTCATAAAGAAATACAACCGAGAATTGGCGCTCTGAGCACCAACCCCAACAAAAACTCCCACTTGCTCTAGTGCCAATAACGATTGTATCTAATGCCCATCGACTCCACGTGTTTATCAAATAACTTCGGAGGTATGGCCTTCGTCAGCGGGTCTGCTACATTATCTTCACTCGGTACCTTACACACGATAATATCCCCTCGCGACACAATCTCTCAAATGATGTGGTACTTGCGTTCCACATGCTTCGACTTCTGATGCGCCATCGGTTCCTTTGCTTGCGCAATGGCTCCAGTCTTATCACAGTATAACGGAATCGGATTCCCGATACTTGGGACAACTCCCAATTCTGTGACAAATTTCTTTATCCACACAGCCTCTTTTACAGCTTTAGAAGCTGCAATATATTCCGCCTCAGTGGTGGAATCTGTTGTTGATCCTTGTTTGGAACTCTTCCAATAAATTGCACCTCCGTTAAGGGTAAATACGGATCCAGATGTAGACTTTCTATCATTGGGATCCGATTGAAAATTGGAATCCGTATACCCATTAACTTGCAGTTCTTTTCCTCCATAAATTATTAACTTATCCTTAGTACCTTTAAGATACTTGAGGATATGTTTAATGGCCATCCAATGGTCATTGCCTGGATTGGACTGATATCTACTAGTTACGCTAACAGCGAAACTGATATCAGGTCTTGTACATAACATGACATACATTATGCTACCCAAACACGAAGCATAAGGTTGGTTAGACATTTTAACCTTCTCATTTTCTGTTTGTGGACACATCTTCTTTGAAAGGTGAATCACATGTCTGAACGGTATGTTTGCTGTCTTACAGTTACCAAAATTATACAGTTCCAAGATCTTATCTATGTACGTTGATTGGGATAACCCAATCAGCCTCCTTTGTCTATCTCTATAGAGTTTTATCCCTAAAACATAGGAAGCTTCCCCCCGGTCCTTCATGGAGAAATTCTTACAGAGGTACGCTTTGACGCTTTGTAACATACTTTAAATCATTCCCAATGATTAGGATGTCATCAACATATAGGACTAAAAATACGACCATGATCCCACTGGCCTTCTGATACACACAGAATTCTTCCGAATTCTTGAGAAAACCTGACGATCTAATAATCTCGTCGAATCGAAGATTCCAACTTCGTGAAGCTTGTTTAAGTCAATAAATGTACTTCTTAAGTTTACATACCATACCCGAGTTTTTGCTGGATGCAAAACCTTCCGGCTGTTCCATATAGATTTCTTCATCAAGAAATCCATTCCGAAAAGCCGTTTTGACATCCATTTGCCAAATCTCGTAGTCATGATACGCAGCTATAGAAAGCAAAATCCTAATAGACTTAAGCATTGCAACTGGTGAAAAAGTCTCATCGTAGTCGACGCCAGGTCGCTGCGTGTAACCTTTTGTAACCAGTCGGGCCTTGTAAGTTTCAACCTTACCGTCAGGCCCGCGCTTCCTTTTGTAAACCCATTTACAACCGATAGGAACAATTCCTTCGGGAAACGGAACCAAGTCCCAAACTTGATTCTCATGCATGAGTCTAACTTGGATTTCATGGCACTTTGCCACTTCTTGGAGTCGATATCCAACATCGATTCTCTATAGGTTAAAGGATCAGTCTCTTCAACTAAGAGAACATCTAGACTTTTTTCTTGTATCAAATACAAGCGTTCAGGAGGTCTAGATACCATTTCTGACCTACGGAGTGTGTGTGTTGAAGGTCTTTCATCTACTTGAACTTCAGGTTCCTGCGTTGGTTCGTTGTTTTCAGGTTGGACTTCATCAAGTTCAACCTTTCTATGATTACCACCTTCTGACAAAAATTCTACTTCTAGAAATTTTGTGAGCGAGCTACGAACACATTTCGATGCTCGGTATGTTGGACAATTATGACCCATAGCATCACTATTTGTACAGAACATGGTGTTATTGTACAAATTAACTATGTGACAGAGGAAATTGCTCTTTTATCATTTGTAATTGGATTACCGGGATATATAAATGATAAAAGTCCATATGATTAGTTCCGGTTTAATAAGATATGAGACAATATTAATCCACTAAGGTTTAATCATTAAAATATCCCTAGTCGTAGTATTATCGAGATTGGACATCGATAATGCGGAATAGACTAGTATTGCACTTGTGCGTGTTATGGGAGCATAACGACATAGTTCTCATATATTTGGGTATTGGATACTCATGCAAGTGTAATAGGAGGTTGTGTTTATCGATGGTACGGATACAGCTTCGCTCTTGATAGACCCCTCGGAATTCCATTGGTAGTATGACTATATGTCTATGGAAGTCCGAATCAGGGTAGGTATATTTGGTCTTAACCTGAGACTTACATCGCTAATACTTGCGACAATCAATATACTTTGGTTTTGGTCGTCCAGGGCTTTAATAGGTTTTGTGTACGCCTCTTCTAGGTATACTGAGAATCGTAGTGTATTGGGTGTGATGTCAAGATGGAAGTATCACTTTAGTCATATGGAGATGATGATCACGTTGGATACGAAACTAGTACTCTTATGTACTGCAATCATCGGAATAATATGACTAGGTCATGCTTATCCAATTAAAGAGACTAGTTACAATAGATCCGATATGTGCTTCGTACGGGGCAGACACAATTCCAGCCTCAGGCCTAGCATGTGACATCCGATACTGGATCGCTATACGCAATACTACGTATACTACGCCTGATATAGATTACATATTCCTTAAAAGAATATTTCTGGAGAATTGGGTAGGCATAGTGCTTTGCTAGAAGCCAACAATGTCTTGTAAATAGGTAAGAACGTGGTACTAGGTACGCACGTATTCGGATATTTCGGTGACCGGATTTACTGCTAACATATCCAGGGATCTCATGGGTCGCTTCCCGAAGATTCACCGATGAAGTCTGACTCGAACATAATTAATCTGGGATTAATTAGAAGAGAGAGAAAATTAATGTAGGATTATTTACGGAGAATTTTATCTGGGATAAAATTCAATTAATAGAGAGAGAGAGAGCGATTAATTTGGAATTAATCGATAAAATAATATATTTGATATATTAAATGAAATTAGATTTCATAACGGAATTAAAATTGGATTTTAATTCGGGCGAACGAATTAATTAAGAATTATTGCGAGCGACGTGAATAGTAATTTTGCTAGGCATAATTATTTATTAAATTTGATTTAATTACGTCGCAACGGAAAATTCGTTAATTCAGAATTAACGAACCCGAGCCCCTAATGTGTATGCGGGCCCACTTGGATTTTGAATTAAAGTGGGGCCCACACTTGTCACATCACCTAGTCAACTTTATCAACTTTTGGTTGATAGAAGTAGGTGGGATTTTGATGGTTTCTTGTGCAACACACAAGTGTGATAGATTGAATGACATTTACCATTTTATTATTATTTGGTATATGACTTTCAATTTTGAAAAACAAGATACACAACATTCATTCTCTTTCTTTTTCTTCACCAAGGCCGAAATGGACGACGCATGTTTTTCTAGACTCTCGGCCCGGTTGGGAGTACGGAGTAGCCGCGGGGGACTAAACCGGAGAATAAAATGGAGTCGCCACCCGGTGTGAACCGGGAAATGATTTAAGGCCGCACTCACCCTCGCAAGGGAAGACCTCAAACAGTTGGGTTCGAAATGGTCCCTACTTATGTCATTTGTAATGAATGGATTTGTGCAATTTTAACCAAGTCTACTCAACATACATATTGGTCAAAGTGGTGTAAATTCTTATAAAGCCTAAATCTAGGTTTGCATGCTTCAAAAGTAAACTTTCATAACGACAAACATACGACATCACACAAAAGCATATTAAGTAAATACGACTTAAACATAATGTAAATCAAACTCCTATGCGAAATAAAATAATTAAATCATGCTAAAAATAAAACAACTTTCTAATGGCTTAATCATGCTCGAATACAAGTTTGGATGAAATGAAATATATGAATCCTTCAAGTGGTACATGGCATTGTATCCCGAGTGCAAACCGCAATACCGTCCATTCGGATTCGGCTACAGAATTTATGTCTGGGTTTCCATCCAATATACCACAAAAGGAACACATATTTCATTCACCTGAAATCACATTATATGCTAATTAACGATATTCATGCGACGAAAAATAAGTTACATGCTTTTCTAAGTTACCAATTTACATAACTTAGATTAAATAACATGCTAAATTAATTATTCATTCTAAACATCATAAAACACATTTCCTAAGTCATTATTTCATATGAAGACATTTAAACAACATGCTAAACTAATTATTCATAAAATACATTTTCTAAATCATTATTTCATGCGAAGAAATTTAAACAACATGCTAAACTAATTATTCATGCAAAAATACCATAAAATAACTTCCTAAGTCATTATTTCATGTAAATAAATTTAGTAATAGGTGCCCTCAGGTCTAACCTTTTTTTCGTCTCTCGGAAATGCGTTATAGGGCCGTCGGAAGGGCTATCACTCGGTAACTTTTCTGGTTCACTGTTTTGACATTTTTGCTTGTTGTTTCGCTGTTTTGTCCGCTGTTTTGAGTTCGTTTTGCTGCGATTCAAGTCTCCACAATTAGCCCGCTGGTTGGCAGTGAATTAAGGTCGGTTTTGGTGATTTTTGGGAGGTGTTGGGCTGCCGTTTGCTCGGTTTACTTAAGGACTTTCAAAAGCAGTTTTTGCTCACTGTTTTGATGGATTTGGGGACTGTTTTGAGTGTGTTTGAGCTGCTGTTTAGGGTGAATTTCAGGGGGGTTAATAAGGGTGACTTGGGTACAATTTCGAGGGGCTAATTTCAGGCAGTGTGTGCGTGAACTTCAGGTATGATTGGGGGCTGTTTTGCATGAAAATGGGGGCTGGAATGGAAGCAGTAGTGGCGTGAATCTTAGAGGGCTGGACATAAGTTGCAGTGGCGTGAAATATAGGGGCTGGACAGAGGCTATAATGTGCGTGAAATGTAGGGGAAAATGGAGGCCAATAATATACGTGAACTGTAGGGGAAAATGGAGGCCAATGCGTGAAGTTGAAGGCTGAATCTGCAGTCAGAAGGGCGTGGTATTCATGCAGTGAAGTGGGGCTGTATTGGCGTGAGGGTGAGGCAGTGAGTAAGGGCAATATAGGCGTGACTTTAAAGGGGAATAAGGGTTGTTTATGCTCTCCAAAAATGCTAAGTGAATGCTTGATCTCTCCTAGGTATGTGCTGCTGGATGAGTTTCTACGTGAATTGGCTAAGGTGCAGGGCGTGGCTTGGCTGCTTGATTTGTGGGCTGTGAAGTAGTGTGGGAAATGGGTTGCTAAAATGGCAAGTCAAGGTGTATTGTTTTTTTTTTAATTGTTGGATGAGAGTCAAGATGAATGAATGCCCGCCCCTTGTGCGTGAGGTATCTAGGGTTTATATGGCTTCTTTTGGAGTGAGGGAGACGGCATGGGAGTAAATAGTGGTTATGGATGGTATGGGTGTTGCATGGAGGGTTATGGGTATTTTTATTTTGTTTGTTTGCTAATCTTTGTTTGCATGGGTTGGTTCACGTGGGCATAGGTGGCTTTGTTAGGGTTTTTGTATTTTGGTGAGGCTAGTGGGTGTTGATTAGTTTATTATTTTGTTGGCTAGTACTTGGTTTTTGGCTTGGTGAGATGCTTTGTTTATGGGTAGTGAATGAGTGGTTTGTGAATTGTCGTGAGGTTTATTGGTTTTTTAGGGTTATTGGGGGGTGCATGGGTCATGGTTCACGCATGGTGTAGGAATGGGTATGTGGGCCGAGGATAATTTCAAAATTGAGACCGAACGAGCGAACCTGAAACTTGAATGAGTGAACCAAATCCAACAAAAAATGTCAATTCTCGACCCTTCCCTTCCGACGACCGATTTCCGTGACTTCCGCAACTAAAAAGGTAGTGCCTCCATTCGAGGCTCATCATCGGGACTTACATGCAAAAATGAAGTGCCTACAGTCGCCCCCACTTTGATGGGACTTGTGCAGTGTGTGACAATGACAATCCTATCAAAGTCTATGCAATGCATTTTTACTTACCAGGCTCGCCAGCTGCCACCTGGTTTGCCTGTTGCTTCGAACTGAGTTGATATGGTGGTGAGGTGTCTCGACCTCTGGGCTATGTTCCCGAACCACCGAATATGAATTTTGATGATGATGTAGGGGGCCCTCGACCCTGGGACGCATCCCGGAACTGCAACCGACAACGAGGGCACCTCGACCCTGGGCACCTCGACCCAACACCGCTGACAATAGGGACCCCGCCCTCGAACTGATGATATAGTGGGCACCTCAACCCTGGGCACCTCGACCCGGAACTACAACCAACAACGGGGGCACCTCGACCCTCGCACCTCGACCCAACACCGCTGATAATAGGGACCTCGCCCTCGAACTGATGATGTAGTGGGCACCTCGACCAGGAACTACAACCGACAACGGGAGCACCTCGACCTTGGGCACCTCGACCCAACACCGCTGACAATAGGGACCTCGCCTTGAACTGATGATGTAGTGGGCACCTCGACTCGGAACTACAACCGACAATGGGAGCACCTCAACCCTGGGCACCTCGACCCTGGGCACCTCGACCCAACACCGCTGACAATAGGGACCTCGCCCTCGAACTGATGATGTAGTGGGCACCTCGACCCTGGGCACCTTGACCCGGAACTACAACCGACAACGGGGGCACCTCGACCCAACACCACTGACAATAGGGACCTCCCCCTCGAACTGATGATGTAGTTGGCACCTCGACCCGGAACTACAACCGAAAATGGGGCACCTCGACCCTGGGCACCTCGACCCAACACCGCTGACAATAGGGACCTCGCCCTGGAACTGATACAGAGGTGGGCCTCGCCCCCAGACTGAAACTGATGTGGGCCTCACCCCCAGACTGAAACTGATGTGGGCCTCACGCCAAACTGATATGGGCCTCGCCCCAAACTGATACTAATGTGGGCCTCGCCCCAAACTGATGTGGGCCTCGCCCCTAGACTGAAACTGATGTGGGACTCGCCCCTTAGACTGACACTGATGTGGGCCTCGCCCCAAACTGATATGGGCCTCGCCCCAAACTGATGCTAATATGGGCCTCGCCCCCAGATTGATGCTGATGTGGGCCTCACCCCAAACTGATATTAATGTGGGCCTCGCCCCCAAACTGATATTGGCCTCGCCCCAAACTGATACTAATATGGGCCTCGCCCCCAGATTGATGCTGATGTGGGCCTCGCCCCAAAACTGAAACTGATGTGGGCCTCGCCCCCAGACTGAAAATGATGTGGGAATCGCCCCAAACTGATACTAATGTGGGCCTCGCCCCAAACTGATGTGGGCCTCGCCCCCAAACTGATATGGGCCTCGCCCCAAACTGATACTGATGTGGGCCTCGCCCCCAGACTTATACTGATATGGGCCTCGCTCCAAACTGATACTGATATGGGCCTCGCCCCCAGACTGATATATGGGCCTCGCCCCAAACTGATACTAATATGGGTCTCGCCCAAACTGATACTGATATGGGCCTCGCCCCAAACTGATACTGATATGGGTTTCGCCCCAAACTGATACTGATATGGGACTCGACCCCAAACTGATACTGATATGGCCCTCGCCCCCAAACTGATACTGATATGGGCCTCACCCCCAGACTGATACTGATATGGGCCTCGCCCCCAGACTGATATTGATATGGGCCTCGCCCCAAACTGATACTGATATAAGCCTCGCCCCCAGACTGATATTGATATGAGCCTCAACCCCAGACTGATACTGATATGGCCTCGCCCCTAGAATGCCATACCCGGCGAAACTGATAATGATGTGGGCCTCGCCCCCAGAGTGCCGTACCCGGCAAAGATTGATAATGATGCAAATTATTTATTTCAACATACTATATTGCTCTCCTCGAGACAATCTTAACAGCTAAACATATTTTCGTCCTCAACGAATGCTTTGTGTCAAAACCAGAGAACCTTCAAAGTACTTGATACACTCAACTCCAATCGTCTGAATAGGTGATCTGAACTAGACTCCTAATGTGTGTGTGCTAAGACTCTTTCGCAGCTTGTTCCTTAAGTGGGCCAACTCGATGATTTTGCTTTGGAGAATCGAACCAGTGGGTCTAACCAACCTGGAAGTCTTAATCACGTTCTGTGATTACTTCAGCATACTCAACATGATATGGTCTTCGTCTTTTTTCTTTTGTCTCTTTCTTTTCATTTTGAATTTTCTTTTTTTCTTTTCTTTTTCTGACACACCTACCCTTTAAGGTAGCATTTCTCCTCATGGTGGTCCTAATACTCGCCCATGGGTAGCTTCACGCTTATCGGTTATAGGTGGTCTTTTTTTTTCTTTCTATTTCAGAGACTTTCTTTTTTCAACCATATCACATATCATAGCATCAGTAAACCAGGGTGGACTTCCAGGTAAACGGTAATTCACTAATCCATCATCTCTTCAACTAGTCACCTTGTCAACCACTCAGGCTTCTACCGCTGAGATCCCGCAATCAAGTGCTCGTGAGTCTAACTGAGATCAATCCATTCAGAATACCGGACGAGAGCACGTCTCTCACTTACTGTTTCTAGGGTTTGTCCCTATAGCATACAATGTCATCACCGGACATATGTCTAACCATCAAAGACTTCTCTCTCTCATTTTTTTTTTATTCTTTTTTTTTTAAATAACACAAAATAAATAAGATACTAATACAGAAGACTAGAGGTTAAGATCCAGATTCAGCTTACGCTTTTTACCACGATCGTCCTCGGACCATTTGATCTTGGAAAGGATAGGGTCCATATGCGGTTCAAAGGCCAAGATTTGGTCAATTAAATCATGGGCAGTTCTTGTTGGTTTCTATAATTAGTCCCAAAGAAAGATTAAGCCATAGAAATACAACAAAACATACATGCAAAGCTTGAAGGATGGCGGAAACATACTTACAAAGCTTTGTGACGAAAATGGAGAAGAGGATCCTTGAGCCTCCAAGGTGGGTGATATGCGGCCAAGAACAAGAATGATAGAAGTAGCAAATCTTGGGGCTGTTTTCGGCCAAGAACTTCAGTGTGAGAAGCCTCAAATCTTCTAGTATTCCAAGCTCCAAATGCGTTTCCCTATCACCTCCTTTGATCCCTTGTTGTGCTAGCAAAAATGGAGAAAACAAGTTTCTGCCATGGATGAAGCTCACGGCTTGTGTGAGGAAGAAGGAGAGGAGAGGATGATGTATCTTTTATCTTTTGTTCTCAAAAATGTTTCTAAAACCGTGAGTCACAAAATGAAAAATAAAAGAATTGATATCAAATACCAAAAATCAATTTTTTAATCAAAAACCCTTCAAAAACCGTGAAAGGTTTTCCCTCCAAAATGAAATCCATCATTTGCCATCATTACCACACTTTGAGAATAGAGACAATGTATCATCCCTTAAAGGTGACTAGATACATCCATCATCTATTCGTATCAAGTAATGAGATATCGCGACGTGATTTGCGGATACCACTCGATTCAAAATACGAATGTGTCCGCAAACGCTTTCGGGCTCGGTTTCGCTAATTCCGAATTAACGAATTTCCGTCGCGACGTGAATTAAATAATTACGCCTGGCGGAATTACTATTCAGTTCGCTAATGAATTAATTCTAAATTAATTCATTTGCCCGAATTAAAATCCGATTTTAATTCCGCGTCGAAATCTAATTTCGTTTAATAATATATCGAATATATTATTTTATCGATTAATTCCAAATTAATCGACCTCTCTCTCTCTCCTAATAAGGCATTTTATCCAAGATAAAGTTTCTCCGTAATTAATCTAAGATTAATAAAGTTCGAATCAAACATCATAGGTGAATCTTCAGGAAGCGACCCAAGAGATCTCCGGATATGTTGGCAGTAAATACGGTCGTTGGATAATCCAAACACGTACGTACCTCGTACTACGTTTTTACCGATTCACAAGACAAGGTTGGCTTCTAGCAAAGCGCCATGCCTACCCAATTCTCCAGAAATATTCTTACTGGAATATTAGATCTTTATCAAGCGTAGTATACCGCAGTATCGCGTACATCGATCCAGTATCAGACGATCACATGTTAGGCCTGGGGCTGGAAATGTGTCTGCCTCGTACGAAACATATATCGGATATCAAACAACTAGTCTCTTTAAATCGGACAATCCTGACCTAGTCATATTGTCCCGACGGTTGCAACCTTTTATAGAGTACTAGTTCTGTATCCTGTGTGATCATCATCTCCATATGTCTGAAGTGATACTTCCATCTTGACATCACATCCAGTACACTACGATTCTCGATAAACCCAGAAGAGGCGTACACAGAACCGGTTAAAGCCCCGAACCACCACAACCAAAGTTTACCGATTGTCGCAAGCACTAGCAATGCAAGTCTCAGGTTAAGACCATATACACCTACCCTGATGCGGCCTCCCATAGACACGCAGACATACTACCAATGGGATTCCGCGGGGTCTTTCCAGAGCGAAGCTGTTTTCCGTACCATCGGTAAAACACAACCTCCTACCGCACTTGCATAAGTATCCATACTTAAAAATATGAGAACTATGCCGTTGTGCCATCACAACTCGCACAAGTGCAATACTAGTCTATTCCGCATTATCGATGTCCGATCTCGATAATACTCCGACTAGGGATATTTAATGATTAAACCTTTTATATTGATACTGTCTCATATCATCTCAATACGGAACTAATCATATGGACTTTTGCCATTTATATATATTAAAGTAAATGATTTTACAAAACGGCAAAAGGGCAATTTCATTATCACATAGTTAATTTTGTACAATAATACAATATCATTTACAAAATAGTGACGCTATGGGTCATAATGTCTAACAATCTCCCACTTGGCCTATAGCCAGTCACTCAAGCATCTAATACCTGAACTATGTATTTGTCGTTCAAACACTTGCTGAAGAACAGCCTTCATCAGCGGATCTGCAATGTTGTCATCCGATGCGACCTTCTCGACTTTTACATCGCCACGATGTATAATCTCCCGAATCAGATGGTAACGCCGAAGAACATGCTTGGATCGTTGATGAGACCTTGGTTCCTTAGCTTGTGCTATAGCCCCGTTATTGTCACAATTCAATGGTCGGGCTCAGCAGCTAACGGAACTACTCCTAATCCGATTAGGAATTTTGGATCCAAACTGCCTCCTTTGCTGCTTCCGATGCAGCAATATACTCCGCTTCAGTTGTTGAATCGGCAACAGTATCTTGCTTGGAAGATTTCCAGCTCACTGCTCCGTTATTCAAACAAAAAATATACCCGGATTGCGACTTGAAGTCGTCTTTGTCGGTTTGGAAACTTGCGTCGGTGTACCCAGACACCTCAAGTTCTCCACCTCCATAAATTAAGAAAGCATCCTTGGTTCGTCTAAGATACTTAAGGATATTCTTAACAGCCATCCAGTGACCTTCACCTGGATCGGCCTGATAGCGACTGCACATGCTCAAAGCATATGACACATCAGGTCGCGTACATATCATGGCATACATGATCGATCCGACTGCTGAGGCGAACGGTATCCGACTTATGGTATCTCTCTCTTCTTTAGTTTTAGGACACATGTCCTTAGACAGAAGATACCACGTGACATTGGCATCAATCCCTTCTTGGATTGATCCATGTTGAATCGCTTCAACACTTTGTCAATATATGTACTCTGGGAAGTCCAAGCAGTTTTCTAGATCTATCTCGGTAGATCTTTATTCCCAGAATAAAGGCTGATTCTCCCAGATCTTTCATGGAGAATTTAATGAAAGCCAAGCTTTCACCGACGTTAGCATGGGAATGTCATTGCCTATTAGCAATACGTCGTCGACATAAAGGACAATAAAAGTCAGTGCTCTCCCACTAACCTTCTTGTATACACAAGGTCATCATCGTTTTGTACGAAATCATATTCTTTTATGATCTCATCAAAACGCTGATTCCATGACCGTGATGCTTGCTTCAATCCATAAATGGATCGATTTAACTTACAAACCTTGTTTGCAAGTCTAGGTACGATAAAACCGTCAGGTTGTTGCATATAAACATCCTCCAAAAGGTTTCCGTTAAGGAAAGCGGTTTTAACGTCCATCTGCCATATCTCGTAATCGAAATATGCAGCTATTGCAAGCATTATCCGAATGGATTTAATCATGGCAACGGGTGAGAAAGTTTCGTCATAATCAATACCATATTGTTGTTGGTTTCTATTATATGTCCCAAGAAAGATTAAGCATGTAA
>SKCR01026323.1:0-140371 GCA_019454045.1 Zanthoxylum bungeanum
TAATCGGCTATGAAATTTATGTCCGGGTTTCCATCCGATATACCGCGAGAGTTGACACATTCTCATTCATCCAATACCCACAACACACATCATACCCAAACAAGATTCAACGAATAAGTAAAATATAATCAAAATAAATAACAAAAATCACGTAGAGATGAGTGTGAAAAGTACCCTCAGGTCTAACCTTTTAAGCCGTCTCTCGGACTCGCGTTTTACGAAGATCGGAAGGGGTAAAGCTCCGCAACTTTTCTGGTTCACTGGTTTGCCTTTTCCTTCGCTGTTTTGCCGCTCAAGCTACTGTTTCGAGTCCGTTTTGCTGCTGTTTCCTTGTGGTTTCGCTGCCGTTTCCTCTGTATCTCTTGCTTACTGTTTTTGGGTGTGTTCTTCCTGTAATTTTCCTGTGTGTTCTGTATCTTATGTGTATGAGCTAGCTAGCTAGGGTGAGAAGGTTGGTGAAGGGTTCTTTTTATATGCAAAGGGTTAGGCTTGACAAGGAAATGGATTTGGCTAATTAAAGAGGGATTTGATTTGGTGTTGGATAAGGGAAGTCAAAGATTGAGGGGGGGACAAATCTTGGCTAGATAGGGAAGGTTGAATATTTAGTTTATGTTGATTAGGCATACAATATTTTAAGTTTGGGAATAATATATTGGTTGATTGATTTTAACTTGGTATGATTATATTTGATTGGTTTAGATTAGGTATGATTATATTTTATGTTTTATTTAATTGGTATGTGATTTTTAGATTTGTTTTGATTTCACCATGTGTTAAATATGTGTTTTAAGTGGGCTTGGGCGTGTGGGCCAAGGCTTGGGCGAATTGGGCTTGATGTGAGGCTAGCAGCAAAACCAGAATTACCGACACCATTTGAACGCCTCCTCGAACGCGGCACGAACGCCTGCAATCTGTTTACCGTTCGAACGCATACACGAACGCAGCTCGAACGAAAACAATGAACCTTGTTTATTCTGAATTTCCCCTTCCGATGTCCATTTTCCGTGACCTCCGTGACTTAAAAGGTACTGTCTCCAAAATGAGACTCATCATAGGGACTTATGTGTAAAAATTCAGTGCCTACAGGTAGTTTTTCAATTGTCTCTATCTTTGCTTTATCTACCTCGATTCCCTTTTGTGAGATCCGGTGTCCAAGAACTATGCCTTCCTGCACCATAAAGTGGCATTTCTCTTAGTTGAGTATCAGATTTGTATCTTCACACCTTTGTAACACATGTTCTAGATTTTACAAACAATGGTCAAAAGAATCTCCAAACACAGAAAAGTCATCCATGAAAACCTCCATACTCTGCTCCAGCATGTCTGAGAAGATGGCCATCATGCAACGCTGAAATATAGCAGGGGCATTACATAATCCAAATGGCATCCTGCGGAAAGCAAAAGTACCATAGGGACATGTAAATGTGGTTTTCTCCTGATCTTCTGGGGCGATGGCAATCTGATTGTACCCTGAATATCCATCCAGAAAGCAATAGAACTCATGTCCCGCCAATTTGTCCAGCATCTGATCAATGAATGGCAGCAGAAAATGATCCTTCCTCGTGGCTTTGTTCAGCTTCCTGTAGTCCATACATACTCTCCATCTAGTCACCGTTCTTGTTGGGATTAGCTCGTTCTTTTCATTGGTAACCACAGTAATTCCTCCTTTCTTCGGCACACACTGCATATGACTTACCCAACTGCTGTCTGAGATGGGGTAAACGATGCCAGCATCCAACCATTTGATGATTTCTTTCTTCACAACTTCCTTCATGATTGGATTGAGTCTCCGTTGATGTTCCACTGTGGGTTTGTACTCATCATTCATCAGGATCTTGTGCATGCAGAATGATGGACTAATGCCTCGAATATCTGCTATAGTCCAGCCAATGGCTTTCTTGTGCTCTCGTAACACTCTCAACAACTTTTCTTCCTGCTCCAATGTTAGCGAAGATGAAATAATAACAGGTAATTTAAAAGATTTTCCAAGAAATGCATACCTGAGATGACTCGGAAGTAACTTCAGCTCCAACTGTGGTGGTTCTTCAATCGAAGGCTTGATCCGGTCTTTCTTCGGTAGTTCCAAACTTTCAATTGGTTGTGTCACTTTGAAACGAAATGGCTTGTCAAGATAGTTAATACATTCCAGAATTTTAGCATCTAACTCAGTGTCAGTCATGTTGGTGATGCAAGCTTCAAGTTTGTCCGTGGGAACTGTATCAGTATCATGAATGATACTATCAACAACATCAATTCTGAAACATTCTTCCTCTTTTTCTTCACTCAGGAATTTCATGGCTTTGAAAACATTGAAGGTAACTTCTTGGTCCTGAACTTTCATGGTCAGTTCTCCTTTTTGTACATCAATCACAATTCGACTTGTTGCTAAGAATGGTCTCCCAAGGATGATTGACACATATTTGTCTTCATCCATGTCAAGGATAATGAAGTCTGCTGGGAGAATGAGTTTATCAACTTTGACTAGCACATCTTCAATGACTCCTCTCGGAAATGCGAGCGTTCGATCAGCAAGTTGCAGTGAGACTGATGTAGGCATTGCTTCTCTCAATTTGTAGTTTCCTGTAAATAGAAAAAGGCATTAAATTAACACTTGCACCTAAATCACATAAAGCCTTACCGAAGTTATGTTCTCCTATGATGCAAGGAATGTGAAACTTCCAGGATCCTTCAACTTTGGGGGAAGTTTTCTCTGAATGATGGCACTGCAATCTTCTGATAATGCTACTGTCTCATAATCTCCCAATCTCCATTTTCGTGAAAGAATATCTTTCATGAATTTAGTATAGCTGGGCATTTGTTCCAAAGCTTCTGCAAATGGGATGTTGATGTGCAGCTTTTTGAAAACCTCCAATAATCGAGCAAACTGCTTGTCTAGTTTGTTTTTCTGAAGACGCTGAGGAAAATGTGGAGGTGGAGTGATCTGTTCTTTTCCTTGCTTCTTTTTCATCCATCTGTTTCTCTGCTTCTTTTGGAACATCTTCAATGGTTGCCTTGATTCCAACATCTTTGTTGATTTCAGTACCACTTTTCAAGGTGATGGCTTGGCATTGCTCATTCCCTCGGTTCCTTGGATTTGGTTCTGTATTGCTGGGAAGATTTCCTGGTGGTCTGTAACTCTGAGCATTGGCCAGTTGTCCAATTTGATTCTACAGTGCTTTGATGGAAGCAGATTGGCTTTAAAACATAGCATCATATGCTGTTTGTTGTTTTTTGAACATCTCTGGAAGCCAATCTTCATTTCTGGATCAATTTCAAACTCCTGGCTTTAGTTCTATTGCTGGAATCCAGGTGGTGGATAGTTATTTTGCCCTGAATTGTTGCTCCATGAGAAATTGGGATGATTCCTCCACCCTGGATTGTAGGTGTTGGAATATGGATTGTTCCTCTGTCTGTTGAAATTGTTGACATAATTCACTGTTTCTTCAAGTTGATTTTGTTCTGGTGCTTCTCCATATGGTGAATTTGTGGATCTAATGTTGCTTTACATGCCGAGAGTCTCCATGAATTTGCATATTTGATCCAGTTTGGCACTGACTGCTGAATTTGCTCCAACTTCATAAATTCCAGCAATTCGTTGAATCATGCTCCTTTCTGTTGGCCACAATGAATTGTTGTTGGCCATTTCTTCGATTAGGTCCCAGGCTTGATTTTCTCCTTTTGCCATCAACGCTCCTCCAGCAGCAGCATCAATTGTGGTTCTCATTATTCCAGAAAGTCCATTATAGAATGTTTGGACTTGAAGCCATTTTGGAATCTCATGGTGATGACATTTCCGGAGCAAATCTTTGTACCTTTCCCAAGCTTCGTAGAGAGTTTCTGATTCTTGTTGTACAAAGGATGTGATGTCATTCCTCAGTTTTCCAGTTCTAGCTGGTGGAAAGTATTTTGCAAGAAATTTGGTGGCTAAAGTATTCCAAGTTGTAATAGAACCTGCTGGTAGTGAATGTAGCCAAGCTTTAGCCCTGTCCTTCAAGGAGTATGGAAAAACTCGCAGTCTCATTGCTTCTTCAGCTTCTCGGTTGTAATTGAAAGTGCCGCAAACTTCAAGGAAGTTGCTGATGTGGGTATTAGGATCTTCAGTTGCTTTTCCCCCAAATTGCACTGATTGCTGAATCATTTGAATGTAATTTTTGATGTCACCTACATTTGCTGGTAAATGAGGAAGTACAATACATGAAATGAGGCCATCAACCACCGGAATGGTTCTGTCTCGAATGGGAATTGGTATGCAACCTCCAAAGGTTCAGGTTCCATGTTAACAATTGCTTCTTGGCCTTGTCGTCTTTCCCTTCTCAACTGTCTGATGGTTCTTTCAATTTTTGGGTCAAACGGTCGTAGTTCAAAGCTTCTGGTTCGTCTCATTAAGAATCTGATAACCTGAAACACAATAAAACGAAAACAATAAGTAAAAAGAAAATTAGATACAAGTAACGTATCTAACCTCAAAACTAATAATGAAAGATAAATAAGTCCCCGGCAACGGCGCCAAAAACTTGACCGGCGTAAACACACACGTATAACGCAAGCGTACGTATCGTTCAAGTAGTATAAAAAGTATCGATCCCACGAGGACTTAGTACCTAATCTATTAATTTTATGAGGTCAAGTTTTTACTAGTATCTAACAGGTTGATTGATTGATTTGAAATGGTGACGATTCTAAATTTAAAAAAGTAAATTAAATTATGTGAAAGTAGATTAATGAACATTCAAATTATAAAACTATCTAGGGTTGTGAATTCTTCCAATATTATTTAAAGATGAAGTGGTTATATTATAGTTGGGTAAAATATTGATTTATTAATCTGGAATATTAAATTATCTAAAATCCTTTTTTGATGATCATTTACAAATACCTAATATAATCCAATTGAACCATATGTTTAACAAGTATATTCCTATCCTGTAAGGAAATCTATTAAATGGTTATCTATCCTCAAAGAAGATCGTGGGCTATTGAGTCTAAGGTCTTTAAACTTAAAATACATATGTCTAGTTCATTTTAAGTTTTACCTAGTCAATTTTATTAGTGGCCAGTTAATAAAAAAACATTAAGATTATGACTCAATAAATAAATCTTTAAATTACCCAAATTATAAGCTAACTCCTTATAAAACGGTGATATTAGATTTTATCACAACCCTAAATAACTAACTTAGTTACAACACATAGCTAAAGCTGGTAAAAACTTAAAAGACATAAAGTAAAATTGCTAAAAAGTAATTATGGAATAATAAATTACAATAAAATTGAAATGCTAAGGCGGTAATATTTGTCAATAAACCAGCCATAAAGGCGGAACCAAAATAAACCAGCCATAAAGGCGGAACAATAAATAAACCAGCCATAAAGGCGGAAAAATAAATAAACCAACCGACCAGTATGGCGGTATCCTCATTCAGTCAAGTTTAACCAGATTAAATTGAATAACCAACCGACCAGTATGGCGGTATCCTTATTAAGTCAGGTTTTAAATAGTTTATATATTATATTTTAAGGGAGATTAATCTAAATAGCAATAGTAAAAGAATTACCTTTTTACCTTAGCATGGAGAAGTTACCTCCTCATGGTTGAGAGTAAAAGTAAAAAAGTTTAAGAAAGAAAATTACTATTACTCTAGAAGAAAATTACTTTTACAAAACGTAATTAAAACTGAAATTTTAAAGAAACTAAGAAGAGAACTCCCTATTTACATCAGAGAATTCAGAGGAAGTGGTACATTTGAAACTAAAAATTCGAGCCGAATTTATAGGCCCGAGTAAGTGGAGCGCGTCGGGCCGCGCAAGCCTTGCGCGGCGCGACGCGCTGACGTGGCATTTCCTGATTCGTTGCTTGTGGTCTTATCTGACACGTGGCAGGGTGGCTGAAGCGATAAGGTGACACGTGGCAAGGCGGCTGGCTGATATCGGCTCGTTGAATGTTTGACACGTGGTATGCGGCGCACGTTAGCGGATCGCTTGTGATGATGACACGTGGCACGACTCACGTTAGCAAAGTCAAACTTGTCAAACTTTGACTTTTTGACCTGGTGCATGTTAGCATCCTCCGAAGCACGTTAGAGGTCGGGACGCCAAGGGTTTCGGTGTCGCGACGCTCCAAAATTACCAAAATACCATTTTTGCCAATTTTCACAGTTTTGCTTCAAATCACCTCCAGAATGTCCTGAAACTTTATTTATCTACAAATAACACAAAACACATCAAAATATTCACAAAACTCAAGAAACTATAAAAAATATTAAGTTAAATGAGTGGGAAATAGTGATACATTTACCAATCATCACCTATCAAAGTCATGCATGCATTTTTACTTACCTGGCTCGCCAGCTGTTGCTTGACTTACCTGTTATTCCGAGATGCTTCAAACTGAGTTGATGGTGGTGAGGTGCTTCGACCCCTGGTTTATTCCCGAACCGTTACTTTTTGAGAGGTAATCCATTTCCGAACCGTTACTATGAGGTGGTCCATTCTCGAACCGTTACTGTGAGAGGTGGTCCATTCTCGAACCATTATTGTGAGGTGGTCCATTCCCGAACCGTTACTGTGAGGTGGTTCATTCCCGAACCGTTACTGTGAAATGTGGTCCATTCCCGAACAGTTACTGTATGAGGTGGTCCATTCCCGAACCGGTACTTTATGAAAGGTGGTCCATTCCCGAACCATGTTGATAATGTGGGCCTCGAACCTGGGATTTATTCCCGAAATTACTGATAATTATGGGCATTGGCCCTGGGATTCATTCCCGAAACTACTGATAATGTGGGCCTCGGCCCTGTGATTAATTCCCGGAACTGCAGATAACGTGAGCCTTGGTCCTGGGATTCATTCCTAAAACTGCTGATAATGTGGGCCTCGGCCCTGAGATTCATTCCCAGAACTACTGATAAAGCGAGCATCTGCCCTGAGATTCATTCCTGGAACTGCTGATAATGTGGGCGTCGACCCTGTGATTTATTCCCGAAACTGCTGATAATGTGGGCCTCGGCCTTGGGATTCATTCCCGGAACTACTGATAATGTGGGCCTCGGCCCTGAGATTCATTCCCAGAACTGCTGATAATGTGGGCCTCGGCCTTGGGATTCATTTCTGAAACTGCTGATAATATGGGCCTCGACCCTGGGATTCATTCCCGGAACTGCTGATAACATGGGCCTTGGCTCTAGGATTCATTCCCGAAACTGCTGATAATGTGGTCCTCGACCATGGGCTTCATTCCCGAAACTGCTGATAATGTGGGCCTCGGCCCTGGGATTTATTCCCGAAACTGCTGATAATGTGGGCCTTGACATGGGATTCATTCCCCAAACTGCTGGCAATATGGGCCTCGACCCTGGGATTCATTCCTGAAACTGCTTGTCTTTGCCGCTTTTTCATTTTCTTCAAAACCTGCGAACAAAAACAAAAAAAAAAATTACGTGCATGTGACGTGTATGCATGGATGTATTTCCTATTCCGATGGGTTAGACCTTCCTTATGCTCTTTGGTGCCCTTTGCCTACAAAAGTCTTTGGTCGCCCTCTGGGCTTGCTTATGGTTTCATTTTGTCAATTCTACTCTGGTGATTGCTCAGTTTTCTTTGGTCCCATAACCCCATATCTCGTCATGTCCCTGATTTACGAGGTGGTAGACTGGTCGCCCCCAGACTTGGTTTAGCTTTCGATTCTTCGCTTTGGTTTAGCTTTATATTCTTCGCTGCTTGTAATAGGTCAATGTGGATCACGTGATGTGGCATTCCGTATCAACATACCCAATTACATGCTACGACATAGTCCCAATAGTTATACATGTTATTGTCCTCAAAGAATGTCTAGTAATGAGACCAAAGAATCTTCAAAGCACTCAATGCAACTCAAATCCGAGTTTTTGAATAAATGATCTAAGCTAGACACAAAGTGTATGTGTGCAAATGTTATTTTACAGCTTGATTCCTAGGTAAGCCAACTCAATGATTTTGTTTAAAAATTGGGATTGATTGGTCAAACCAACCTAGATATCTCAATTATGCTCTGCAATTGCTCTTCCTTGCTCAATATGGTATGTTATACTTTTTCTTTTGTGTTTTTTTTTTCATATATTTTTTTTTTTTTCCTTTTTTTTCCAACACACCTACCATTTAAGGTAGCATTTCTCCTCATGGTGGTCCTAATACTCGCCCATGGGTAGCTTCACGCTTATCGGTTATAGGTGGTTAATTTTTATTTTTACTTTAGAGACTTTTCTTTTATTTTCAACCATGTCACACATCATAACACAAGCAAATCAGGATAGACATCTAAGCAAACGGTCATTCATCGACCTGCAATTTCTTCAACTAGTCACCTTGTCGACTACTCAGGTTTTCTCTGCTATAACCCTATGATTAAGTGCTCACGAGTCTAACATAGATCAATTACTCAAAGTATCAGATAAAAGCACATCAAGAACTTATCGTTTCTAAGACTTCACCATAATGCAAACGATTTCATCATTGGACTTATGTCTAACTATTAAGGACTAAAAACAAACAATTTTTCTTTCTCTCTTTTTTAAAAAAAAAATTTTCTTTTTTTTTTTCTTTTTTTTTTTTCTTTTTTTTTTTTTTTTTTCTTTTTTTTTTCTTTTTGTTTTCTTTTTTTTTTGTTTGCTAAAATCTTCTTGACAAGTCTTTCTTTTCTAACCCAACAGATATCTATGATGGATTTTAAGACAAGGGGTTAGCATGATGCGTGTATGCATGAGATGCATGAGATGCAAGTGGTTATCAAAACAACATATATCCTTCCGACCTTATTCCTTATACACTCGTGGTAAGTCCATTTCTGTCCTAGGTATGGCTTTTTTATGTACCAATGTGGGATACACAAAATCATTCTCTCTTATGCTACGGGGTGAACCTTGGCTACCTCGGTTCCTTTCCATCGGTAAAAGACAAAGACCACCCATTTACTACATGGATTAAGCCTATTATGGGATCATGCCATTGTCTAGAAACGACGAATTGGGCCTTCGTTAATAACGGTCGTGGGGATGAACTTCGAAGCATCCAACAATATAGAAATATGCCGTAACAAGGCATATCCTTTCTGGATGAAAGCCAGTGCGGGTATCGGACTCATGCTTCTAGCATATTTATATTATGATTAGATTTTCTAAGTCCATCAAGGTTTTCATACAAGTTGGCCCATTAACATTTCAAAGTATTCAATCATATTATTGCGAGGTGCAAACTTGTCCCAGTTGAAAAAGGCCCAACAGGTTTACACTTTTGCGATAACGTGGCTAAACAACTTCAAATGATAGGGGGCTCAAACACAAAGTGGCCCATCGGTATTTTGGAAGCTTTTGGCCCAACCGTCATAAGACATAAACTCGTCCCAGTTTAATTAGCCCAACAAGTTCGTATCTCATGACAAGAGGTCCAAATGGATCCAAATGATGATGGTCCCAAACACAAGTATAATGGATAGCTTCTATAGGATATACGACTATGGTTCAAATGTTGGCTCATAAGGGTATGGATAAAGGCTCCCGCCGGCGAGGGGTTGTCCACAACTAGGTCTCCCCACTCAAGGGTTCGAGAGACCAAGTGAGCACACCCTTTTTTATACCCTAAGGAACGTGCCAACGAGTGATGATACCATATAACGATCCGCTGCTTCGAGCGAAAATGACTTCACGTCACATGATGCCATCAAGGTAAGAAATGGTATGCAAAATATATGAGACAAGGTTAACTAAAGCAAAAATCACAAACATTACAAGACATTATTTTATGGCCGATTCTCTATCCCAGTGGAGTCACCAGACTGTGGACATGGTATAGAGGTGGGAAACGCTGTCTGGCTCGCAGCCCGTTGGGAGTACGGAGTAGCCTGCGGGGACTAAACCGGAGAATAAATGAGTAACCACCCAGTGTGAACTGGGAAATGATTTAATGCCTCACTCACCTCTCGCAAGGGAAGACCTCATACGTTGGGTTCAGAATGGTCCCTTACTTATGCCAATTGTAATGAAAGGATTTATGCAATAGTATAACCAAGCCTTATGGAACACATAAAAGATAATTTAATCAACACACAAGTTTGCACTCCTATAAACGTAAATAAATAAAAAGAAGACAAATTCATAATTCCATAGACATATTAAACAAAGAATTGCAAAAATGTAAATAAATAATAATAATCGAAATGTTAATAATAATGGCAAATTTTATAAAATGCGTTCGAACGGTAAACAAAATGCATGCGTTCGTATAGTGTTCAGAAACACATTCAAACGAAAATGAGGCAGAATGCATGCGTTCGTGTACCGTTTGAGAACGCGATTACCAAAGTGGTATCTAAAATGACATAAACGCGTGCGTGAGCATTTTTTCAAGCGGTACGTGGAGTTGTATCCCAAGTACAGACCGCACTACCGTCCACTCGCGAGAGGCAATACTCAAGCATTAACACAATATGAATGCGAAGTGAAAAATGAAAAATGACAACCAAAAAATGCAAATAACAAGATCAACAGAAGGAGGGTGTGACCAAGATCTTTGGCCAACGTCTATATGGGATTTTGTATACCCGGCACGGCAAAATATTGTGGTAAAGGTAGCCTTTAGGCATTTCCCTCAAATGGAGGACCTTTAATCCAACGCGATTAGCTCATGCGCACCAAATGACGACACAAAAGTAAATAGACGGAATAATATGTAGAAAGTAAATGACAGAATAATAAAAGAGATGCGACCAAGGCCGACATCTATATGGATTTCGTTTGCCCGATTGAACGTACTTCACATTCAATCAAGTATACTTTGTCCGATGCGGCAAAACATCGTGGTAAAGGTAGCCTTTAGGTATTTCCCTCAAATGGAGGACCTTTAATCCAACGCGATCAGCCCATGCGCACTAGATTAATAATGCATAACTAAATAAAGCAATAACATGCGGAAAGTAAATAATGGAATAATAAAATAGATGCGACCAAGGCCAACATCTATATGGGACCTCGTATGCCCGATTGAACGTATTTCACATTCAATCAAGTATACTTCATCAGGTGCGGCAAAACATCGTGGTAAAGGTAGCCTTTAGGAATTTCCCTCAAACGGAGGACCTTTAACCCAACATGATTAGCCCATGCGCACTAGATTAACAATGCGTAAATAAATAAAGCAATAACATGTGGAAAGTAGATAACGGAATAATAAAAGAGATGCGACCAAGGCCAACATCTATATGGGACCTCGTATGCCCGATTAAATATATTTCACTTTCAATCAAGTATACTTCATCCAGCGCGGTAAAACATCGTGGTAAAGGTAGCCTTTAGGTATTTCCCTCGAATGGAGGACCTCTAACCCAACATGATTAGCCCATGAGCATTAGATAGCAATGTATGAATAAAAAAACAATAACACACAGAAAGTAAAATGACGGAATAATAAAACACAAATAATGAATGAACATAAAATTAATAACAAAATGAAACACGTGCTTAGAAGTTTCCTAAGTGGTACGTGGAGTTGTATCCCAAGTACAGACCGCACTACCGTCCATTCGGATTTGGCTACAGAATTTACTTCTGGGTTTCCATCCGATATACCGCAAGAGATAGCACGCAATCATTAACTCAACATAAATGAAACCATACGTAAAACATAACGATGCATGCGAGTGATCGACAAGGAATAATTGAAAAGATAAATAGTAAAGGGGGCCCTCAGGTCTTACCATTTAAGTTGCTTCTCAGAAGTGCGTTACGTCGTCGTCGGATGGGTTAATATTCCGTCACTTTTCTGGTTCACTGGTTCAATATTTTATTCATTGTTTCACTATTTTGAGCCACCGATTTCTCTGTTTTCTTCATTGTTTTGGACTGATTTTCCGGGACTGTTTGTGTGTTGTTTTCGGATTATTTTTGATGATAAAGATGCTATTTTAGGGTTATTTTGGGCTGTTATTTTGGTGCTTTTTATGGGACTATTTTGGTTAGTTTCTTGGTGTGGTTTTAGTGTACTTGTTTCACAATTTGGAGGGGCAGTTCATTATTATTTGTTCACTATTTTTTTGACTAGTTTGGGGGCTGATTTCTGTACTGTTTGAAGGGTGTTTGTTGATGGTTCGTTGATGCCGTGAGCTGCTGTTTCCAAGGTTTGGTGGCTGGTTTGGTTAACTTGGTTAGGGTTTTTTTGTTGAGGTTTATTGGTACCGTGAGCTGCTGTTTGGTCTAGTGGTTGGTTTGTGGGGTTCTTTTATTTTCGGCTCGTTGCTTTGTTTGTGTGTGTGTTCGGTTATCGGGCTATTGGTTTCTTCAGGTTTGTTGCTATGTGATGATTCACGTGTGGCTTAGAAAGAGTGTCAATGGTTTTTTGGTTTGTGATTCACGTGGATGGTAATTTTGTTGATTGTTTAGTGTCGGTCAGTGTGTGGATCTGTTTAGAGGTGTGGCTTGTGAGGTGTATTTTACTCGGTGAGTTGTGTGTGATATATGGCTGTGCGTTTGTCGGTCAGTGAGAGAAGGGGATGATGAGAGAAGCCGTGAAGGTTTAGTTTTTTGGAGGGTTTATTCGATGAAGGCCAGGGGCTGTACGTGAGAAGAGAAAGATGAAGGTTATAGCTTAAGATTTGTTGTTGTTTGCCGAGAGCTTACTAGGGTTTTTTATGGCTATCTTTTTTGTGTTTTTTAGGTTGAGAGAGAGATGTGGTCCCGTGAAGGGTCTTCGTGGCTTGATGATTGTGGCAGAGAGAGAGAGCTTATTAGGGTTTGTTTTTTTTTTCTTTTTCTGATGTTACTGCCGAGTCTAAGGGAAGAAGAGAGAAGCGAGAGAGATTAGAGAAGTGTTTAGGGTTTATTTTTTTGGTGAATGTCGTGAGTGAGAGCCAAGGGGAGAGGACCTAGGGTTTGGAAAATGTCATCTTTTATAATGGTGCTTGCTAGGGTTTCCTTGTGTGTGCATGACTTGAAAAGGGAA
The DNA here is from genome assembly GCA_019454045.1 of Zanthoxylum bungeanum. Classification (NCBI taxonomy): domain Eukaryota; kingdom Viridiplantae; phylum Streptophyta; class Magnoliopsida; order Sapindales; family Rutaceae; genus Zanthoxylum; species Zanthoxylum bungeanum. The sequence goes on from SKCR01026323.1 coordinate 12,963, forward strand.
CAAATCAAGCAAATACAGGGGTGTATTTAATTAATTTGTTTTAAGGAAAGAATATTGTGTATTTTTGGTGGGGGTATATTTTTAATTTGGAAGATGATTTATTTAAATTTTGGCATGTGTTAAATGTGATTTGTATATTTTGGATTGGATTTTTTGGGCCTTGGGCGTGTGGCTTGGATTTTTGTGGGCTTGGGCGTGTGTTAAAAACATCAATTAAATGTGGACTATTAAATCTTCAAAGCATTCATTAATCAAATGAATATACGTATTTCAAGTTTCAACCCGTTGCTATAATTGTTTTTAACAGGAGCAATTCCAAACGACTCTTTAAATGTTATTTAGGTGTTTGTTGTGAGATTTTATATTGTACCGCAAGTGTACGGTGTCAAGTTTTAGTAAAGATAAATGAAAAAGTGTCGAACCCAAATGGATTGTATTCAACTCACATTAAGTACTATAATTAGTAACCTAACTTTATTTAAAAAGCAACTAAATTTAGATTAAAAAACTAAATAATTAAGAAACAAAAAGTTTGATAAGATAGACCAGGATATGAGAGATTCTAGAGTCTGATTTCACCTAACTATCCTCTATGTATTTGTCATGCCAATCAATTCTTATTCAGTTGCATTGTTTATAACTCAAGAATCCTAATTTATTTTAACTCCATCTCCCAATTGCCGAGTGAATATATTATCAATTACAGACATCGATATCCCTATAAAAATCTAGTAATTAACAATTCATTACGCTTTGTGATTCTTTATTAACGACTTCGAAGGGATTATAGATTCTCCCGAACTCTACAAATCTCCTTAGTTATATTCTTCATATCCTATTCAAAACCCCTTATCCCAAACGATAGATTCTAAACATGCATCATCTAAATTTGTGGCCAACAAACTAGAAACATTAAACACAAGAGAATATAAATAAACTAATTCAAAATTTCATAAAAATTAAATTGGCAAATATAACATAGGTTCAAACATAGGCTACATCATCCTCTTGAATAATAGAGTTAGTTCATGACCAAATAATAAAACAATGAAAGCATGATCAAGAATCTAATATAAATCATTAGAGTTTAAAGAAAGAAACTAGAAGATTAAGCCCGAATCGAATCCGTTCACCTTCGGACGTCACCGCCTTCGTCTCATTGTTGGCAAATTCTAAGGTCCCAGTATCATAAACAAGCATGAAAATGAAGTTTGAATACATCGACGAAGTCGCGGAATACTCACATCAATCGGTTGAGCGACGCGGAGGCAAACGAGGCAATAAAAATGAACTGTTGTCCTCCTTCACTGGTTCGGCAGTGTGCAGTCCAAGCTCATTGGTTTGGCTCGATTTTGGCCCTTCGTCAAGCTCCAAGCTTCGTCGAATGGTTCCCGGCTCATGGGTGGACTTCCCTATCACCTTCGTATGTCTCGTAGTGTGCTAGCAGTTGTGATTTTGCCACAAAAATCCAACTCTAAGCCTCCCACTCTCTCGGTTTTTTCAGCTCAAAAACCAGAAAGTTTTTGCCTCATTTGGGCGTGAAATGAAAGAGAAGAAATGAGAGAGATTATTGTGTTTGGTTTTCAAATTTGTGTGTTATATACACTCATTTGAATTTCACATGCATTTCATGTGAATTTGGTTTTTAAAGTCAAACCATTAAAGCCTAACCACTCACATCATTCAATCACTCAATCACATCAATCACAACTTGTCAAGTCACATCACTCAAAGTGACAAGTGATTTGACGCTTGATGCGACTAGCGATTTGACGCTTAATTTGACGTGCCGCACTCGAATTCGAAATGCGAATGCGCTCGCAAATAATCTCGGGCTCAGGTTCGCTAATTCCAAATTAACGAATTTTCTGTTGCGTCGTAATTAAATGATTACGCCTAGCGAAATCACTATTCACGTCGCTAACGAATTAATTCTAATTTAATTCGTTCGCCCGAATTAAAATCTAATTTTAATTCCGCGTCGAAATCCAATTTCGTTTAATATATCAAATATATTAATTTCTCGATTAATTCCAAATTAACCGTTATCTCTCTTTAATGATATTTTATCCCAGCTAAAATATCTCCGCAATTAATCCCAAATTAATTTTCTCTCTCATCTAATTAATCCTAGATTAATTTAGAGTGCGAGTTATACGTCATCGGTGAATCTTTAGGAAGTGACCCATGAGATCCCTGTATATGTTGGCAGTAAATTCTGTCGTCAGACTATCCGAACACGTTCGTGCAAAGTACGACGTTTATACCGATTTACAAGACAAGGTTGGCCTCTAGCAAAGCGCCATGCCTACCCAATTCTCCGGAAATATCCTTACATGAATAAAAGATCTATATCAAGCGTAGTATACCGTAGTATTGCATATTTCTATCCAGTATCGGATGATCACGTGCTAGGCCTAGGGCTGGAATTGTGTCTGCCCCGTACGAAGCACATGTCAGATGTCTGGCGACTAGTCTCTATAATCGGATATACATGACCTAGTCATAATATCCCGATAGTTGTGCAGCATTTAAGAGAACCAGTCACGTATCTTACGTGACCATCATCTCCAAATTACTGGAGTGACACTTCCGTCTTGACATCACACCCAACACACTACGATTCTCGATATACCCAGAATCAGCGTACACAGAAACCGGTTAAAGCCCTGGACGACCTGAACCAAAGTATATTGAGTGCTTACGAGTCTAACCTAGATCATCTACTTAAGACAGCATATAAAAATCAATTGGGACTTATCGTTTCTAAAATTTCATCAAAAACAATCAAAATTCATCATTAGACTTATGTTTTACTATCAAAGACATAAAAACAAAAACAATTAATTTTTTTTTAAAAAAAATAAATAAATAGCATGAATACATGCACACACCCCCAAACTTAAAACTTGCATTGTCCTCAATAAAAGATAAATATAAAGAAACTAGATTAAGGAACAACACTACCGTGCATGAAGTTGATCAAGCTCATGCTGGTCAGAATTTGGTTGCGCGGTTTTTGTGTGTCTCGTGCTACTTGCATAAATAGCATGCAAACTAATAAATAAACAATAGCACACAATAATAATTAAAATTAAAAAATAAAATTAAAATAAATAAATGCAAGGGTTGCCTCCCCGCTAGCGCTAAGTTTAACTTATTCAGCCAGACGCAACCACCCAAATGGTGGTCTTGGTGGCTTAAATGTATTGAACCGGGTAATCTCATCTGCTTTCTTCTTTGGTATCCACCGGTTCTTATGACATGAAAAAGACAGCTTGGCAGGCTGTGGCAGTTTATCCATAGATAGTCCCCCAGGATATGTAGATTGTCCCCAGTTGGAAATTCTGGACTGCACATTCGGCAGAATTGGCTCGGCCTCATTTTTAACCTTCCAGGGATCATCTCCAAGTGAGCAGTGACATTTATTTTCCTCTTTTTGCGGCGCTTTGGGAGTGATTTCAGGTTTACCTGTGGAGAATTTGCTTTTATGCATGGCTGCACTATGCTCGTAGGTTGCTAAAATACTGACTTACCCTGCGTGTTTGCAACTCCCTTCTCTACTATATCTACCCTGTGACATTCTGCATCACCTTGAGGACTCGGCATGGTTCTGAAAGCACAGAATGTGACTTCTTTATATTTACTACCTAAATCTTGAGAGGTGTCTTTAATCTCTTTTCCGCTCCTAAGGGTTATGACTTGACATTGCTCTTTAGGGTTGACTTTAGTATTACTATGAAACACCCATTTCTGTTGATTGGCCATGGAAGAAACTGTTGGAAAATTATGACCCATAGCGTCACTATTTGTACAGATCACGGTGTTGTTGTACAAATTAACTATGTGACAAAGGAGATTGCACTCTTATCATTTGTGATTAGATCACCAAGATATATAAATGATAGGAGGTCCATATGATTTGTTCCTGAATTGAGAATGATATGAGACAGTATCAATCCATGAAGGATAAATCATTAAACATCCCTAGTCAGAGCATTATCGAGATTGGACATCGATGAATGCGTAAAAGACTAGTATTACACTTGTGCGCGTTGTGAGGGCAGAACGACATAGTTCTCATATATTTGGGTATAGGATACTCATGCAAGTGTAATAGGAGGTTGTGTTTTACCGATGGTATGGGAAATAACTTCGCTCTGGATAGACCCCCTCGGAATTCCATTGGTAGTATGACTATGTGTCTATGGAAGTCCGAAATCAGGGTAGGTGTATTTGGTCTTAACCTGAGACTTGCACCGCTAATACTTGCGACAATCAATATACTTTGGTTGAGGTCGTCCAGGGCTTTAACTGGTTATGTGTACGCCAATGCTGGGTATATTGAGAATCGTAGTGTGTTGGGTGTGATGTCAAGACGGAAGTGTCACTCCAGTCATATGGAGTTGATGATCGCGGAGGGATACATAACTGGTTCTCTATATAAGGTTGCAACCGTCGGGATAATATGACTTGGTCATGATTATCCGATATTAAAGAGACTAGTTGCTCGTAATCCGATATATGCTTCGTACGGGGCAGATACTGTACCAGCCCCAGGCCTTGCATGTGATCATCCGATACTGGACAGAAATACGCAATATTATGTATACTATGCCTGATACAGATCCTTTATTCCTGTAAGGATATTTCCGGAGAATTGGGGAGGCATGGCGCTTTGATAGAAGCCAACCTTGTCTTGTAATTCGGTATAAACGTAGTACGAGGTACTCACGTGTTCGGATAGTCCGACGACCGAATTTACTGCCAACATATCTGGGGATCTCATGGGTCGCTTCCCAAGATTCACCGATGACGTATGACTCGCACTTTAATTAATCTGGGATTAATAAGATGAGAGAGAAAATTAATCTGGGATTAATTGCGGAGATATTTTATCTGGGATAAAATATCATTTAGAGAGAGAACGATTAATTTGGAATTAATCGATAAATTAATATATTCGATATATTAAACGAAATTAGATTTCGACGTGGAATTGAAATTATATTTTAATTCGGGCGAACGAATTAATTTAGAATTAATTCGTTAGCGATGTGAATAGTGATTTCGCTATGAGTAATCATTTAATTACGACGCAACAGAAAATTCGTTAATTTGGAATTATCGAACCCGAGCCCGGGAATATCTGCGAGCGCATTCGCATTTCGAATTCGAGTGCGGAATGCAAGTCAAATCAAGCGTCAAATCATTAGTCGCATCAAACATCAAATCACTTGTCACTTTGAGTGATGTGACTTGATGGGAGTTGTTTAAAAGCTTTTGATAGCTAGAGTGACATATATTATTATTTAATTATTTGGTATATGTTTGATTTTAGAAATCAAATACTAATTAATTCACAACTCTCTCTCTCTCACGTTGGTTCACATTTTGGAGCCAAAATTGCTCATCTCTCTCACGCCATTTTCTTCTTTTCATTTACTGGTTTGACCATGAGTTTTAAAGGAAAAAAGGAAGCAAAGTGCTTGATTTTGTGGCAAAATCAAGAGAGCTAGCACTCCGAGAGACATGCGAAGGTGATAGGGAAGTCCACCCATGAGCCGGGAATCACCACGACGAAGCTTAGAGCTTGGAAGTTGATTCAAAATGGCTGAACCAGTGAGGACACCACTGCACTACCGTGAGCAGTCCATGGAGGGCAGTGAACGTTTTTGTTGCCTCAAGTATCGCTCAACCGCTCGATGTAAGTATTCCGCGACTTCCTCGAATGTATTCACACATGTTCAAGCTTGATTTATGATCCTTGGGACCTAGATAATCTCCAACATAAACAAGCAGCCCAATTTGCGCTTCTAAAGATTTCAATGTTGCCCCAATATTGCCTATATGTGTTTCAATGTTATACAACCTTGACTCATTCTTCTCAAACCTCTCTGAAGCTGTAGATACAAATGTGCTCATGAGGTCTTCTAAGGAAGGTTTCTGCTCATCTCTTGGATAGTTGAAGCCATGAGGAGTTTGCAAGATGTTCTCCATATTAGCATATGAAAAATTCGGATGATAATAATTACGCATAGGACTGCCTCTATAGTTGTTGAAATTCCGATTGTTCATATACTGTACTTGTTCAAATCCTGCTCCTCTCTTGGGTAAAAACATTCCATTAGCAGAAATAGCTCCAATAAACGGTTGGCTCATTTGATTTGTCAATACTTCTAGATGAGTCATGAGGGATGATACTTGAGCTATCAGTGCACCAATAAGATCTTCCATTGCTTCTTTTTCAACTCTCCTAGTATGAAAGTAAGAAAAAAATATATATATAACAATAAAAAATATATATAAAAGATAAAATAATAAAAATAAATAAAATAAAAAATAAATAAAATAAATAAAATCTAAATAAAATCTAAGATTACTTGGTAATAGTATTAATGTGAATTAAACAAACAATCCCCGGTAACGGCGCCAAAAACTTGTTGTGATATTTTATATCGTACCGCAAGTGTACGGTGTCAAGTTTTAGTATAAATGAGTTTAGAGTGTCGAACCCACATGGATTGTGTTAACTCACACTAAGTACTACAATTGATAATCCTAACTTTATTTAGACAATATTTAACAAAGATTTAATTAAATAAATAAAATATAAAAACAATTTGATAGGAGGTACTAATAAGATAGAGATCTAGATCCTGATTTCACCTAGCTGTCACCTATGTATTTGTCATGCCAATTAATATATGTTCAGTTATATTGTTTATAAGTCAAGACTCCGAAAGTATCCACACCCTCTCTCGAGTGCCGAGTGAAAATATCATTAACTACAAACTTCGATATCTCTATAAAAATCCAATAGTTAACAACTCTTTACGTTTTGTGATTCTATATTAACGACTTCAAAGGAACTACAGATTCTCTCGAACTCTATAAAATCCTAGGTCATATTCTCTATATCTATTCAAAACCCCATCTCTCGAGTGATAGATTCTAAACATTCATCATCTTCAATTGTGGCCAACAATCAAGAAGCATTAAATTCAAAAGAATAATAAATCAATAAAACTTCATAACAAAATTAGCAAACAATACATGGTTCAAGCATCAGTTACAACATTCTCCAGAATTAAGGAGTTTAGTTCATGACAATAGATAAAAACAATAAGAACAAGGTCATGAATCTAATCGAAATCATTAGAGTTCTAAGAAAGAAATAAGATGATAAAACCAAAATTGAATCTCTTCCTCTTCGGATGTCACCGCCTTTGTCACCTCTTGTTGCTCTTCAATCACAATCCTTGGATCTCTAAAAATATATATATATATTGGTGTTTTATGCTGTGTATTAGCCACTTTTTTGAGTTTTTGGATGAAGTCATGTATTTATAATAGAGCATTGGTGTCATAATACATGTTAAAAACCCTAAAACAAGTTTTTGGATTGCATGTGTAAGTTCCCGCAGCGCCGTGGCTCCAATAAGTTGGCGCCACAGCGCCAGTCTCTCTGGAATGTGTATGGAATGCGTGCAGGCTCGCAGGCGCCGCGGCTCTGGTCTTTTTGGCTGGGATGCTGGTCTTGAAGGTGCCGTGGCTCTTGATAATGGCGCTGTGGCGCCCTATTCTCGGGTTTCTTGTAGAACTTGTGAGGCGCTGTGGCGCCTGTGATTGGCGCCACGGCTCTAGTGAAATTTTCTTCACTATTGCTGCAATTCTGATCCCGATGCTCCCGTGCTACTCTTGTTCTTCCGAAAGTTCCCAAAACATGTGCAAATATCCCAAGATCCATGTATTAATGCTCATACAAATAAAACATAAAATAAACTATAAATGACATTAAATGGCACAAAACATAACAAAATAATAGGCTAAGGATGCCTGAATAAGTGGGTATAAATCACACTTATCAACTACGATTCTCAGTATACCTAGAAGAGGCGTAAATAGAACCTGTTAAAGCCCAGGACGACCAAAACCAAAGCGTATCGATTGTCGCAAGTATTAGCGATGCAAGTCTGAGGTTAAGACCAAATACACCTACCCTGATTCGGATTCCCATAGACACATAGTCATACTACCAATGGGATTCCGAGGGGTCTATCCAGAGCGAAGCTATTCCCGTACCATCGGTTAACAGAACCTCATATCACACTTGCATAAGTATCCAATACTTAAATATATGAGAACTATGTCGTTAAACTTCTATAACGCGCACACGTGCAATACTAGCCTATTCCGTATTATCGATGTCCAGTCTCGATAATACTACGACTAGGGATATTTAATGATCAAATCTTTCATGGATTAATATTGTCTCATATCTTATTAATCCGGAACTGATCATATGGACTTTTATCAAATATCTATCTAAGTAATCCAATTACAAAATGATAAAAGAGCAATTTCATTGGTCACATAGTTAATTTGTACAAAGAACACCATGTCTTTTACAAATAGTGATGCTATGTGTCATAATTGTCCAACAATCTCCCACTTGGCCTATAGCCAATCACTCAAGTGTCTACCACTTGAACTATGTACGAGTTGCTCATGCTTATGCTGAGATATCGCTTTCGTCAGCGGATTTATAAGGTTATTATATGATGTAATTTATTTGATCATCACATCGCCACGATATATGATCTCACGAATCAGATGAAACCATTCGAAGTACATACTTGGATCATTGATGAGACCATAATTCCTTAGTCTGTGTTGTAGCCCAGCTCAGCTGCTAAAATAACTACTCATAATTCAATTAGGAATTTTATAGATCCAAAATGCTTCTTTTGCTACCTCAGCCGCAGCAATATAATCCGCTTTTGTTGAATCGTTAATAGTATCTTGCTATGAAGATTTCCAGCTCACTGTTTCGTTGTTCAAACAAAATACGTACCTTGATTACAACTCAAAGTCTTCTTTATCGGTTCAGAAACTTGCAACAGTGAACCTAGTCACCTCAAGTTCTTATTCTCCATAAATTAAGATAGCATCCGTAGTTCGTCTAAGATACTCAAGGATGCTCTTTAAATCAATCCAGTGACCATCACCTGGATCGGCCTGATTGTGACACCACATGCTCAAAGCATATGAGACACCAGGTCGTGTACATGTCTTTCAATGTACGAGTTCTCGAGAGTGCCAACAACTTTTAGATCTATCCTAGTAGATCTTTATTCCTAGAATAAAGGTTGCATCTCCCAAGTTTTTCATGTAGAATTTTAATGAAAGCCAAGCTTTCACCGATTGTTGCATGGGAATGTCATTGTCAAGAAGCAATACATCATCAACATATAGGACAATCATTGTCAGTGCGCTCCCACTAACCTTCTTATATACACAAGAATCATCTTCGTTTTGAGTGAAACCATACTGTAATATGATCTCATCAAAACATTGGTTCCAAGAACACAATGTTTGCTTCAATCCATAAATGGATCGAATTAACTTGTAAACCTTATTTGCATGTTTTGGTATGACAAAACTGTCAGACTATTGCATAAAACATCCTCCAAAAGGTTTCCGTTAAGGAAAGCAGTTTTGACTTCCAGCTGCCATATTTCATAAACGAAATATGCAGCAATAGCAAGCATTATCTGATTGGATTTAATCATGGCAACATGTGAAAAAGTTTCATCTAATTCGACACCATGTCATTGACGATACCCTTTCTATACAAGCCTAGCTTTGTATGTTAGTATGTTGCCATCCATGTGTGTCTTCACCATGAAGACCAATCTGCTACCAATAGGCACAATGCCTTCTGGTACATAAACCAATGTCCAAACATGGTTGGTATACATGGAATCCATTTCGAACTTCATGGCTTCTTGCCATAAAGCGGAGTCGATACCTTGTATCACTTCCTCATACGTAGTCGGTTTATTATCCTCAATAAGATTAACATCTACATGAGGTGAGATCAGAAACCCATACCTCCGAGATTGTTTCTTGACTCTCTCTGAACTACGCGGTTCTTGTTATTTGAAGATTGTGGAACAGATTCATCCTTGATGAACTGTTCGTGTTCCGTAAGGAATTTGGTGCCATAAATAGTATCACTCTGATTTTCATCGAGTTTTACTTTCCTCCCACTTAGCACTGCATATAGGAATTCATTTTCAAGGAAAACCGCATGGAGAGCAACAAATATCTTTGTTCTCTTGTGAGTTGCGGAATTGGTTTCCCTAGGATAACCAATTACAAATAGACACTTATCTGATTTGGGTTCTAGTTTGGTACCATCCAAACATATGCCCAGCATTCCCAAATCTTCAGGAATAAGAAACCCAATTTCTTTCCCTTCCATATTTCATATGGAGTCTGTCCAATAGACTTTGACGGAATCTTATTCAAAATAAATATTGCACTGTTAAATGCGTATCCCTAGAAGGAAATTGGTAGCTCAGAACGACTCATCATTGACCTTACCATGTCCAACAAAGTCGGTGTGGGAACACACAGCTACCTGGGCGACGCGTGCTGTCCTAGGCTCAGGAGCTAGTCGGGAGTACGGAGTAGCCACGGGGGACTAAACCGGAGAATAATGGAGTCGCCACCCGGTGTGAACCGGGAAAATGAGATTTAAGGCCGCACTCACCCCTCGCAAGGGAAGACCTCAAACCATTGGGTTCGGAATGGTCCCTTACTCATGTCACTGGTAATGAAAGGATTTATATAATAATTTAAACAAGCTGAAGTAACATTTATTTCTAAGGGTATCATGCTTCTAAATTCACATTTATAAAATAAAATATGCGCCTAAATATACATGTATTTCACATATAAGATTGCATGCTTAGAAGTACATTAAATCAACAAACAGACAATTTCATTGGCATGTTGTATTCATGAAAACGCAAGCACATACTAACCACACAAGCACACATAAAGGCGAATCAAATGATGGTGAACATGTGATTTCATAGACATACCATAAACAAATAGCCATTATATGTCCATGCACAAATAAAAGGGTCGACTAAGTACATAATGCAAAAAGACGCTTAGGGATGCAATTAGGCATTAAAGTGAGCATGCTATGACATGGTGCAAAAGAAGATAGATATAGACACAGACGCACATATGATGAAAATGACTCAATTCAGTGTGTTCGCGTTCGTGTAGCATTCGTAAACGCGTTCGAACGGTAAACAGAAGGTTCACGTTCGTATGGCGTTTGATAACGCGTTCGAACGAGACCAGACAGAAAACATGCGTTCGTGCGGCGTTCTGAAACGCGTTCGAACGGGGATCAGCAGTGACCTCCAAAATGCAGTAAACAACACGACACATACATGGACGGATGAGTATATGACATGTAGTAAACAATAACGGATTAAGGGGCGCGGCAAATCATTGTAGCAAAGGTAGCTTTCAAGCATTTTCACCCCTCAAAGTGGAGGACCCTTAATCTCACTTGATAAGCCCATGCGCAATGCAATATGATGTATGAATTTTCAAAAAGACGTTATGGAGCGAATAACTAAATAAAAGAGGCGCGGCAAAGTACTGCCGTAAAGGTGGCCTTTTGGGGCTCTTTGTCTCTCAAAGAGAGGACCTTTAGACCAACATACTAAGCCCATGCGCAATGTGATATGATGCATGGTCATGTAAGAAGACGTCATACAAAACAACAAAATAAAGGGGCGCGGCGAAGTACTGCCGTAAAGGTGGCCTTTTGGGGCTCTTTGTCTCTCAAAGAGAGGACCTTTAGACCAACATACTAAGCCCATGCGCGTCACATCACAATACATGAAATAAAGACAATAAAAAGTGTAGGACTTCATATGCCCGATTGAACGTACATTCAACCGAACACACTTCGTCCGGCGCGACAAAGTAGTGTCACAAAGGTGGCCTTTTAGGCTCTTCGTCTCTCAAAGAGAGGACCTTTGGACTAACTCACTAAGCCCATGCGCTCGATCGCATCATGCATACAAAAATAAAGACAATCATATCAAACTTAGTATGCCCGATTGAACATATCTTACATCCAACCGAACACACATCAACCGGCGCGGCAAAGCATCGTGGTAAAGGATTTTAACCCCTCCAAATAGGGAACCTTTAATCCGACTTACTAAGCCCATGCGCTCGATCGCATCATAACATAAATAAATAACATTTGGAAATTAAAAGACGGAATAATAAAGTGCGAATAATCAAAATAACATAAAGCGAAATATACGCCATTTACTTAAGTGGTACGTGGAGTTGTATCCCAAGTACAGACCGCACTACCGTCCATTCGGAATCGGCTACGGAATTTACGTCTGGGTTTCCATCCTATATACCACGAGAGACGACGTATTTTCCGTTTTAATCAATGGCCACAACACACATCACATGCAAACAATATTACATAAATAATTAAAACACAATTAAAAGAATCAATAAAAATCAAATAAAGAAAACAAGTGTGAAAGGTACCCTCAGGTCTAACCTTTTAAGTCGTCTTTCGGACTCGCGTTTACAACCGTCGGAAGGGCTATCACTCCGCAACTTTTCCGGTTCACTTATTTAACGTCTTAACTCACCGTTCTGCTATTTTGCTTGCTGTTTTTGCTCCGTTTCCTGCTGTTTTTGCTTCACTTTGCTGCTGTTTCTTCACTGTTTTCTGATGTTTTTTTACTGCAGTTTCTGGTTACTGTTTTGGTTGTATTAGGCTACTGTTTGTGTGTGTTTTGGGCTGCTGTTGTGGGTTAATTCGGAGACTATTTTCAGGGTGATAAGGGACTGTTCCGAAGATTATTTGGACTGGTTTGAGGCTGCTGTTTTGGTGACAGTTTTGAAGGGTAAGGCTGTTTGTTTGGGATGATTTAGGCGTGCAGTGCATGGGGGTTTCCACGGCAGTTTTTTGGGGCTGGACAGAGGGTATTTTGTGTGCAGTGCAGGGGCTATTTGAGGGGCCAATTTCGGTGGTTATAGGGTGTGTGGTTTAAGGCAGGATCTGCGACTGTTTCAAGGAGGATTTAAGGGCTGCTGGCTTACGTGTTTGAGCTTGGGTGCATGAGGCTATGTGTGGGAGTTAGGTGGCTGTTTTACGTGGAGTGTGGACTGTGATGAAGGCTACGCTACGTGAGAAGGCAGGCATGAGGGCTTGTCAACGTGACTAGGGCTGTCAGGACTTGAGTCAGGTGCGTGGAGTGATTTGGGCTAAAGGGCGTGGCTTGTGTTTGTGGGTCGGTGCCGAGAGGTTGTGTGAGGAGTGGGGGGCACGTTATATGGTGCTGTGATGTGGCTTGTGGTGAGAATAATGGGAACTTTGTAGCGTTAGGCGTGAGTGCTGAAGTTGGTTGATTATGGGGCAGGTGGCAGTGAGGAAATAGGTGAGACGCGTAGGTGGAGGGGTCAAGGGCTGCTACATTGGGTGCTAGCTGAGTGGGTGCATGAATGCTGTTGGCTTATGCTGTCTCGGTTGAGAGAGAGGAAGACAATTGTTGTTGTTTTATTTTTTTGTGTTTCTTTTTAGTTTGGCCGTCTGTCGAAGTCCATTAGGGTTGCAAAAAGTCATGTTTATATAGTTATCAATTAGGGTTGCATGGTTTGTTAACAAGGAAATAAATCAATTTAGAATTATGTGTATATGATTGAAATATTTTAGGCAAGAGATAATTGTAATTTGGGTAGGAATTTCTTAAATTTGGTGAGTGTTTTAATTAAATTAAGAATTATTTTATTTTGATTGATTTTAATTTGGAAGTGAATTATTTAATTTTGGTATTTGATTTTTGATTTTATTTGATTTAATTTTAATTGCAATTAATTTAATTTATTAATTTAATTGGTTTGTAATTTAGATTTAACATTTAATTCAATTAATTGATTATTTAATTTCAATTCAGTTTATATTTGTGAGTTAATTAATTTTAATTTGTGAATTTATTTAATTAAGATTTTATTTTAATTAGTTTGTGAATTAATTTAAAATTTGTGACATATATTTTAAATGTTTTAATTATTTTGATTTGTGACATATATTAATTATTTCTTTGGATGTGATTTAATGGGCTTGGGCTAAGGTTAAGTTTTTTAAAACGGAGATCCAACAGCGAACCTGAAGCTAAACACGTGAACTAAATCCGACAAAACCGTCAATTCTTGACTCTTCCCTTCCGACGTCCGTTTCCCGCGATTTCCGCGACTTAAAAGATAATGCCTCCAAATGAGGCTCATCATCGGGTTTCACATGCAAAAATACAATGCCTACAGTCGGTTTCTTCATTCAGACACACCACTTAATTGAGGTGTTCCGGGAGGAGTCCACTGTGAAAGAATACCATATTCTTTCAAGTAATCTAGAAACTCATTATAAAGTATTCTTCACCATGGTCCAACCGTAATGTTTTAATACTTTTGTCAGTGTGTTTTTCTACTTCGTGTCGAAACTCTTTGAATTCATCAAAAGTTTTCGACTTGTGTTTCATAAGATACACATAACCATAACGCGATGCAACATCCATAACAGTTATGAAGTATTCAGAACCACCTCTAGCCTAGCTAGACATAGGTCCACAAACGTCACCATGACGATGGCTAACAGCTCGATGGCACGTACACCATTTACCGCTAAAAGGCATTTTAGGCACTTAGCCTAATAAACAAGATTCGCAGACTTCATTTGAATTACGATCAAATCCGTCCCAGTATCCACTCTTCGAAAGTGTGGATATACGAGTCTTTTTAACGTGTCCCAGACAACAATGCCATAAATAAGTCTCATCTGATTTATTCAGTTTGAGTTGATTTGGGTGGTGAGGTGCTGCGACCCCTGGTTCATTCCTGAACCGTGTTGTGATGTGGTCCATTCCCGAACCGTTACTGTAAGGTGGTCCATTCCCGAACCGTTACTGTGAGTTAGTCCATTCCCGAACCGTGACTGTGAGGTGTTCATTCCTGAACTGTTACTGTGAGTTGGTCCATTCCCGAACCTTTACTGTGAGGTGTTCATTCTCGAACTATGCTTCCATTCTTGGAGTGCAATTCCCGGTTTGTTCATTCCTGAACTGTATTTCTATTCTCGGAGTGCCATTCTCGGCGTGCTCATTCTCGAGCTGTCCATTCCCGGACTGTTACTGTAAGGTGGTCCATTCCCGAACCGTTACTGTGAGTTGGTCCATTCCCGAACCGTACTGTGAGGTGGTCCATTCCCGAACCGTTACTGTGAGGTGTTCATTCTCGAACTGTTACCGTGAGATGTCCATTCCCGAACTGTTACTGTAAGGTGGTCCATTCCCGAACCGTTACTGTGAGTTGGTCCATTCCCGAACCATTACCGTGAGATGTCCATTCCCGAACTGTTACTGTAAGGTGGTCCATTCCCGAACCGTTACTGTGAGTTGGTCCATTCCCGAACCATTACTGTGAGGTGTTCATTCCCGAACTGTTACTGTGAGTTGGTCCATTCCCGAACCTTTACTGTGAGGTGTTCATTCTCGAACTATGCTTCCATTCTTGGAGTGCCATTCCCGGCTTGTTCATTCCTGAACTGTATTTCCATTATCGGAGTGCCATTCTCGGCGTGCTCATTCTCGAGCTGTCCATTCCCGGAATATATCTCCATTCTCGGAGTTCCATTCTCGGCGTGGTCATTCTCGAGCTATCCATTCCCGGACTATATCTCCATTCTCGGAGTGCCATTCTCGGCGGAACTGATCTGATGTGATGCGGGCCTCGCCCTCAGAATGCCATACCCGGCAATGCTGATCTGATGTAGTATGGGCCTCGCCCCCAGAATGCCATACCCGGCAATGCTGATACTGAAGTGGGCCTTGGCCCCAGAATGCCATACCCGGCAATGCTGATAATGAAGTGGGCCTCGGCCCTAATTGCTACCGATATGGGCCTCTCCCCCAGACTGATACTGCTAATATGGGCCTCACCCATGTGATTCATTCCTGAAGATTGCTGACATTGTACTGTTACTGCTTCTGTTTGGCTTGTCTTTGCCACTTTTTTTTTTCTTCAAAACCTGTGAATACAAAACAGAACAAACACAAAGAGAATGCAATGTTACGTGTATGCATGTATGAATGTTCTTATCCCGTCGGGTTAGGTCTTCCGTCAATTTTCTTGATGACTGTTTACTCTTTTTTTCTTCAGGCAAGCTACTGCTTCAATCTGTCTACGTTGATCGGCTCGGTGAACTAATTCCCTTCCAAGTCTGACATTTTCACTGCCTCTATTTCCCAATTTCTGAATGTCCATCTTATCTTTTCTGTTTGCTTATTTCGAAGGTTCCCTGTGTCCATCACTGGATTTCATAGTACCAAGGTTGAATACTTTTCTCAAGATACTCATATTGCAGAAGAGTTTCAGCGAATGAACGTCTTTATTATCGTTGAGGAAAGAGTTCGAACAAGTAACAAAATCAATGTCTTTTTTTAAAAAAACTGGATCAAATAGACTAGGAGGAACATCTCCATCATCCGCAAACACTGCCTGCTTCCTCCTGCCTATGGTTCTTCACTGTCATCTATGTAAGAAGCTTGGTGGTTGAGGGTTTCTTTTCATGGGTTGGTTATTTTATGGGATCTATGAGATCTTGATTTCATGCCTGAGGCGGGTGCAGTTGTCGGTGTCATGGCCATGTGCTGGTGGAAGTGACAATAAGGTTCACATTTATGTGTGGTGGTGGGGGGTGCGGAGTGACTTGCCTTCTAAGGTTTCAAGATTCCTTGTCCCTGTAACTTTTCAATACCACCTCCGACAAAGGTCTACCAATGTTGGAGAATTGCCTGTTTCTGATGGCAAAGCGACTTCGTCCGCACGGGCTTTGGCCTCAGAATGCCCCCCAAAAGTCCTCATATTTGGCCCGATCTTTCTGTTCTCAGCTTCTTCTTTCTTCTTCTTCTATATCCATGACATTTCCCTCAACTGTCGAAAATCAGAAATCAATCGAATTCATCCTCCTCAGCTTACTATAATAGAGGGCTTGGTGCCCTGTGATCATTTTGATATAGGTCTTTCTCAAGGGCCGGTCTGCATCTTCAAAGCGACTTCTCCAGCGATCTCATACTCCTTGAAGCTTTCTTCGGCTTCTGCTAGTGTTCTCCAAATCTCGGAGTGACCATCAATCTCCAAGTCTGTAACATACTGCTTCAGAAAAGCATCAGCTAGTTTCTCCTCAATCTCCTTAACCTTCTTCTCAGGCTATGAACCAAACACAGGTTGTTGGAAAAATAACCAAGCCCCAAGATCAACAAGAGCAAACAAATATATATAATGAATGAACAATATTGAAGTATGGCGGAATCATACTCACAAAAATCGGAATGCGGATGCGTTGATGAAATGAAAACTTCTCCTTTGTGCAGTGATGAATTCGGCCAAGGTGGAAAGTGCAGCTCCAAGCTTTGTTTGATCCTCCCAAGCTCAAGGATTAGTTTCCCATACACCTATGTATGATCCCTTGAAGGTGCTAGCCTTTGTTGTGATTTTGAATGCACAACTTCTTCAAATCTTGCCACAAAAATTGAAGAAATGGAGAGCCCAAAACTGCATGTAGTTTCGGCAATGTGAGAGAGAGAGAGTTGAATGATTTTTGTTACAAAAAATCAATTTATATTTATGCCATAATATTTATTAAATTAATAATAAACTTATGACACAAATCATGCAATGGCTTAGAGTGTCAAACACTCAATTTCCATGCAAAACCATTGAGTGCATTGTACACTATCTCCATGCAATGCATTAGAGTTAAATAATGCATAATATGACATGTGTCATGTGGGCCCCACACGTTTCCAAATGAAAGTGGGCCCACGTGCACTCACGCGTTCGGGTTCGATATTTCCGAAATACCGAACTTACGTCGCGACGTTAATTAAATCGAATTTAAATAAATAATTGCGCCTAGCGAAATTATTATTTACGTCGCTAACGAATTAATTCTAAATTAACTCGTTTGCCCGAATTAAAATCTAATTTTAATTTCGCGTCGAAATCGAATTTCGATTATTATATCGAATATAATAATTTTACGATTAATTCCAAATTAATCGTTCTCTCTCTATGTATAGTACTTTATCCAAGATAAAGTCTCTCCGTAATTAATCCAAGATTAATCGAGTTTGAATCATACGTCATTGGTGAATCTTCGGGAAGCGACCCAAGAGATCTCCGGATATGTTGGCAGTAAATACGGTCGTCGGATTATCCGAACACGTACGTACCTCGTACTACGTTTTTACCGATTCACAAGACAAGGTTGGCTTCTAGCAAAGCGCCATGCCTACCCAATTCTCCAGAAATATTCTTATAGGAATATAAGATCTATATCAAGCGTAGTATACCGTAGTATTGCGTATATCGAACCAGTATCGGATGATCACATGTTAGGCCTGGGGCTGGAAATGTGTCTGCCCCGTACGAAACATATATCGGACATCAAGCAACTAGTCTCTTTAAATCGGACAATCCTGACCTGGTCATATTGTCCCGACGGTTGCAACCTTTTATAGAGTACTAGTTCTGTGTCCTGCGTGATCATCACCTCCATATGTCTGAAGTGATACTTCCATCTCGACATCACATCCAGTACACTACGATTCTCGATAAACCCAGAAGAGGTGTACACAGAACCGGTTAAGGTCCCCAACCACCAAAACCAAAGTTTACCGATTGTCGCAAGTACTAGCGATGTAAGTCTCAGGTTAAGACCATATACACCTACCCTGATGCGGCCTCCCATAGACACGCAGACATACTACCAATGGGATTCCGCGGGGTCTATCCAGAGCGAAGCTGTTTTCCGTACCATCGGTAAAACACAACCTCCTATCGCACTTGCATAAGTATCCAATACTTAAATATATGAGAACTATGCCGTTGTGCCCTCACAACGTGCACAAGCGCAATACTAGTCTATTCCGCATTATCGATGTCCGATCTCGATAATACTCCGACTAGGGATATTTAATGATTAAACCTTTATGGATTGATACTGTCTCATATCATCTCAATCCGGTATTAATCATATGGACTTTCGCCATTTATATATCAAAGTAAATAATATTACAAAACGGCAAAAGGCAATTTCATTATCACATAGTTAATTTTGTACAATAATACAATATCATTTACAAACAGTGACGCTATGGGACATAATGTCTAACAATCTCCCACTTGGCCTATAGCCAGTCACTCAAGCATCTAATACCCGAACTATGTATGTGTCGTTCAAAAACTTGCTGAAGAACAGCCTTCGTCAGCGGATCTGCAATGTTGTCATCTGATGTGACCTTCTCGACCTTTACATCCGCCACGATGTATAATCTCCCGAATCAGATGGTAACGTCGAAGAACATGCTTGGACCGTTGATGAGACCTTGGTTCCTTAGCCTGTGCTATAGCCCCGCCCCGTTATTGTCACAATACAATGGAACGGGCTCAGCTGCTAACGGAACTACTCCTAATCCGATTAGGAACTTTCGGATCCAAACTGCCTCCTTTGCTGCTTCAGATGCAGCGATGTACTCCGCTTCTGTTGTTGAATCGGCAACAGTATCTTGCTTGGAAGATTTCCAGCTCACTGCTCCTGCTCCGTTATTCAAACAAAAATGTACCCGGATTGCGACTTGTAGTCATCCTTGTCGGTTTGGAAACTTGCATCGGTATACCCAGATACCGCAAGTTCTCCACCTCCATAAATTAAGAAAGCATCCTTAGTTCGTTTAAGATACTTAAGGATATTCTTAACTGCTATCCAGTGACCTTCACCTGGATCGGCCTGATAGCGACTGCACATGCTCAAAGCATATGAGACATCAGGTCGTGTACATATCATGGCATACATGATCGATCCGACTGCCGAGGCGAACGGTATCCGACTCATGTTGTCTCTCTCTTCCTGAGTCTTAGGACACATGTCCTTAGACAGAGAGGTACCACGTACCATTGGAACCAATCCCCTCTTGGATTGTTCCATGTTGAATCGCTTCAACACTTTATCAATGTATGTACTCTGGGAGAGTCCAAGCAGCTTTCTAGATCTATCCCGGTAGATCTTTATTCCAAGAATAAAGGCTGCTTCTCCCAGATCTTTCATGGAGAATTTTAATGAAAGCCAAGCTTTCACCGACGTTAGCATGGGAATGTCATTGCCTATAAGCAATACGTCGTCGACATAAAGGACAATAAAAGTAAGTGCTCTCCCACTAACCTTCTTGTATACACAAGGGTCATCTGCGTTTTGCACGAAATCATATTCTTTTATGATCTCATCAAAACGCTGATTCCATGACCGTGATGCTTGCTTCAATCCATAAATGGATCGATTTAACTTACAAACCTTGTTTGCAAGTCTAGGTACGATAAAACCGTCAGGCTGTTGCATATAAACATCCTCCAAAAGGTTTCCGTTAAGGAAAGCGGTTTTAACGTCCATCTGCCATATCTCGTAATCGAAATATGCAGCTATTGCAAGCATTATCCGAATGGATTTAATCATGGCAACGGGTGAGAAGGTTTCGTCATAATCAATACCATATTGTTGACGATACCCCTTCGCTACAAGCCTAGCTTTGTACGTTTGTACGTTGCCATCCATGTCGGTCTTCTTCTTGAAGATCCATCTGCATCCAATAGGCTTTACGCCTTCTGGTGCATCAACCAGTGTCCAAACTTGGTTGGCGTACATGGAATCCATCTCGGACTTCATGGCTTCTTGCCATAAAGCGGAATCGATATTTTGTATCGCTTCCTCATACGTAGCCGGCTCATTATCCTCAATAAGATTAATATCTACATGAGGTGAGATCAGGAACCCATACCTCTCAGGTACTGTTCTGACTCTCTCCGACCTACGCGGTCCTTGTGTATGTGAAGTTTGTGGTACAGACTCATCCCGGACGGTCTGTTCTTGTTCCGTCGTTGATTCATTGCCAGGAACAGTATCACTACGATCTTCATCGAGTTCTACTTTTCCCCCTTACCACTGCATTTATAAAATCCTTCTCAAGGAAAAATGCTTGTAGAGCAACAAATACTTTGTTCTCTTGTGGGTGATAGAAGTAATATCCTTTGGTTTCCCTAGGATATCCTACGAAAAGGCATTTATCAGATTTGGGTTCAAGTTTGGTACCTTCCAAACGTTTAACATATGCCCAGCATCCCCAAATCTTCAGGAAAGAGAAACCTGGTTTCCTTCCTGTCCATATCTCATATGGAGTCTGTTCAACAGACTTCGACGGTACCTTATTCAAAATAAGTATAGCACTGTTTAATGCGTATCCCCAGAAGGATATTGGTAGCTCAGTGCGACTCATCATTGACCTTACCATGTCCAACAAGGTGCGGTTTCTCCGTTCGGACACACCGTTTAATTGCGGTGTTCCAGGAGGAGTCCACTGTGAAAGAATACCATATTCTTTCAAGTAATCTTGAAACTCATAACTTAAGTATTCGCCACCACGGTCTGACCGTAATGTCTTAATACTCTTCCCTGTTTGTTTCTCCACTTCGTGTCGAAACTCTTTGAATTTCTCAAAAGTTTCCGACTTGTGTCTCATAAGATACACATAACCGTAACGAGATGCATCATCTGTGAAGGTTACGAAGTAGTGAAATCCACCTCTAGCCTGGCTAGACATGGGCCCGCATACGTCAGTATGAACGAGAGCCAACAGTTCTGTGGCACGTTCACCTTTACCGCTAAAAGGTGATTTAGGCATTTTGCCTAAAAGACAAGATTCGCAGACGTCATATGAATTGGGATCAAATTCGTCCAAGTACCCACTCTTCGAAAGTGTGGATATGCGAGTCTTGTTGATGTGTCCTAGACGACAATGCCACATATAAGCTTCATCTTTTAGATTACTCTTCTTTTTTAGCCTTTTGTTGTCATTTTAGGAGATTCATTTATATTCAAAATATAAAGACCGTTATTTGCAACAGCTGTGCAAATTTCTGCATCATTTTTATATAAATAACACCCAGTGTTTCTAAATACAAAAGTGTAACCCTGCTGGGTTAACAAGGATACAGATATAATATTCCTAGTTAAACTAGGTACAAAATAACAGTTCAAAAGTTTAAGTACATGCCCTGAGGGCAGTTCTAAAACAAAAGTCCCTACGGCCAAAACAGCAACTGGTGTTCCGTTTCCGACCCGTAGATCCATCTCCCCCGATGCCAGCACCCTGCTATCCTGCAGATCCTGCACATCAGTACAAATATGAGCACCACAACCAGAATCAAAAATCCAATTTTTAAAACTAGAAGTATTCATATTTATCTCAATAACAAACATACCAGAGGCGATAGCCTTGCCAGCCTTGATATCCTCCTCTCTGCCCTTTGCCCATTCGGCAGTCACGTTTCCAGTGACCCCTCTTGCCGCAGTTGAGGCAGATGTCGCGAGATTTGTCCTTTGGCTTCCTAGAAGCCACTGTCAACTTGCCCTTGCCCTTGTTCTTGAACTTCTTCTTCCTCGCACCTCCAATTGCCTTGGGCCCAGCCCTTGGCGCATGAGAGGTCGATGCATAATGCGCCTCGCGCTTGCTCCCCTTTAGGAGTTCCTTTTCGGACTCCTTCAGCACGGACAACAACTCTCAAGAGTGTCGTCAGTGTCCATCAACTTATAGTTGATGATGATTTGTTTCCAAGTATCGGGTAGCGATTGTAATAGCATATCAATCGTCAACTCTGCCTCCAAGACAATGCCCTTGGCTAACTCATCTATGTCAGCGATCATTTGAGTCCCGTGGGCCTCAACTGATGCGCCGTCTGTCATCCGGGAGCGGAAGAGTTTCCTTACTAGCTCATACCTCTCCATCCGCTTGTTGGTGCGGTGGAGATCACGCAATCTTGCCATCATGTTATAGGGATCCAAGTCCCTGTTCTGGCGTCTGAAATGCTGGGTCATTGCAGCTAGCATAACTGACTGAGCTTGGTCACAATCGTCACTATGAGTCTTCCATAACTCTAGCTCCAGTGGCTCAGTGGGTTTAGGCGGGAGAGGTCTCTGAATAGTATACAGCACCCTCTCAGCCCCAAGCACTATCTTGAGGTTCATTTCCCAGTCGGCAAAGTTTGTCCCTTTGAAGACATTATCGCCCATGATTATGTCGCGGACATTACCCTTGCCAGTCATCTTGACAACTATAGTCCAACTATAAAGTCAACGATGTTATGGGTACAGTCAAACTGTTACAAGCAAAATAACAATATATTAGTCCAACTAATTATTAAAATATTGACGAAATTTTGAAAGACGCGTAAGGCTAAGTATCTGAACGAAATTGCAAATTCAATAATAGCCTCCCACTATTTTCTTCAAGTCTCTAACCCTCTTGTGAGAACTCGGGAAATCGCATTTCCTAGTGGGCTAGGATCCCGTTAAATAACACACAACCTTGACTTTGGCCAATAAAAGCTGTATGCTATTTAACTTAGGTAGATCTCTATGATCAATTGGATCTCATCCAATTCCTAGATCCGGTTAGGTGGACATCCAAGTCCCAAACATATGTATAATGTCAATGTATCCATTACATTTTCCTAACCCTATCCTCCGAATCATCTAGGCCTTGGCTTTGGCCAAAACAAACCTAATGATTCCAGTTAAGCGGGACCCATTGACGAGGAAAGTTTCGTAATCAATGTCATTGGACAAAAAGTGATCTTGACTTTGGCCAATAAAAATCACGATTTGGACAAGACACCGATATGCAACAAAACTCTCATGATTCAAGTACATCCTTGATTGACAAAGGTCTTGACTTTGGCCAAACAAACCAATGCCAACTTCGGATCTTGAACAAGAATCATTCAATGGAAGGAAAATCGCTTAATATTGTTTGAGGGATTTTTCGCGTAATTGGCAACCAATTAATTTATCTTTGTTAGGTCTCATCATCATACACCCTTAAGCATGCTTCTAAAACATCATAAAGCGCGTAAAGTAAAGTAATAGCGATATACGGATGGATATGAACAACAACTTGTTCCTAGAACAAATCACTCCCTTTCCTCTCCCCGCTAGCACTATTCTACTCTTACCCAATTACATAATACAATAAGAGAAACCTCATTTACATTGAGGGGAATTAGGTGAGAAGAGAATACAAAGAGACAATAAGAGAAAGGCTGGACACGCAGGTCCAATTTATAAATTCTAAATTTACAATAATTTCTAAAATTACCCTTCCCTTCTAATATCCATCCGATATACACTATTCATACATCACATCCACATTCATTCATTCAAGGCATGTTATACAACCAATCAAATCCAATTAATTAGTCTTTAATTAGGTGACAATACAATGTTCAAACAATTGTTTGCATTTGCGCGAGTCCAACTCATTTGAGAATAAATACTTATAGTATGAATTCACGAATTATATCGAACTACTCGTTAAATCCAATTTAAGTCGTATTCAATACTAATCCTATTATTTAATTCTAAATTAAATATTTACACTTTTATTGTGCTTTTATAACTTAGATTCCAAATCTAATACAATCGGGTCTCAAAGCCCAACTAACATCTAATGTCCGTTTAATTAAAGTCCGATGGGCTTTCAATTGATTTCTTTAGGCTTGGGTTTTGGTCAATGTATGGGTCAAACCCAATTACCAAGCCCAATAAGGAATCACCCTCATATGCCATAAATCAATATCAAGCCCATAAGGCCCAATTAAACATAAAAGCCCATTTATTATATTTGGGCTTAAATGGTGTGATTTAGGCCCATTTTGGATCCAATCCAAATGGTCCAAATCTACTTGGCCCAACCAAGCCCATTTTGTCCAAATATAATAGTTTTAGGCCCAATTCAAAATTAAGCCCAACTAACCAAATTTTAAAATTCCAAATTTTATAACTTAATTAATTAAAGTGTATTATCATGATTAATTCTTTAAATCAATATTCCCAAAATATCAAATTAATCCATTAATCATATTTTTATCTTAAATATATGTCCAACATTATTTAATCAAAAAATCAAGTCCCTAATCCTCCATCAAGCATTCGGCCAAGGTGATTAAAATGGTTCCGATTTCGTTTTCAATCCAATCGAGTTACAAATCATCATTCCATATTGTTTCAAGTCATCTAATGTCTTAAAATTAAAAAAATCATCTAGTCCATATGCTTGCATGTATTCGGCCAAGCCTCATTTGGGTTGGAAAAATTAATCCAATTTATTTTCCATGAAATTGATGATGTATAATCTAAATAACATACATCTAAGCATATTTAATCAAGCAAACTCATCAAATCATGCTTCATACAATTTTCCCCAAATAACATCCTAATATATTTGCATGCTCTTTAAGCTCAATGATACCATTGTTGGAAAAATAACCAAGCCCCAAGATCAACAAGAGCAAACAAAATATATATAAATGAATGAACAATATTGAAGTATGGCGGAATCATACTCACAAAAATCGGAATGCGGATGCGTTGATGAAATGAAAACTTCTCCTTTGTGCAGTGATGAATTCGGCCAAGGTGGAAAGTGCAGCTCCAAGCTTTGTTTGATCCTCCCAAGCTCAAGGATTAGTTTCCCATAACACCTTTGTATGATCCCTTGAAGGTGCTAGCCTTTGTTGTGATTTTGAATGCACAACTTCTTCAAATCTTGCCATAAAAATTGAAGAAATGGAGACCCCAAAACTGCATGTAGTTTCGGCAATGTGAGAGAGAGAGGAGTTGAAAATGATTTTTGTTAGAAAAAATCAATTTATATTTATGCCATAATATTTATTAAATTAATAATAAACTTATGACACAAATCATGCAATGGCTTAGAGTGTCAAACACTCAATTTCCATGCAAAACCATTGAGTGCAATGTACACTATCTCCATGCAATGCATTAGAGTTAAATAATGCATAATATGACATGTGTCATGTGGGCCCCACACGTTTCCAAATGAAAGTGGGCCCACGTGCACTCACGCGTTCGGGTTCGATATTTCCGAAATACCGAACTTACGTCGCGACGTTAATTAAATCGAATTTAAATAAATAATTGCGCCTAGCGAAATTATTATTTACGTCGCTAACGAATTAATTCTAAATTAACTCGTTTGCCCGAATTAAAATCTAATTTTAATTTCGCGTCGAAATCGAATTTCGATTATTATATCGAATATAATAATTTTACGATTAATTCCAAATTAATCGTTCTCTCTCTATGTATAGTACTTTATCCAAGATAAAGTCTCTCCGTAATTAATCCAAGATTAATCGAGTTTGAATCATACGTCATTGGTGAATCTTCGGAAGCGACCCAAGAGATCTCCGGATATGTTGGCAGTAAATACGATCGTCGGATATCCGAACACGTACGTACCTCGTACTACGTTTTTACCGATTCACAAGACAAGGTTGGCTTCTAGCAAAGCGCCATGCCTACCCAATTCTCCAGAAATATTCTTATAGGAATATAAGATCTATATCAAGAGTAGTATACCGTAGTATTGCGTATATCGAACCAGTATCGGATGATCACATGTTAGGCCTGGGGCTGGAAATGTGTCTGCCCCGTACGAAACATATATCGGACATCAAGCAACTAGTCTCTTTAAATCGGACAATCCTGACCTGGTCATATTGTCCCGACGGTTGCAACCTTTTATAGAGTACTAGTTCTGTGTCCTGCGTGATCATCACCACCTCCATATGTCTGAAGTGATACTTCCATCTCGACATCACATCCAGTACACTACGATTCTCGATAAACCCAGAAGAGGTGTACACAGAACCGGTTAAGGTCCCCAACCACCAAAACTAAAGTTTACCGATTGTCGCAAGTACTAGCGATGTAAGTCTCAGGTTAAGACCATATACACCTACCCTGATGCGGCCTCCCATAGACACGCAGACATACTACCAATGGGATTCCGCGGGGTCTATCCAGAGCGAAGCTGTTTTCCGTACCATCGGTAAAACACAACCTCCTATCGCACTTGCATAAGTATCCAATACTTAAATATATGAGAACTATGCCGTTGTGCCCTCACAACGTGCACAAGTGCAATACTAGTCTATTCCGCATTATCGATGTCCGATCTCGATAATACTCCGACTAGGGATATTTAATGATTAAACCTTTATGGATTGATACTGTCTCATATCATCTCAATCCGGTATTAATCATATGGACTTTCACCATTTATATATCAAAGTAAATAATATTACAAAACGGCAAAAGGCAATTTCATTATCACATAGTTAATTTTGTACAATAATACAATATCATTTACAAACAGTGACGCTATGGGACATAATGTCTAACAAGGTGCCCCCTCGAGTGACATCCCAAACATCTTTTGGACTTGGCGCTGTGATAGGCCCACTGAACTCATGACTGAGACATATTGCTGCAGGTGGACTCTCGGGCTCCATTCCCATTAAACTTGGCCATGTCGGGCATTCTGAACTGAGCAGGCACTGTTCCTCAAAGGTCATCGCCTCATAGTCTAGTAAGTCTTCATCCTTACCCTTCATCTTACGGGTAACAGACTCTATCTGGTCACGGAGTTTCTGCAATTCTGCCTGAGACCCAACTTTTCTCTCAGTGGTATAATCAGCCATATCATCATCAAAGCGGGGATGTCATCCCCAATCCATTCGGAGTCTCCTCACGTCTTACATTCTCAGAGTTTCCCCCAGCACGGGGCACAGCCATATTTGTCATGGCAACAGTCAAGGCTTGCAACTGTTCGGTAATCTTGGCCAAACCATTTTCCAACTGATCTATCCGGATACCTCATTATCGGATGTACTCATGTCTGTTACCGGTCTTTTTGGTGAGTCTTCCCTCTTCCCTAACCCAACGGAGTCTATGATGGCTTTTAGAACACAAGGGTTAGCATGATGTATGTATGCATGAGGTGCGTGAGATGCATGTAACATAATAACATACTAAATCAATTTAAAATTTTCACACATCGACTTGTTATCATTTTAGAAGCTTTCGGGCTATTGTCATAGGAGTGAACTCATCCCAGTTTAAATGGCCCAACAAGTTCACGTCTCATGGCAAGGAGCCCAACTAAATCCAAATGGTAACATTCCGAACACAAGCACAAGGTGGCTCATCAACACTTAGAAGCCTTCGGCCCAATCGTCATAAAATTCGTTCTTGTCCCAGTTTAAATGGCCCAACAAGCCCATATCTTATGACAAATAGTCCAAATGAATCCAAACGATGATGTTGCCAAACACAAGTATAGAAGAGAGATAATGCAAACATAACATAACAATTTTTACATAATGACCCATCAACATTTCAGAAGCTTTGGGCCTAATAGTCATATGGTATGAACTTGCCCCAGTTTAAATGGCCCAGCAAGCCCGCATTTCTGACAATAGTCCAACTGCATCCAAATGAGGATGGTCCACAAGCACATACTCAAGGAAATAATTGTTACTTTAACCATACAAACCGGTCTATGGGTGGGTTAGCAAGAGTATAGACAAAGGCTCTCACCGGCGAAGGATGGCCCATAACTAGGTCTCCCCACTCAAGGGTTTGAGCAACCAAGTGAACGCACCATTTTTTATACACTAAGGTACGTGCCAATGAGCTATGGTGTGTGACGGACTGTCAAATGGATTTCCCGTTGTAGATTCCCCAGAGGGAAGGTGGAGCGAGGCTCACTTAAATACCCAAGCCTCTTAGGCTCTTATCGCTTGGTGTCAGGAATAAACAACGAGTCCTCCAAATTAGTCCATCACAATAGGCTATGAGTAGATGGCTATCTAGGTACCTTCACAGCTTTTCCTTCTAGAAAGGTAGTGAGTGAAGGAAGACACCAAACCATTACCTAGCCTCAAAATGCCTTTGATTAAACCCCCATTTCATCCACTATAGACACGGTCAATTAGAACATAAATCCAAACATTACAAGATAATATTTCGGGGCCGATTCTCTATCCCCAGTGGAGTCGCCAGACTGTGGGAACACACAGCTACCTGGGCGACGCGTGCTGTCCTAGGCTCAGGGCCTAGTCGGGAGTATGAAGTAGCCACGGGGGACTAAACCGGAGAATAATGGAGTCGCCACCCGGTGTGAACCGGGAAAATGAGATTTAAGGCCACACTCACCCCTCGCAAGGGAAGACCTCAAACCATTGGGTTCGGAATGGTCCCTTACTCATGTCACTGGTAATGAAAGGATTTATATAATAATTTAAACAAGCTGAAGTAACACTTATTTCTAAGGGTATCATGCTTCTAAATTCACATTTATAAAATAAAATATGCGCCTAAATATACATGTATTTCACATATAAGATTGCATGCTTAGAAGTACATTAAATCAACAAACAGACAATTTCATTGGCATGTTGTATTCATGAAAACGCAAGCACATACTAACCACACAAGCACACATAAAGGCGAATCAAATGATGGTGAACATGTGATTTCATAGACATACCATAAACAAATAGCCATTGTATGTCCATGCACAAATAAAACGGTCGACTAAGTACATAATGCAAAAAGACGCTTAGGGATGCAATTAGGCATTAAAGTGAGCATGCTATGACATGGTTCAAAAGAAGATAGATATAGACACAGACGCACATATGATGAAAATGACTCAATTCAGTGTGTTCACGTTCGTGTAGCGTTCGTAAACGCGTTCGAACGGTAAACAGAAGGTTCACGTTCGTATGGCGTTTGATAACGCGTTCGAACGAGACTAGACAGAAAACATGCGTTCGTGCGGCGTTCTGAACGCGTTCGAACGGGGATCAGCAGTGACCTCCAAAATGCAGTAAACAACACGACACATACATGGACGGATGAGTATATGACTTAGTAAACAATAACGGATTAAGGGGCGCGGCAAATCATTGTAGCAAAGGTAGCTTTCAAGCATTTTCACCCCTCAAAGTGGAGGACCCTTAATCTCACTTGATAAGCCCATGCGCAATGCAATATGATGTATGAATTTTCAAAAAGACGTTATGAAGCGAATAACTAAATAAAAGAGGCGCGGCAAAGTACTGCCGTAAAGGTGGCCTTTTGGGGCTCTTTCTCTCTCAAAGAGAGGACCTTTAGACCAACATACTAAGCCCATGCGCAATGTGATATGATGCATGGTCATGTAAGAAGACGTCATATTAAACAACAAAATAAAGGGGCGCGGCGAAGTACTGCCGTAAAGGTGGCCTTTTGGGGCTCTTTGTCTCTCAAAGAGAGGACCTTTAGACCAACATACTAAGCCCATGCGCGTCACATCACAATATATGAAATAAAGACAATAAAAAGTGTTGGACTTCATATGCCCGATTGAACGTACATTCAACCGAACACACTTCGTCCGGCGTGGCGAAGTAGTGTCACAAAGGTGGCCTTTTAAGCTCTTCGTCTCTCAAAGAGAGGACCTTTGGACTAACTCACTAAGCCCATGCGCTCGATCGCATCATGCATACAAAAATAAAGACAATCATATCAAACTTAGTATGCCCGATTGAACATATCTTACATCCAACCGAACACACATCAACTGGCGCGGCAAAGCATCGTGGTAAAGGATTTTAACCCCTCCAAATAGGGAACCTTTATCCGACTTACTAAGCCCATGCGCTCGATCGCATCATAACATAAATAAATAACATGCGGAAATTAAAAGACGGAATAATAAAGTGCGAATAATCAAAATAACATAAAGCGAAATATACGCCATTTACTCAAGTGGTACGTGGAGTTGTATCCCAAGTACAGACCGCACTACCGTCCATTCGGAATCGGCTACGGAATTTACGTCTGGGTTTCCATCCTATATACCACGAGAGACGACGTATTTTCCGTTTTAATCAATGGCCACAACACACATCACATGCAAACAATATTACATAAATAATTAAAACACAATTAAAAGAATCAATAAAAATCAAATAAAGAAAACAAGTGTGAAAGGTACCCTCAGGTCTAACCTTTTAAGTCATCTTTTGGACTCGCGTTTACAACCGTCGGAAGGGCTATCACTCCGTAACTTTTTCGGTTCACTTATTTAACGTCTTAACTCACCGTTCTGCTGTTTTGCTTGCTGTTTTTGCTCCGTTTCCTGCTGTTTTTGCTTCACTTTGCTGCTGTTTCTTCACTGTTTTCTGATGTTTTTTTACTGCAGTTTCTGGTTACTATTTTGGTTGTATTAGGCTACTGTTTGTGTGTGTTTTGGGCTGCTGTTGTGGGTTAATTCGGAGACTATTTTCAGGGTGATAAGGGACTGTTCCGAAGATTATTTGGACTGGTTTGGGGCTGCTGTTTTGGTGACAGTTTTGAAGGGTAAGGCTGTTTGTTTGGGATGATTTAGGCCTGCAGTACATAGGGGTTTCCACGGCAGTTTTTTGGGGCTGGACAGAGGGTATTTTGTGTGCAGTGCAGGGGCTATTTGAGGGGCCAATTTCGGTGGTTATAGGGTGTGGTTTAAGGCAAGATCTGCGACTGTTTCAAGGAGGATTTAAGGGCTGCTGGCTTACGTGTTTGAGCTTGGGTGCATGAGGCTATGTGTGGGTGTTAGGTGGCTGTTTTACGTGGAGTGTGGACTGTGTTGAAGGCTACGCTACGTGAGAAGGCAGGCATGAGGGCTTGTCAACGTGACTAGGGCTGTCAGGACTTGAGTCAGGTGCGTGGAGTGATTTGGGCTAAAGGGCGTGGCTTGTGTTTGTGGGTCGGTGCCGAGAGGCTGTGTGAGGAGTGTGGGGCACGTTATATGGTACTGTGATGTGGCTTGTGGTGAGAATAATGGGAACTTTGTAGCGTTAGGCGTGAGTGCTGAAGTTGGTTGATTATGGGGCAGGTGGCAGTGAGGAAATAGGTGAGACGCGTAGGTGGAGGGGTCAAGGGCTGCTACATTGGGTGCTAGCTGAGTGGGTGCATGAATGCTGTTGGCTTATGCTGTCTCGGTTGAGAGAGAGGAAGACAATTGTTGTTGTTTTATTTTTTTTTGTTTTCTTTTTATTTGGCCGTGTGTCGAAGTCCATTAGGGTTGCAAAGTCATGTTTATATAGTTATCAATTAGGGTTGCATGGTTTGTTAACAAGGAAATAAATCAATTTAGAATTATGTGTATATGATTGGAATATTTTAGGCAAGAGATAATTGTAATTTGGGTAGGAATTTCTTAAATTTGGTGAGTGTTTTAATTAAATTAAGAATTATTTTATTTTGATTGATTTTAATTTGGAAGTGAATTATTTAATTTTGGTATTTGATTTTTGATTTTATTTGATTTAATTTTAATTGCAATTAATTTATTTATTAATTTAATTGGTTTGTAATTTAGATTTAACATTTAATTCAATAATTGATTATTTAATTTCAATTCAGTTTATATTTGTGAGTTAATTAATTTTATTTGTGAATTTAATTTAATTAAGATTTTATTTTAATTAGTTTGTGAATTTAATTTAAAATTTGTGACATATATTTTAAATGTTTTAATTATTTTGATTTGTGACATATATTAATTATTTCTTTGGATGTGATTTAATGGGCTTGGGCTAAGGTTAAGTTTTTTAAAACGGAGATCCAACAGCGAACCTGAAGCTAAACACGTGAACTAAATCCGACAAAACCGTCAATTATTGACTCTTCCCTTCCGACGTCCGTTTCCCGCGATTTCCGCGACTTAAAAGATAGTGCCTCCAAATGAGGCTCATCATCGGGTTTCACATGCAAAAATACAATGCCTACAGTCGGTTTCTTCATTCAGACACACCACTCAATTGAGGTGTTCCGGGAGGAGTCCACTGTGAAAGAATACCATATTCTTTCAAGTAATCTAGAAACTCATTATAAAGTATTCTTCACCATGGTCCAACCGTAATGTTTTAATACTTTTGTCAGTGTGTTTTTCTACTTCGTGTCGAAACTCTTTGAATTCATCAAAAGTTTTCGACTTGTGTTTCATAAGATACACATAACCATAACGCGATGCAACATCCATAACAGTTATGAAGTATTCAGAACCACCTCTAGCCTAGCTAGACATAGGTCCACAACGTCACCATGACGATGGCTAACAGCTCGATGGCACGTACACCATTTACCGTTAAAAGGCATTTTAGGCACTTAGCCTAATAAACAAGATTCGCAGACTTCATTTGAATTACGATCAAATCCGTCCCAGTATCCACTCTTCGAAAGTGTGGATATACGAGTCTTTTTAACGTGTCCCAGACAACAATGCCATAAATAAGTCTCATCTGATTTATTCAGTTTGAGCCTTTTTTTTGGCATATTATATATTTGAGATTAATTTATATTCAAAATATAAATACTGTTATTCATATCTAATGTGTATATCTCAATATCATCTTTATAAACAAAACACCCAGTGTTCTGGAACATAAAGGTATACCCACAATGGGTTAAACTAGATATAGAGATAATGTTTCTAGTCAAACTGGGTACATCATAACACTTTCCTAATTTAAGTACATGCCCAAAGGGCAGTTCCAAAACTTAGCTTTCCACAGCCAAAACAGCGGCTCTCGTCCCGTTTCTGACTCGTAGGTAGATCTCATCTGAAGCCAGTCTCCTGCTAATCAGCAAATCCCGCACATCAGTATATATGTTTGTACCACATCCAGTATCAAAAATCCAATTTTTAAAACTAGTAGTGGACATGTTTATAACAAACATACCTGAAATCGGAGCCTTGTCCGTCTTCACATACTTCACGTCTGCCTTGTCCATACGACAGTCACACTTCTTGATGTGATCCTAGCTGCACCTGGTTCGGTACATACCACAATCGATCCTATCTATGTACCAGTAGGACCAATTACAAGACAAAGAGCTCAGAAGATCAAGGACGATATGGCAGGCTTGGCCCAACGCCATGTAGCTGAATTGAACAAGCACGTTCGATACCAATTGGACTTCAAGGAAGAGGGTTAAAGAGTTATACCCTTAACCCAAGTCATCGAGGAGCAGCATGGATCGTTTTCAGTTATTTAGGCTTATTTTATTATTATTGCATGTATGGAACCAACAAGGATGACCGTTTTTTTTATTTATTATTGGGTTAGTTTATTTTATTTATTTATGGATTCAAAATGGGCTAGAAATTAGGAATTATGGGCTTTTAGTTGGTAATGGGTAGTTTAGGGCAATTTTAGACTTTTGTCTCTTTTAGGGTTTGAGTATGCCATTACTTAAACTCAAAACAACTCTTAACGAAGGACCCAATTTTTAGTGCGTGAAATTGATTTTTTTTTTCTTGAGATTAAGAAAATTATATCATCGTTCAGTGATTGAACAAAGACTTATCAAAGGATTAGCATCCTTTGTGGCTTCCAATTTGCTGGCAAAATTCATCTGAGGCTCTCCAAGGGTTTTCAAGGACAGGTTCTTTGGGGGTCTACGGGATCTTGGATCGGGTTTCGTCTTATTCGTATCCGATTTCGTATCAATTGGTATTAGAGCCAGATTTGAGGTCTGACTTTTTTTCATTCTTTCGATTTCTTCTTTTTTTTCCTTCTTGAATCTTGTGTTGTCTTATCTTAACTGTGTGTCGTTGATAAAAACAAAAAACAAAAACAAAAAGTCATCGGTAGTCTGCTAGTTTTCTTTTTTTTTTGCTTGGTGGGTTTGTTGTTTGTTTTGGATTTTGCAAGTTAACGGTTTGTTTTGTGACAAATAAAAAAAAAAAAAACAAAAACAAAAAAAAAAAACAAAAACAAAAAAAAAAAAACAAAAACTCTGATTCAGACTTCACGCTCACTTTTAATCAAGTAAATCAAATAAAAAACAAACATATGATATAATTTTGATTTATTTACTCTAGTTTTAGGTTTATTCTGATCGAGTTTATTTTATTGTACTTTTGCCACTCATCGGTTATTGATCGAGGATCGTCGTTGCTTGAGTCACTTAATACTTGATACCCTTATTCCTTTGATTCCTTGTGGATTTTGCTGACTTTTGGACTACACACGGATTGGTAATCCATTGGTTGTTAGCGTTCGGCATTGAACGGAGGTAATTATTCGAGGGGGGAGTGTTTGAGAGAGAGTGAAACACGAGAGTTGTGAGGTTTCCTTTATTTAATTAATTTTAATTCTTCCTTGTTATTACTAATCTGTTTGTTAAGTAAGATGATAGAGAGATATGGACGTTGATGGGAGGTTTCATACTCTGTAGAATAATATGGCTGAGTTCCGGGAGATGTTTGGAACTATGAATACGACAAAAGAGAAGTTGTCGAGGGAGGTTACTAGTCTCCAATTCTCTAGTGTTCAGAAAGAGGTTGAAGGGCCACAACACTCTAGGCCGGAACAAATAGAGCAACAACCACCTAGGGTACCTATAAATGAGGTCAAGGCAGAGAATAATCTGGATGATATAGAGGAGTTGGATGAGTTCGAAGATAAGGAGGATAGGTATAGACCGCGGGATCGGCGGTCTGAGAGGAGATATGACAGACGGGATAAGAGGTTTAATGAGTGAAGAGGATTTCAGAGAGGAGATAGAAGGGCCTATGGGGGAGAAATTCGACGATTTGGTGACAGATTTGAAGATAGACATGGGAGAGAGATGCATATGATAAGCATAATTATGACTATCGGAGGGAGTCTGACAGGAGAGATCATGGTAGGAGAGATGATATTGATGGTGACCTAGGCAGTATCAAGATGAAAATTCCATCTTTCCACGGCAGAAATGATCCAGAGGCGTACTTGGACTGGGAAATGAAGATTGAGCTGATCTTTAATTGTCATAGGTATTCTGATGAGAAGAAGATGAAGTTGGCTACAATTGAGTTTATAGACTATGCGGTGATTTGGTGGGATCATTTGGTAACTAATAGGAGGAGGAACTACGAGAGGCCAGTTGAGACTTGGGAGGAGTTAAAGGCTCTCATGCGTAAGAGGTTCATTCCAAGCCACTATTACATAAAATTATATCAGAAGCTACAACATTTGTATCAGAGGTCGAAGAGTGTTGAGGACTATCATACAGAGATGGATGGAGGTAGCAATGATTATGGCGGATGTGGTGGAGGATAGAGAAGCCACGATGGCTCGGTTGTTAGGAGGGTTAAATAAGGAAATTGCGAGTGTAGTTGAGTTGCATCATTATGTGGAGTTGTAGGATATGCTACATATGGCGATCAAGGTAGAAAGACAGTTGAGGAAGAAATCTGCATCTAGATACACTGCACAAGGGACTTCTGCTTGGAGAGGGAAATGGCCTAATAATGAGCGGAGAGATGAGGGTTTCAATAAGCCCAAGGCTGATGGTGGTAAGGGAAAATAAGTGGAGGCAGGTACGTTTAAGATTAAGTCTGAAGTGGTAATTCCAAAATCCAAGGAGGTAAAGTGTTTTAAGTGCTTAGGTATGGGACATTATGCATCACAGTGCCCCAACAAGTGAACACTAATAATGAAGGATGAAGGTAATATCGATTCCAAAGATGAGGAGGTGGAAGATGAGATGCATGCGTTAGAGGATGCTAATGATGATGAGGGAGCATCATACCCACTAGATAACCTGTCGCTTGTGTCTATGAGAGCATTGACAGCACAAATAGTCGAGGAGGATACCGAGCAGCAGAGAGAGAATATTTTTCATACTAGGTGTAGCGTGAATGGGAAGTCATGTAGCATGATCATAGATGGGGGTAGTTGCACCAACGTGGCTAGCACATCATTGGTGGCAAGATTGGGATTGTCATGTTTAGCACATCTTATGCCATATAGGCTACAGTAGCTTAATGAGTGTGGTGAGGTCATGGTGACCAAGCAGGTATTGTTGACTTTTACCATTGGACCTTACACGGATGAGGTGTTGTGTGACGTGGTACCCATGCAAGTAGGCCACATACATTTGGGGAGGCCGTGGCAGTTCGATAGGAAGGTGATACACTATGGGTTTCGAAACAAATATTCTTTCCAGCATAAGGGCAAGCCAATTACATTATACCAATTGACACCAAAATAGGTCCATGATGATCAAGTCAAATTACAGTTGGAAAGAGAAAAATAGAGATAGAGAGAAGCCACATCCTTGGGGGGTAAGAGTGATAATAGTGAGAAAATGGGATCTAAAACGAGAGTTGGGGGAAACACTGGGATTAGAACTGAGAGTAAACCTAAAAGAAAGGGGGCTGAGGGAGAGAGTGAGAAGAAAGGAGAGGAAGAGAGTGAAAATAGTTTTTATTGGTGAGGGAGAAGTGAGGAGAGCCTACAAAGCTAGCAAACTCATGTTGCTGCTAGTGTATAAAGACACACCCTATTTTTTTTACTTACTAACACTAACAATTCACTTCCTATTTCCATTTCTTCTCTTTTGCAGGAATTTGAAGATGTGCTCAAAGAGGACATCCCTAATGGGCTCCCACCCATTCGAGGGATAGAACATCAGATTGATTTCGTGTCTGGTGCTGTCATTCCTAATAGACCCGCATATAGGAGTAATCCTGAGGAGACCAAAGAACTTCAGAGGCAAGTTGAGGAGCTGATGGAGAAGGGTTATATACAAGAGAGTATGAGCCCGTGTGCAGTACCGGTGTTATTAGTGCCTAAGAAGGATGTGACATGGCGTATGTGCATGGATTGTCGTGCCATCAATAATATCACGACAAAGTATTGACATCTCATTCCTAGACTAGATGATAATATTAGATGAACTACATGGGTCTATGATTTTCAGTAGTAAAATTGACCTTAAGAGTGGATATCACCAGATTCGTATGAGAGAGGGTGATGAGTGGAAGACCGCTTTTAAAACTAAGTATGGGTTATATGAGTGGTTAGTAATGCCTTTCGGTTTAACAAACGCCCCTAGTACTTTTATGAGACTTATGAATCATTGGTTGCGTGCATGTATAGGGAAGTTTGTAGTGGTCTATTTTGATGACATATTAGTATACAATAAATCTTTAGATGAACATGTAGGTCATTTGAAAAGTGTGCTTAATATTTTAAGAAAAGAAAAATTATTTGCTAATTATAAGAAATGCACATTCTGCATGGATATAGTCATTTTTCTTGGTTTTGTAGTGACTGCAGATGGCATAGAGATGGATGAAGAGAAAGTTAAAGCGATCAGGGATTGGCCGACACCTACTACAGCGTCTGAGGTTAAAAGCTTTCATGGATTGGCGAGTTTCTATAGGCGTTTTGTGAAGGATTTCAGTAGCATAGTCGCACCCTTGACTGACATAGTCAAGAAGATTGTTGGATTTCAGTGGGGTGAAGCTCAAGGGAGTGTTTTTCAGACTCTCAAGGAAAAGTTATGCAGTGCACATGTCCTCACACTACCTCATTTTGAGAGCACATTTGAGATAGAGTGTGACGCAAGTGGCATAGGTATTGGGGCGGTATTGATGCAAGAGAAAAGACCTATTGCGTACTTCAGTGAAAAGTTGAGTGAGGTAGCTTTGAGATATCCCATGTATGATAAGGAGTTGTATGCACTTGTTCGAGCACTGGAGAATTGGCAGCATTACCTATGGCCTAAAGGGTTCGTGATACACACAGATCATGAGAGTTTGAAACACCTTAAAGGGCAAGGAAAACTGAACAAGAGGCATGCTAAATGGATGGAGTTTGTAGAGACATTTCCATACATCATTCGCTACAAACAAGGTAAAGAAAATTTAGTTGCAGATGTTTTGTCACGCATGTATGTTTTACTTACTTCTTTAGGTGCTAAAATGTTAGAGTTTGAATTTATTAAAGTTCTTTAAGGATGTGATGTGGATTTTTTTGATATATATGCTGCATGTATTAAATCTGCATTTAGTAAATTCTACCAGCATGAGGGATTTCGTTTAGAGAAAATAAGTTATGCATTCCTTCTTGTAGTATGCATGAGTTATTAGTGAGAGAGGCTCATGAGGCAGACTAATGGGACATTTTGGAATTAGTAAGACCATAGAAACCTTAAAGGAGCATTTTCACTGTCCTAGGATGAAGCGCGATGTAGAGCGAATTTGTGATTGGTGTCTCACTTGTAGAAAGGCCAAATCTAGGGTGAAGCCTCATGGATTATATACTCCATACCTGTACCTAGAGAACCATGGGTAGATATTTCGATGGATTTTGTGTTGGGTTTACCTAGGACTAAACGGGGTAAGGGTTCCATTTTTGTAGTGGTTGATAGATTTAGCAAAATGGCACATTTCATTGCTTGCCATAAAACTGATGATGCCACTAACGTAGCAGACTTATTCTTTAGAGAGGTAGTACGGCTAAACGGGATTCCTAGGAGTATAGTTTCTGATAGAGATGTCAATTTCTTGAGTCATTTCTGGAAGGTTTTGTGGGGTAAGCTCGGGACTAAATTACTTTATTCTACTATGTGTCACCCTCAAACAGATGGACAGACAGAAGTGGTCAATAAGACCTTGACTCAATTGCTTCGCACCATAGTCAATAAGAATTTAAAATCATGGGAAGATTGTTTGCCATTTATAGAGTTTGCATACAATAGGTGCATTAATTCATCTACTTCATATTCACCTTTTGAAATTGTATATGGCTTTAACCCACTAACGCCATTGGATTTGTTGCTTTTGCCTGTTGAGGAAAGATTAGGTTTAGATGGGAAAAATAAAGCAGAATTGGTGAACAAATACATGAGAAAGCACGTGAACATATATTACAGGAAAATGAGCAGTACGCTTCTCATGCGAATAAAGGCCGTAAACGCGTGGTGTTTGAGCCTGGTGATTGGGTTTGGTTAAACATGCGTAAGGAAAGGTTTCCGGCTCAATGAAGATCCAAGCTTCAACCTCGAGGAGATGGTCCTTTTCAAGTCGTCGAAAGGATCAATGATAATGCATATAAGCTTAATCTGCCTGGTGAGTATAATGTTTCTGCTTCATTTAATGTTTCTGATTTTTCCCCTTTTGATGTAGGTGTCGATTCGAGGTCGAATCATTTTCAAGAGGGATGGGATGATGTGATCCTAGCCGCACCTGGTTCGGTCCAGACCACAATCGATCCTATCTATGTACCAATTGGACCAATTACAAGACACAGAGCTCATAAGATCAAAGACGCTATGGCAAGCCTGGCCCAACGCCATGTAGCTGAATTGAACAAGCACGTTCGAGACCTATTGGACTTCAAGGAAGAGGGTTCAAAATGGGCTAGAAATTAGGAATTATGGGCTGGATCGTTTTCAGTTATTTAGGCTTGTTTATTATTTATTTGCATGTATGGAAACAACGAGGATGACCGTTTTTATTATTATTTGGGTTACTTTATTTTATTTATTTATGGGTTCAAAATGGGCTAGAAATTAGGAATTATGGGCTTTAGTGGTAATGGGTAGTAGTTTAGGGCTATTTTAGACTTTTGGCTATTTTAGGGTTTGAGTATGTCATTATTTAAAACTCAAAAACAACTCTTAATGAAGGACCCTATTTTTAGTGCGTGAATAGTGATTTTTTCTTGAGATTAAGAAAATTTTATCATCGTTCAGTGATTGGACAAAGACTTATCAAAGGATTAGCATCCTTTGTGGTGGTCCAGTTCGCTGGCAAAATTTATCTGAGGCTATCTCCAAGGGTTTTAAGGACAGGTTCTTTGGGGGTCTACGGGATCTTGGATCGGGTTTCATCTTCTTCGTATCCGAATTCGTATCACTTCCAATGACCCCGTTTGCCAAATTTTAGGCAGACGTGTTGGGATATGTCCTTTGTCTTCCCAAAAGACTGTGACGATTTTGCCTTTGCCCTTTTCTTCACACCCTTAGAAGCCTTCGGCCAAGCCTTGGCCTTCTAGGATGTCGAAGTAAGATGCGCCTTGCGCTTCTTGCCCTTTTGGAAGCTTTGGCTCTGCCTCCTTGACCATAGCCATTAACTCTTCAAGAGTTTTCTCTTGATTCACGATGAACCTGGCCCAGCATTCGGGCAGAGACTATAAGATCAAATCTATGGAAGTCTCGGCCTCGTAGGTAATGCCCAGCTAACCTAGATGTTCGATGTCAGCAATCATCTGCGACATCTAGTGCTCGACAGATGTACCCTCTAACATACCCGAGCGAAAGAGCTTCCTTTTGCAATTCTTACTTCTAAGATCTAAGGTTAGATCTATGAAGATCATTTAATTTCAACATCATGGTATAAGGATCTAATCCTTAGTTTTGACGACAAAATTAAGAGTCATTACGGCAAGCATAATGGATTGAGCACTAAAGTTATCATCACTA
Organism: Zanthoxylum bungeanum; assembly: GCA_019454045.1. NCBI lineage: Eukaryota > Viridiplantae > Streptophyta > Magnoliopsida > Sapindales > Rutaceae > Zanthoxylum > Zanthoxylum bungeanum. The sequence goes on from SKCR01026323.1 coordinate 54,076, forward strand.
TGAGTCTTCCTAAGCTCATGCTCTACTATTTGCTCAACTCCGGACTCAGGTCTTGAGAGGATTCTCTTTCCAATAGAGTAACTTCTCAGCTCTCAGGACTATCCTGAGATTCATTTCCCAATCTGGAAAATTTACACCGTTAAAGACATTTTCACCTAGGATTATGTCTTTTACACTAATCTTTCCAGCCATCTCGATTGCAATATTCCAACTATTCAATAAACGATTTTGGGTACACGCCAATGCAATGGTTAATATATTTCGACTATATAACCAACTACAAGTGGAGTATTGTCATGTACAGTCTAACTATTCAAAGAAAGCAATATTCAATATTAGTCGAACTAATATATTTATTACAACGATAAATTAAAATAAAAGAGCGCGTATTGGCAAGTATCTAAATGAAATTGCAAATTTAATACTAGCCTCCCACTATTATTCAGTGAGCCTCTAACTCTCTATGGAGTACTCGGGAAACCTAGTTTCCTAGTGGGCTAGGATCCCGTTAAATAACACACAACCTTGACTTTGGCCAACAAGATGTAAGAAACTTAACTAAATAGATCTCTAAGATCAATTGGATCCCATCCAATTCCTAGATCCGGTAGGTGGACCTCCAAGTTCGAAACATATATCCAATATATGCAAATATATCCAACATATTTCCTAACCTTTTCCTCTGAATCAACTATGTTGGACGATTATGGCCCATAGTATCACTATTTGTACAGATCATGGTGTTGTTGTACAAATTAACTATGTGACAAAGGAAATTGCTCTTTTATCATTTGTAATTAGATTACCAAGATATATGAATGATGAAAGGTCCATATGATTAGTTCCGGATTGAGATGATATGAGACAGTATCAACCCACAAAGGTTTAATCATTAAATATCCCTAGTCGTAGTATTATCGAGACTGGACATCGATAATGCGGAATAGACTAGTATTACACTTGTGCGCGTTGTGGGAGCATAACGGCATAATTCTCGTATATTTGGGTATATGATACTCATGCAAGTGTAATATGAGGTTGTGTTTACCGATGGTACGGGAAACAGCTTCACTCTGGATAGACCCCTCAGAATTCCATTGGTAGTATGACTATGTGTCTATGGAAGTCCGAATCAGGGTAGATGTATTTGGTCTTAACCTGAGACTTGCACTGCTAGTACTTGCGACAATCAATATACTTTGGTTTTGGTCGTCCAGGGCTTTAACAGGTTCTGTGTACGCTCTTCTGGGTATATTGAGAATCGTAGTGTATTGGGTGTGATGTCGAGATAGAAGTATCACTCCAGTCATAGTGGAGATGATGATCACGTAGGATACGGAACTGGTGCTCTTATATGCTACAGCTATCGGGATATTAAGACTAGGTCATGTTTATCCGATTATTGAGACTAGTTACCAGAGATTCGATATGTGCTTCTCGTACGGGGCAAAAACAATTCCGGCCTCAGGCCTTGTACGTGACATCCGATGCTGGATCGAAATATGCAATACTACGTATAGTACGCCTGATATAGATCACATGGCTTGTTAGTGGGTTGTGGCGTGTTGAAGTGAGGGGCAGGTGGCGTGATGATGGTGCTATGTGGCGTGCGTGTGGTGATGTGAAGGCAAGGTGAAGGCGGGCTAGGCGTGGAGGTTAATGGGCGTGAACGTGCGTGGGCTAGGGTTAGTGGCTGACGTGTGGGGCAGGTGGCAGTGAAGGCTTGAAGGCAGTACGTGCGATGAATGGAGAAGGAATAAGGTGGGGTTGCCGAGAGTGTAATCAGAGAGTTTAGGATTTATTATTTCTTTTTGTTTTTTTTATGAGAATGAGCCGGCCAGGGTTTGGATGTGTGGGTTAAAGGTTTTTTTATAGGCCAAGGAGGGGTTTTACCTTGTTGGAGAAGGAATAGGATTTGTGTGTTTAAAGGGGATATCTTTTAATTTAGTATGTGATAAGGAAATCTTTTAATTTGGGGAAGTGATTTATGTATTTTAGGAAAGGGATTTAATTTAATTTAGGAAGGCGATTTAATTTGTGTCATGTGTTTTAATTTAATTTAATTTGATTTAATTATTTTTTATGTGATTTAATGGGTTTGGTGTGTTTTAAAACAGAGGTCCAACAAGCAACCCGAAGCGAAACAAGCGAGTTACATCTGACAAAATGCTAATTTCCAACTTTACCCTTCCAGCGTCCGTTTCCCGCGGCTTTCACAACTAATGAGGTAGTGTCTCCATACGAGACTCATCATCGGCTTATATGCAAAAATGCAGTGCTTACACTTGGCTTTGGCTCAACAAGCTTAATAATTCTAGTTAAGCGTGACCCATTGACAGTGGGATAGCTTCGTAATCCACGTCGATGAACTAGAAGTGACCTTGACTTTGGCCTACAAGTCACAACCGCCCAAGACATGCGATATAGAATAAAGCTTTCATGGTTCAAACACATCAACGATGGAAAATGATCTTGACTTTGGCCAACAAACCAATGCCAATCTTGGATCTTGAGAGAGAACCACTCAATGGAAGGAAGAACGTTTAATATTTGATGAGGGTTTTTCGCGTAAATTGGTATCCAATTTATTATATTTGATTAGGTCTCATCATACACCCTTAAGCATGCATTCTAAAAGCATAATAAGGCGCGAAATAAATTAATAATGATATGCGGATGGATATATAACAAAATTGTTCCTAGAACAAATCTCTCCATTTCCTCTCTCTTGCTAGCACTATTCTTACTTCTACCCAATTACATAATACATTAAAGAAACCTCATTTACATTGAGGGGAATTGGTGAGAAGAAAAATATAATGAGAAAAGAGATAATAGGCTGGACACGCAGGTCCAATTTAATAAATTTTAAATTTATTACAACAATTTCCAAAATTGCCCTCACCCTTCTAATATCCATCCGATATACATTATTCATACAAATACATCCAAGTATTCACACAAAGCATGTTATTCAATCAATCTAATCCAATTAATTAATCTTTGAAGTAAAGACCATCCAATGTTCAAATAATGATTTGATTCGCGCTAGTCCAACTCGTTTTTAGAATAAATACTCAAAGTATGTAATTTTGAATTATATCGAACTACAATTTTAAATCCAATTTAAATTGTATCCAATACTAATTCTTATTTAATTCCAAATTAAATAATTACACTTTTAATATTGCCTTTTATACTTGGATTCCAAATCCAATCTTAATGGGTCTCAAAGGCCCAATTAGTATCCAATACTATTCAATTAAAGTCAAATGGGCTTTTAATTAATTCTCTAGGCATTGGCTTTGGCCATTATGGATCAAACCCAAGATGCCAAGGCCCAATTAGGAATCACCCTATGCCAAAAATAAATTTAGGCCCAATTAAATTTTTAAAGGCCCAATGTCATATTTTGGACTTTATGGAAATGGTTTTAGGCCCAATTGGATCCAACCCAATTGTCCTAAACCAAACTTGGCCCAACCAAGCCCATTAAGCCCAATTACAATTAAATTAACACATTATTCCAAATTACGTATTAATCTAATTAAAGTGCAATTAACATAATCAATCAACTAATCTAATGTTTCCAAAACACTAATTAAATCAATTAATCATGCTTATTAATTCCAATTCATGTCCAACACAAATTGAAGCAAAATCAATCTATTAAACATGCTTAGGCTCACGGTTTTGGCAAGGAAATTATCATGCAATTTGATTTCAATCAAATTAAATCAACATCTAACATACATTTCATGCCAACAACACATCCAATTGTCTAATTTTCATAAAATCACCATGAGTCCTATCTAGGGTGCATTCGACCATGTAGTATATTTTGGGGAAAATTATCCAATCAATTTTTCACAAAATCAAAGATGCACAAATCCAATTCATCATCATTCAAACATAACCAAACAACCAATTTAGGCAAATCAAGCTCCAAACACAAAATCCCCAAATTAAAGTATATAAACCCTAGAATTCAAATCAAACTTAGGATGGCTCTAGATACCATTGTTAGTGTCATACACTTACCACAAGATCACTAAGATAATTTGTGTGTGAATAAACAATAAGAGTTCGGAAATACTCACAATGATTGGTAGAGAAGTTCAAAACTTTCATGGATGTAATGGAAGCTCCAAGCTTTTAAATTGAATTCCAAACTCAAGGATGAGTTTCCCTATCACCTTGAATGACTTCTTATGTTCTAGCAATGTTTAAATTTTGCAACAAAATTTCTAAAGAGGAAGAAGAAGCTCACGCCCCTAATGAGAGAGGAAGAGGAATAGTAATTTCCAAACTGATTCCAAAGTTAAAAATTGTGTGTTGACTTTCAAAGTGGTGGTAGATAAGAAAAAGTAAATGCTACATTTACTATAACAACCACCAACATCACAAATATTGACTTTTGATGTATGTCATGGGTCCCACCCATTTAATTCCAAATCTAGTTGGCTTACACAACACACTTTGGGCTCGGGTTCGTTTATTCCAAATAAAGAAATTTTCGTCGCAACGTAATTAAATCTAATTTAATTAAATATTAATGCCTAGCAAAATTATTACGGAAGTCGCTTACGAATTAATTCTAAAATAATTCGTTCGCTTGAATTAAAATCCAATTTAATTCCGCATTGAAATACAATTTCAATTAATATATATAATATATTATTTTAGCCCAAATAAATAAATTAAATAGAAAAATCCAATTTAACTATTAAATTTATTTTACTGATTAATTCCAAATTAATCGTGTTCTCTCTTCTTCACGAATTAATCCCAGATTAATTCATGACGCAATTAATCCCAGATTAATTTCCTCTCAGTTAATTAATCCCAGATTAATTCTGTTCGAGTCAATATCATCGGTGATTCTTTGGGAAGTGACCCAAGAGATCCCTGGATATGTTGGCAGTAAATGCGGTTATCGGACTATCCGAACACGTGCGTACCGGGTATCACATTCTTACCGATTTACAAGACATGGTTGGCTTCTAGCAAAGCACCGTGCCTACCCAATTCTCCAGAAATATTCAATGAGGAATATATAATCTTTATCAGGCGTAGTATACTAAGTATTGCGTATTACGATCCAGTATCAGATGTCACATGCTAGGCCTAGGGCTGGAACTGTGTCTGCCCCGTACGAATCATATATCGGATTACTAGTAACTAGTCTCTTTGATCGGAAAGTCATGACCCAATCATTCTTTCCTGATGGCTGCAGCACTTTAGAGTACCAGTTCTGTATCCTGCGTGATCATCATCGCCATATGAATGAAGTGATACTTCCATCTTGACATCACACCCAATACACTACGATTCTCAGTATACCCAGAAGAGGCGTACACAGAACCTGTTAAAGCCCCGGACGACCAAAACCAAAGCGTACTAATTGTCGCAAGTATTAGCGATGCAAGTCTCAGGTTAAGACCAAATACACCTACCCTGATTCAGATTCTCATAGACACATAGTCATACTACCAATGGGATTCCGAGGGGTCTATCCAGAGCGAAGCTATTCCCGTACCATCGGTTAACAGAACCTCATATCACACTTGTATAAGTATCCAATACTTAAATATATGAGAGCTATGCCGTTAAGCTTCCATAACGCGCACAAGTGCAATACTAGCCTATTCCGCATTATCGATGTCCAGTCTCGATAATACTACGACTATGGATATTTAATGATCAAATCTTTCGTGGATTAATACTGTCTCATATCTTATTAATCCGGAATTGATCATATGGACTTTTATCATTTATATATCTAAGTAATCCAATTACAAAATGATAAAAGTGCGATTTCCCTTGTCACATAGTTAATTTGTACAAAGAACACCATGTCTGTTACAAATAGTGATGATATGGGTCATAATTGTCCAACAAATAGAACTTATCCACCTTAATCAATAAATCCTCTACTATTATTCATGGGTAGATGAGGGACATATCTACTAGCTGCAATGTGACAGTAGTTGACTTCGCCTAACCTATGCTCAACTATTTGTAGAAGGATAAAGGCATGAGATTGATATTAGCATCCAAATCGCATAGCGCCTTCCGAAAATATCGATTCCCAATAGTTCATGGTATAGTAAAGCTGCCAGGATCCTTTTAGTTTTGGAGGGAGCTCCTTCTGTATAATAGCACTGCACTCTTCAGTGAGTGCTACTGTTTCAAAATCAGCCAGCTTGTTCTTCTTCGACATTATGTCCTTCATAAAATTCACATAATTAGGCAATTGTTCCAAAGCATCTGCGAATGGGATGTTGATATGGATGATAGAGTTGGTGCTTGGAGTGGCAATCCGATTTGTATATTTTATTGTTTATTAATAAAATAACTACATTTTTCATTTCATACCTCATTAATGGTATTGTCATTATGCGTATTAGATTGATGTATAGATATGCTAAGAATGACATCGACCTTAGAATAGTTTTGACACTGGGTGTAAATTATTCTTAAAGTAAATATTCCTAATCGTTGGTTTTGGAATACAGTCGAATTCCTATAACCTATAAGACTAACATATGTCGTATATTGGAATTGGAGTTCCAATGGTTTAAACCGGATGTACCATGAGTTTTGGAAACTCGTATAGACATGTGGGTATTCGTTGAAGCGAATACTGAATGACTTACAGGAGATTCCTAATAGTTGGCAGTACATACCATCGTCAATAGGAATCTCCTCGAGTGGAGTAGCATATGTAATCCTTTGACTATATGATAGCATTGATTTTGTGTGAGATCCTGCACACTTTGATGCCATGCATGTCAGAAACCTTTCATGATCTGGCCTCTAGATGTTTGTTGGGTGTGAATCGATGCACTCAGTAACCAAGTGCAAAGCAAGATAGGATCCGTCGGCCCGTATGTGTACCATAAGGGGTTTAGGTATCCATATCAGTAAAGTCTCTATTCTTAAATCTTTGGCCAAAGTCGATCACCTAGGGTGGTTCACATCAATTTGAAGAATTGTGGATATGTCGACCTGAGATGTGCGTCACAGAAACCTGACGGTATATTCTATATTTCCTATGCACAACTCGGATAGCCTACGATGGATGGATTGTTAAACATATGTGATGACCTCAACTTGTATAGTTTGGAAAGTTCATTCGTGTTCTTTGTGAATTCGAAGGTGGCCAAATTGCGTACATATTAGCTAGGCTTATATGACGAACATGTTGAACTTAGAGAGTCCTAATATGAAGTGTACTCGTTGAGCACTTGGGTAGCCGATTAATTTTGATAAAAGATAATATTCGATATTATAATTATCAACTAAGATAATCAAGTGTTATTGGATAACATTGATTATTTACGTTGACCTAATTGGATTAATTGGATTAATTCAATAATTACACAAGGGTTTAATTGTAAAATCATAATTATCTCTACCATTTGAGGATATTATGGTACTTGTAAGTATGTAATAATATGTGGTTTTGGCTTGATTTATTGGATTAAATCAAAATGGAAAAGATTTAACTAATCCATTTCCTAATCCTTGGCTTGATTTAATTGGATTAAATCAAAGTGGGAGACAATGGAGATTAGTCACACTTAATTATACATATTTGGACAAATTAGATTAAGCCCACTTAAAAGTTGATTACAACTTTTATTAATTAAAAATTGTCTAATTTTTGTTATAAATAGCAAGCTTTAGGAATGTTTTAATTACAAGAAAAATAATAAGTATAAGCATAAGCATAAGCAAAAGCTTGAGTAAGCTATACACAAGTTATTCTTGAGAGATTAGCTTAAGTTAGAGAAGTGTTTAGAGAAGCTTGTGAGGTCTCTACAACATTTCATCTAGGAGAAATCAAGATTAGATCTTGAAGTGAAGCTTGGAAGCATTGGAAACAAGATTGGATCTAGAAGTCAAGCTTGCACACCTTGGAGGTTCTCCAACAATTTCAATAAAGGAGAGGTAGATTGGATCTTGCATCAAGCTTAATAGGTAATGTTTGAACAAGAATGGGCCTCGCAGAGATTTGAACAGTTAGCATTACTGGATGAGAAGAGGATGAAGTCTTTACATCATATGCAGTTATACCAGAAGAGGTTGGCTCGAGCATTCACAAGAAGGTGCGTCCTACTAAGATTGGAAAGGGTGATCTAGTACTCATGCAGTCAAAGCCGTCGATGTTGGACCCGAGATGGAAGTTCAGGCCCAACTGGGAAGGACCCTACATAGTCAAGAAAATAATGGGAAATGGGGCAGTGAAACTGTCAGATTTGGAAGGAAACGAGTTCACCAAGCCAATCAACGTGGACAAGTTGAAGTAATATTTTGCCTAAGGGAGAGAAGACCTAACCCAATGGAATAGGAAATTCATCTATGCATGCATGCATACATGTAACGTACTTGCATTCCTTATTGTATTTTGTTTTGTTTTGTATTCACAGGTTTCAAAGAAGAAAAGAAGAAAATGGCAAATACAAGCCAACCAAAAGCAGCAACATAACATCATCAGTTCCGGTAATGAATCCCAGGGTTGAGGCCCGCATCCCTATCAGTTTCGGGAATGAATCCCAGGGTTGAGGCCCGCATCAATATCAGTTTCGGGAATGAATTCCAAGGTTGAGGCCCACATCAGTATCAGTTTCGGGAAGGAATCCCAAGGTTGAGGCCCACATCACCAACGATTTTCAGGGATGATTTCAAGGGTTGAGACCCATATTATCAGCGGTTGAAAAGAAAAATTCCAGTGGAGTAAAAAAAAAGATGAAAGAAGCCCTTAATGGTTAGGCATATGTCCGGTGATGAAATTGTTTGCTGAAAGGTGAAACCATAGAAACGATAAGTGCGAGATACGCTCTAGTCCGATATTTTGAGTGGTTGATCTCAGCTAGACTCGCGGGCACTTAATTACAAGATCTTAGTAGTAGAAGCTTGAGTAGTAAAGGAGATGACTAGTTGAAGAGATGACGGATCAGTGAATGACCGTTTGCTTAGATGTCCATCCTGATTTTCTTACGTTACGATATGTGATATGGTTGAAAATAAAAGAAAAGTCTCTGAAGAAGGAAAAAATAAACCACATATAACCGATAAGCGTGAAGCTAACCCATGGGCGAGTATTAGGACCAGCATGGGGAAAATGCTATCTTAAAGGGTAGGTGTGTTGAAAAAAAAATGAATGAACAGACGAAAGAAAAGAAAGAGAAAACCATATAATATTGAGTACGAGGAAGTAATTGCAGAGCATGATCAAGACATTTAGGTTGGTTAGACCCACTGATCTCGTTCTTTGAAACAAAATCATCGAGTTGGCTTACTTAAGGATTAAGTTGTAAAAGAACCTTGGCACACACACACTTAGAGTCTAACTCAGATCATTTATTCAAATATTCAGATCTGAGTTGTGTCAGGTACTTTGAAGATTCTCTGGTTTCGACGCTAGGCATCATTTGAGGGAAAAAATATGTATGACTATTGGGACTATCTCGTAAAAGAGAGTGATATGACAGTACGGAACACCGCATCAAATGATCTACTTTGGCCGAGTGCAAGCAACGAAGAACAAAAAAGATAAACCAAGTCTGGGGGCGACCAGTCTACCACACCTCATAGTAACGGTTCGGGAATGGACCACCTCACAGTAACGGTTCGGGAATGGACCACCTCACAGTAACAGTTCGAGAATGAACCACCTCACAGTAACGGTTTGAGAATGGACCACCTCACAGTAACGGTTCGGGAATGTACCACCTCACAGTAACAGTTTTGGAATGGACCACCTCACAGTAACGGTTCGGGAATGGACCACCTCACAGTAACGGTTCGAGAATGAACCACCTCACAGTAACGGTTCAGGAATGGACCACCTCACAGTAACGGTTAAGGAATGGACCACCTCACAGTAATGGTTCGAGAATGAACCACCTCACAGTAACGGTTCGGGAATGGACCACCTCACAGTAACAGTTCAGGAATGGACCACCTCACGGTAACGGTTCTAGAATGGACCACCTCACAATAATGGTTCGGGAATGGACCACCTCACTGTAACGGTTCGGGAATGGACCAGGGGTCGCAGTACCTCACCACCATCAAATCAGTTTGAAGCATCTCAACACAGGTAAGTCAGGCAGTAGCTGGCGAGCCAGGTAAGTAAAAATGCATGCATGACTTTGATAGGATTGTCATTGTCACACACTGCACAAGCCCATCAAAGTGGGGGCGACTGTAGACACTTGCATTTTTGCATGAGCCCGATGATGAGCCTCGGTCGGAGGCACTACCCGATAAGTTACGAAAGTTGCGGGAAACGGATGTCGGAAGGGGAAATTCAAGATAAGTATGTCATCAAATTTAATTCACATGTTCACTACGTTTATGTTCGTGCCACGTTCGGAAACACGTTCGAACGGCAAACAGATTGCGGGCGTTCGTGTAGCGTCCGAAGAAGCATTCGAACGACCATCTATATTTCTGTTTTACTGCTAGCCATACGCCCAAAGCCATCCAAAGCCCATTTAGCCCTCCAAGCCCAATCCAAAAATAATTAAAACACTTAAAACACATGTCAAATTAAACCAAATCCTAAATTAAATAAAACAAATCACCTTCCTAAACTAAATAAATCAAATCAAATCAAAATAAATCCCCCTTCCTAAACCAAACAAATCAAATTCAATCACCTCCCAAAATAAATATATCCCCACCAAAATTACACAATATCATTTCCTTTAATAAACTAATTAATCATCTCCCTTATTGGCATGATTCCCTTCCTTACCTAGAAACCCTTGTAGGCACTGCATTTTTACATATAAGTCCCGATGATGAGTCTCGTATGGAGACACTAACTCTTTAATTGTGAAAGCCGCGAGAAACGGACATCGGAAAGGCAAAGTTGGAAATTGGTATTTTGGTCGGATTTAACTCGCTTGTTTCGCTTCGGGTTCGCTTGTTGGACCTCTATTTTAAAAACACACCAAACCCATTAAATCACATCTCACAAATTAAATAATAAAACATTTAAAATACATGTCACAAATTAAATTGAATTAAAAAATAATTAAATAACTAAATTAAATAACTAAATTGAAATTAACTAAATCAAATTAAAATCCATTTAAACTAAATCAAATTAATTCCAATTAAATTAAATTAAAACAAATTAATTTAAATTAAATTAAATTAAAACTAATACCAAAATTAAATAAATATTTTCCTAAAACAAATAAATTCCCCAATTAATTGATTTTGTTTCCTATTAAAGCCATGCATAACCCTAATTCCCCTACCCTCACTATAAAAATAACACAAAATAACCCTAAGGACCTTCCTCTCATTCACTCTCTCTCTCGGCACTTCAAACAAAAGAATAAACCCTAATCAGCCATCCTCTCTCTCTCGGCCACAACCAGAAGAAGAAACCCAAAGCAGCTCTAGCCTCTCTCTCACCTCCTAGCTCTCGGCAGCCCTCTACTAGCAAACAAAAAAACCCGATCTCTCTCGACTGAACCAAAGACAAGACGCAAGAACCCTAACTCTTTCTCTCTAACCTCAAGCACACACGACAATTGAAGAAGAAAAGCCCTCACACACATGCTCCCCTCGCGCACTAGCCCCTCTTATCACGCCAAAATCTGCCCAATTCAGCCAATAGTCACGCACCAAATACCTTCAAACGCCACATCTGCGCACAAAACTGCCACACACATACTGACCTAGCATATCACCCACGTAGCCTGCCTTCTTCACGCTAAACTCGTTGCTGCCTCTTTATCAAACACGCGTACCATTCAACCAATCAGCCCACACCAGCCCTTAACACGAACCAAACTGACTGAGCAGCCCCCAAAATCCCTCTCTAAAACACAGCCCTCATTCAACATATCAAGCGCCTTAAACACATTGCCATTCACTCACGCCTGGAACACATAAACAGTCACTACAACCAGCCCCATACACGCCTAAAATAGTCACTGTAATCAGCCCCTCCAGCTACCCTCTCTCACGAACTGGCAATAAATAGACTCGGCAGCCACTGCTCGCTGACCCAAATAACAAGCAACAAAACCGAAATAGCCCCTGCCTTCATTCAACAAACGCACAAACCTAACAGCCCCACTCACGCCTAATAAACTCCACAGCAGCCCCTCAACTTTACAATCAAATCTGCCTGACCAGCCCCAATCAACACAGCCCACGTACCCAAGCCAACTTCACGCACATATTCACACAGCTCATCCACAAGAACCCCTCATCACGCCACTGCCTATCCACGCTCAACACAGCTCATGCATAAGAACGTTTCATCACGCCACAAGCCTCAGCTCACAAGCTCCCTTCAGGCCGAGAACCAACAAATAAACCCTAAAATCCAAGCCATGACAAACCAAGCAACCCCCTCACGCTAAACCAGCAATACAAACTGCCCAAAACAGTCCCTAATTACCAAAAAATAGTGACCCGAAAATACAACACAAACAACAGCGAAACGGAGTGAAAACAGCGACCCAAATAGTGAAACAGCGAGGAAAAATGTTGGATTAGTGAACCAGAAGAGTTGCGGAGTATCGACCCTTCCGACGGCCGTGTAACTCGCTTTCGATAGACGGCAAAATAGGTTAGACCTGAGGGCACCTTTTTTTATTTATTAGCTTTCGTTTATTTTTGTTTATTTTAAAATATTATCGCATGAGAGTCGTTTGTTGAGGCATGATTGAATGTTGGATGAGCGGAATATATGTTCCCTTTTGTGGTATATCGGATGGAAACTCGGACGTAAATTTCGTAGCCAAATCCGAATGGACGGTAGTGCGGTTTGTACTCGGGATACAACGCCACGTACCACTTAAGAGCCGCGAGCCCAGGACAGAACAGCGTCGCCAATTTCTGTGTCCTACAGTCTGGCGACTCCACTGGGGATAGTGAATCGGCCCCGAAATAATATCTTGTAATGTTTGGATTTGTGCTTTAATTAACCGTGTCTACTATGGGTTGAAGGGGTTTAGTTAAAGGCATTGTCAGCGAGAGCCTTCGTCACCGAGAGCCTTTGTCCACACTCCCGTAAACCCACATGTGAACCTTAGTCGTAGAACTAGTAGAAATTATTATTATTAATTTTTTTTTATGTTGATGTTTTGGACCGTCGTCATTTGGATCCGATTGGACTTTTTGTCAAAAGATGTGAACTTGTTGGGCCATTTAAACTGGGACGAGTTCGTGTCCTTTGACAGTTGGTCCAAAAGCTTCTAAAATATCGATGGGCCATTTTATGTTTGGGCCTCTTATCATTTGAAGTTGTTTAGCCATGTTATCGCAAAGTGTAAACCTGTTGGGCCTTTTCAACTGGGACAAGTTTGCACCGCGCAATAGTATGATTGAATACTTTAAAATGATAATGGGCCAACTAGTGTAAAAATTATTAAATGGGCTTATATATTACATACATTGCACGTATCTCATGCATCTCATGCATACACGCATCATGTTAACCCCGTGTCTTAAAAGCCATCATAGATATCTGTTGGGTTAGAGAAGAAAAAAAAGGTTTGTCAAGAGGAGTTTAGCAAACATGGATTGCGGGGAAAAGAAAATGAGAAACAGAAACCTTACGGCAAGGATAGAAAGACCATTGGGGGGGCCTTCAAAAAAAAGAGAAAAAAAAAGAGAGAAAAGAAAAAGAAAAAAAAAGGAAAAAAAAAAAGAAGAAAAAAAAAAAAGGGTTTTTAGTCCTTAATAGTTAGACATAAGTCCGATGATGAAATTGATTGCTTTAGAGTGAAACTATAGAAACGATAAACCCTTGACGTGCTTTTATCTGATGCTTTGATTAATTGATCTATGTTAGACTCGTAAGCACTTGATTATGGTTCTTAGCAGTGAAAACCTGAGTAGTTAGCAAAGTGACTAGTCGAAGAAATTATGGGTCGGTGAATGACCGTTTGCTTAGATGTCTATCTTGATTTGCTTATGTTATGATGTGTGGTATGGTTGAAAAAAAAAAGTCTCTAAGGAAAAAATTTTGAACCACCTATAACCGATAAGCGTGAAGCTACCCATGGGCGAGTATTAGGACCACCATGAGGAGAAATTCTACCTTAAAGGGTAGGTGTGTTGAAAAAGAGAAAAGGAAAAAAAAAGAAAAGAAAAAAGAAGAAAAGAAAAGAAAAAAGAAGTTCAAAAAAAAAAAAAAAGAAAAGAACAAAAGAGAAAGAAAACCATACCACATTTAGCATAGAAAAGCAACTGCAGGCTTAACTGAGACATCTAGGTTGGTTTGACCCATCGATCCCGATTTTTGAAACGAAATCATTGAGTTAACTTACTTAAGGATCAAGCTGCAAAGGAACCTTTGCATACACACACTTTGAGTCTGGCATAGATCATTTATTCAAAAACTCAGATTTGAGTTGCATTGAGTGTTTTGAATGTTCTCTGGTTTCATTACTGGAAATTCCTTGATGACGATAATATGTATAACTATTGGGACTATTTCGTAGCATGTGATATAGTATGATGATATGGAAGGCCCCACCATGTGGTTCATCTTGACTAAATGCAAACATCGGAGAACAGAAAGCTAAATCAAGACTCGGAGTGACCAGTCTACCACCTCGTGAATCCGGGACATAACAAGAAATTGAGCCATGAGACCAGAGAGAATATTGTGTAATCACCTGGAGAACTGGCGGAAGACCTAACCCAGCATAATAGGAAATTCATTCATGCATGCATGCATACACGTAACACATTTTGCATTCTTTTTTTGTGTTTGTTTTGTTTTGTATTCACAGGTTTCAAAGAAGAAAAAGAGAAAACGGCAAAGACAAGCCAACCAGAACCAGCAACATATGAGTAGTAGTTTTGGTGATGAGTCCCATGGTTGAGGCCCATATCAGTATCAGTTTGGGACGAGGTCCACATCAGTATCAGTTTTGGGGATGCGTCCAAGGGTTGAGGCGCACACAACATCAGAAAGCCGGGAATGGCACTCCGAGAATGGAGCACAGTTCGAGAATGAACAAGCCGGGAATAGCACTCCGAGAATGGAGCACAGTTCGAGAAGGATCAAGCCGGGAATGACACTCCGAGAATGGAGTAAGGTTCAGGAATGAACAAGCCGAGAATGACACTCCAAGAATGGAGCATGGTTCGAGAATGAACAAGCCGGAAATTGCAAGAATGGAGCACAGTTCGAGAATGAACAAAGCTGGGAATGGCACTCCGAGAATGGAGCAAGGTTCAGGAATGGACCACATCATAGTAATGGTTCGGGAATGGACCACATCACAGTAACGGTTCGGAAATGGAGCACCTCACACAGTAACGGTTCGGGAATAGACCACCTCACAGCATGGTTCGAGAACGAACCATCACATTATCAGTATCAGTCTTGCCAGGTATGGCACTCTGGGGGTGAGGCCCACATCAACATCAGTATCAGTCCTGCCTGGTATGGCATTCTGGGGGCGAGGCCCACATTGGTTTAGTATTAGTTCTACCGGGTATGGCATTCTGGGGGGCGAGGCCCACATCAGTTCAGTATCAGTTCTGCCGGGTATGGCACTCTGGGGGTGAGGCCTACATTGGTTGAGTATTAGTTCTACCGGGTATGGCATTCTGGGGGCGATGCCCACATTGGTTCAGTATTAGTTCTGCCAGGTATGGCATTCTGGGGGCGAGGCCCACATTGGTTCAATATCAGTCTTGCCGGGTATGGCAATCTGGGGGCGAGGCCCACATTAGTATCAGTATCAGTCTTACCGGGTATGGCACTCTAAGGGCGAGGCCCACGTTAATTCAGAATCTGTCTTGCCGGGTATGGCACTCTGGGGGCGAGGCCCACGTCATCATCAGTATAAGTTTTCCTGGGTATGGCGCTCCGGGTATGGAGACATCAAATCAGTTTGGCCAGGTACGACACTCCGGGTATGGAAACATCAGAATCAGTCTTGCCGGGTATGGCACTCTGAGGGGCGAGGCCCACATTAGCATCAGAATCGGTCTTGCCGGGTATGGCAATCTGAGGGCGAGGCCCATATTAGCATCAGTATCAGCATGGGGGCGAGGCCCATATCAATATCAACATAGGGACGAGGCCCATATCAGTATCAGTTTGAGGGCGAGGCCCACAACAGTATCAGTTGAGGGCGAGGCCCACATCAGTATCAGTTAAGGGTAAGACCCACATCAATATCAGTTTTGGGGGCGAGGCCCACGTCATCATCAGTTTGAGGGCGAGGTCCCTATTGTCAGCGGTATTGGGATGCGTCCCAGGGTCGAGGTGCCCCCGTTGTCGATTGTAGTTCCGTGATGCGTCCAAGGTCGAGGTACCCACTACATCATCAATTTGAGGGCGAGGCCCACTTTGTCAGCAGTATTGGGTCAATGTGCTCAGGGTCGAGGTGCCCCCATTGTCAGTTGCAGTTCCGGGATGCGTCCCAGGGTCGAGGGCCCACTACTTCATCAGTTGTAGTTCCGGGATGCGTCCTAGGGTCAAGGACCCACTACATCATCAGTTCAAGGGCGAGGTCCCTATTGTCAGCGGTGTTGGGTCGAGGTACCCAGGTCGAGGTGCCCCCGTTGTCGGTTGTAGTTTTGGGTCGAGGTGCCCAAGGTCGAGGTGCCCACTACATCATCAGTTCGAGGGCGAGGTCCCTATTGTCAGCGGTGTTGGGTCGAGGTGCCCAGGGTCGAGGTGCCCCCGTTGTCGGTTGTAGTTCAGGGTCGAGGTGCCCATTACATCATCATTTTCGGGATGCGTCCCAGGGTCGAGGCCCACATTGTCAGCAGTATTGGGATGCGTCCCAGGGTAGAGGCCCCCGTTGTCGGTTGCAGTTATTGGGATGCATCCCAGGATCGAGGTTCACTGCATCATCACCTCAGTTCGAGGCAACAGGCGAGTCAGGTGGCAGCTGGCGAGTCAGGTGGCAACTGGCGAGTCAGTTGGCAGCTGGCGAGCTAGGTAAGTAAAAATACATTGCATAACTTTGATAGGATTGTCACTGTTACACATTACACAAGTCCCATCAAAGTGGGGGCGACTGTAGGCACTGCATTTTTACATATAAGTCCTGATGATGAGTCTCGTATGGAGACACTAACTCTTTGATTGTGAAAGCCGCGAGAAACGGACATCGGAAGGGCAAAATTGGAAATTGGTATTTTGGCCGGATTTAACTCGCTTGTTTAGCTTCGGGTTCGCTTGTTGGACCTTTATTTTAAAACACACCAAACCCATTAAATCACATCTCACAAATTAAATAATTAAAACATTTAAAATACATGTCACAAATTAAATTGAATTAAAAAATAATTAAAATTAAATTAAATAACTAAATTGAAATTAAACTAAATCAAATTAAAATCCATTTAAACTAAATCAAATAATTCCAATTTAAATTAAATTAAAACAAATTAAATTAAATTAAATTAAATTAAAACTAATACCAAAATTAAATAAATATTTTCCTAAATCAAATAAATTCCCCAATTAATTGATTTTGTTTCCTATTAAAGCCATGCATAACCCTAATTCCCCTACCCTTTCACTATAAAAATAACACAAAATAAACCCTAAGGACCTTCCTCTCATTCACTCTCTCTCTCGGCACTTCAAACAAAAGAATAAACCCTAATCAGCCATCCTCTCTCTCTCGGATCCTCTCTCTCTCGGCCACAACCAGAAGAAGAAACCCTAAGCAGCTCTAGCCTCTCTCTCACCTCATAGCTCTCGGCAGCCCTCTACTACCAAACAAAAAAACCCGATCTCTCTCGACTGAACCAAAGACAAGACGCAAGAACCCTAACTCTTTCTCTCTAACCTCAAGCACACACGACAATTGAAGAAGAAAAGCCCTGACACACCTGCTCCCCTCGCGCACTAGCCCCTCTTATCACGCCAAAATCTGCCCAATTCAGCCAATAGTCACGCACCAAATACCTTCAAACGCCACATCTGCGCACAAAACTGCCACACACATACTGACCTAGCATATCACCCACATAGCCTGCCTTCTTCACGCTAAACTTGTTGCTGCCTCTTCATCAAACACGCGTACCATTCAACCAATCAGCCCACACCAGCCCTTAACACGAACCAAACTGACTGAGCAGCCCCCAAAATCCCTCTCTAAAACACAGCCCTCATTCAACATATCAAGCGCCTTCAACATATTGCCATTCACTCACGCCTGGAACACATAAACAGTCACTGCAACCAGCCCCATACACGCCCAAAACAGTCACTGTAATCAGCCCCTCCAGCTACCCTCTCTCACGAACTGGCAACAAATAGACTCGGCAGCCACTGCTCGCTGACCCAAATAACAAGCAACAAAACCGAAATAGCCCCTGCCTTCATTCAACAAACGCACAAACCTAACAGCCCCACTCATGCCTAATAAACTCCACAGCAGCCCCTCAACTTTTCAAATCAAATCTGCCCTGACCAGCCCCAATCAACAGCCCACGTACCCAAGCCAACTTCACGCACATATTCACACAGCTCATGCACAAGAACCCTTCATCACGCCACTGCCCATCCACGCTCAACACAGCTCACGCATAAGAACCTTTCATCACGCCACAAGCCTCAGCTCACAAGCTCACTTCAGGCCGAGAACCAACAAATAAACCCTAAAATCCAAGCCATGACAAACCAAGCAACCCCCTCATGCTAAACCAACAATAAAAACTGCCCAAAACAGTCCTTAATTACCAAAAAATAGTGACCCGAAAATACAACACAAACAGCAGCGAAACGGAGTGAAAACAGCGACCCAAACTGCGAAACAGCGAGGAAAAATGT
Source organism: Zanthoxylum bungeanum (assembly GCA_019454045.1). NCBI lineage: Eukaryota > Viridiplantae > Streptophyta > Magnoliopsida > Sapindales > Rutaceae > Zanthoxylum > Zanthoxylum bungeanum. Next base: position 72,875 of record SKCR01026323.1, read on the forward strand.
TGGATTAGTGAACTAGAAGAGTTGAGAAGTATCGACCCTTCCGGCGGCCGTGTAACGCGCTTTCGAGAGACGACAAAAGAGGTTAGACCTGAGGGCACCTTTTTTTATTTATTAGCTTTCGTTTATTTTTGTTTATTTTAAAATATTATCGCATAAGAGTCGTTTGTTGAGGCATGATGTGAATGTTGGATGAGCGGAATATGTGTTCCCTTTTGTGGTATATCGGATGGAAACCCGGACGTAAATTCCGTAGCCGAATCCGAATGGACGGTAGTGCGGTTTGTACTCGCGATACAACGCCACGTACCACTTAAGAGACACGTATTTCGTCTCATCTGAACTTGTGTTTGAGCATGTTGTAGTTCGTAGGTTATTTATTTGTTGTTTAAGCATGATTTAGCCTAGTTTGTTATTTATCTTCAAGCATGATTACGTTATTTGTTGCGAACTTAGACATATGATTTATCTTTATAAACATGAACTAGATATATGTTGTTCTTGAGCATGTTGTGTAGATTCGGTTAAGATATTGCATAAATCACATCATTACAAGTGGCATAAGTAAGGGACCATTCTGAACCCAATAGGTTTGAGGTCTTCCCTCGCGAGGGGTGGGTGCGGCCTTAAATCTTTGTCCCGGTTCACACCGGGTGGCGACTCCATTTTATTTCTCTGGTTTAGTCCCCCGCGGGCTACTCTGTACTCCCGACCGGGCCGCGAGCCCGGGACAGAACAGCGTCGCCAATTTCTGTGTCCTACAACCCTAGTGCACCATTATAAAAGAAACCAAAACTCCAAACCCTTCCCCCTTAGAGACACACAACAACCTTCAAGAAAAAGATAAGAAAATAATAGAAAACCCTAAGCTCTCTCTTCCCTTAGTTCACTACACTCTCTCACCCATCCACACTCTCGGCAAAGACAAACAACACACGCACTTCACCCACCGACAAACAAAAAATAGTACACATCCCCCTACATTACAGAAAATCACACCCAAAACAACCCTCCTACATTACCGAAAATCACACCCAAAATGGCCCCCTACATCACCGAAAATCACACCTAAAACAATCTCTTAAACAACCCTTACAGCCCTCAAAATAACCCTGAAAATAACCACCAAACCGAGACCAAAATAACCACCAAACAGCGGTAAAGGAATAACTAAAAATAGCGAGGAAAGACCAAGAAAGCAGCAGCGAAAACAGTGGAACGGTGAAGGAAAATAGTGGACCAGAAAACCAGAAAAAGTTGAGGAGCAGTAACCCTTCCGGCGACGACGTGACGCACTTCCGAGGAGCAACTTAAAACGTAATACCTGAGGGCACCCTTTATTACTTTTTATTTTGTAGTTTGGATGCGGCACGCTCATGTCCAACCGGGTGTGCGAGGTCTTATATCAAAGATGACCAAATTCTTGGTCACATCTTTCTTTAACGTTCCTTTATCTATTTATCGCACATTTATTTCATATTATTAGCTCTTTATCATTCCGCATGTTTCTTTCTTTGTTTATCTGTTGTTATATGCATTATCATACTTCATGTCCATTTTTATGATTGCATTGTGTTAACGATTGAATTTTGCCTCTCGCGGTATATCGGATGGAAACTCAGACATAAATTCTATAACCGAATCCCAATGGACGGTAGTGTGGTATATACTTGGGATACAACTCCACGTACCGCTTGGGGAACATTCTCGCATGTGTTTACTGCATTTTTAGATGCCACTTTCGCCATCCCATTTGAACGCGTTCCCGAACGCTACTAGAATGCATACATTTTGCCTCGCCCCCGTTCGAATGCGTTTCCGAATGCTACACGAACACGGGCATTCTGGACAGATTCCTTGATTATGTCTTAGGCGTTTTCGTGTTCATTGTTCCACTATCTACTTTCTATGTGTCATTTTCTTTATTGTTAATCTAATGCGCATGGGCTAACTAGGGTGGATTAAAGGTCCTCCATTCGAGGGAAATGCCTAAAGGCTACCTTTACCATGATGTTTTGCCGCGTCGGACGAGGTACACTCGATTGAAAGTGAAATATGTTCAATCGGGCATACAAGGTCCCATATTATTGCTTTATTTATCTTCTATGCATTGTAATTTGATGCGCATGGGCTAATTATGTTGGTTTAAAGGTCCTCTATTTGAGGGAGAAAAAGTCTAAAAGGCTACCTTTACCACGATATTTTGCCGTGCCTTTTATTATTCCACTATTCATTTTTCACATATTATCTCTTTGTTTATTCATGCATTGTGATCTAGTGCGCATGGGCTAACTAGGGTGGATTAAAGGTCCTCCATTCGAGGGAAAGGCTTAAAGGCTATCTTTACCACGATGTTTTACCGCGCCGGACGAGGAACACTCGATTGAATGTGAAATATGTTCAATCGGGCATATGAGGTCCTACATTATGTATTTGTTTATCCATGCATGTGTTTGTGTCATTTCAGATGCCATTTTGGTAATCTCGTTCGAACGCGTTTCCGAACGCTACACGAACATATGCATTCTGCTTCATTGCGTTCAAACGCGTTTACGAACGCTACTCGAACGCGCATCTATTTTGTTTTATCATGCATCAGGTCTGGTCCTGTTCTAACGCGTTTCCGAACGCTATACGAACACGTGCATTCTGTTTACTGTTCGAACACGTTTACGAACGCTACATGAACGCACACACAATGCGCAGATTTCTTCTCGTCACATTTCATTCATGTTTTCTTCTTTGATCATTTCTTTTGCACTACATGATTAATCATATCATTTCATTATTTACGCTTAGACAATTATCATCTATTTATATTTCCGCATTTATCTATTTAATGTGTTAATGAGATCGTGTGCTTGCCTTTATTTCACTTACTTTTATGCATGCAAACTTAGATGTATGTTATTCTTGCATATGTATGTTGTGTAGGCTTGGTTATATTATCGTTAAATTCGTTCATTACAAGTGGCATAAGTAATGGACCATTCCGAACCCAACGGTTTGAGGTCTTCCCTTGCGAGGGGTGAGTGCGGCCTTAAATCAAAGAGAGGAGCTTGGAGCACTACACTAGGAGGACTGTGATGATTTAGCCTTGCCATTCTTCTTCCTTTCTTCACACCCCCAGAAGCCTTCGGCCAAGCCTTGGCCATCTGGGATGTCGAAGTAAGGTTCGCATCATGCTTCTTGCCCTTAAAAAGCTCTGGCTCTACTTCTTTCAGTATCGCCATCAATTCTCCAAGAGTCTTTTCTTGGTTCATCATGCTATAGTTCATGACGAATCCGCCCCAGCATTCAGGAAGAGACTATAAGATCAAATTTATGGAATTCTCCGCCTCGAAGGTTATGCCTAGTTGACCTAGCTATTCGATGTCAGCAATCATCTGTGACACATAGTGCTTGACAGATGTACCCTCTGACATACGCAAGAGAAATAGCTTCTTTTGCAATTCATCCTTCTGTGATCTAAGGTTAGATCTGTGAATATCCTTCCATTTCAACACCATACTATAAGGATCTAATCCTTTGTTCTGACGATGAAATTAAGGAATCATTGAGGCAAGCATGACAGAATGAGCACTAAATTTATCATCACGATGAGTCTTCCAAAGCTCATGCTCTACTATTTACTCAACTCTGGGCTCAGGCCCGAGAGGTTTCTCTATGACATAGAGTAACTTCTCGTCTCCCAGAACTATCCTGAGATTCATCTCCCAATCTGGAAAATTGGAGCCGTTAAAGACATTATCGCTCATGACGATGTCCCTAATGCTAATCTTTCCAGCCAACTCGATTGCAATAGTCCAACTATTCAATCAATGATATTGGGTACATTCAAAATGTAATGGTTACTATAGTACAACTATATAACCAACTATAAATGGAGTAGTGTCTTGTACAGTCTAACTGTTCAAAGAAAGCAATAAAACAAATATTAGTCCAACTAATATATTATAACGATGATTAATAAAATTAAAAGAGCGCGTTTAGAAAGTATTAAACGAAATTGCAAATTTAATACTAGCCTCCCACTATTTTTCGGCGAGCCTCTAACCCTCTGTGGAGTACTCGGGAAACCTAGTTTCCTAGTGGGCTAGAATCCCGTTAAAAAAACACACAACCTTGACTTTGGCCAACAAGTTGTATGAAACATAACTAGGTAGATCTCTAAGATCAATTGGATCTCATTCAATTCCTAGATCTGGTAGGTGGACCTCCAAGTCCATAACAGATATCCAATATATCATCCTAACCTTTTCCTCTGAATCAACTAAGCCTTGGCTTTGGTTCAACAAGCTTAATGATTCTAGTTAAGTGCGACCCATTGACAGTGGGAAAGCTTCGTAATCCAGGTCGATGTACATAAGTGACCTTGACTTTGGCCAACAAATCATAACTGCCCAAGACATGCGATATGAAACAAAGCTTTCGTGGTTCAAACACATCCCTGATGGACAATGATCTTGACATTGGCCAACAAAGCAATGCCAATCTTGGATCTTGAGAGAGAACCACTCAATGTAAGGAAAACTCTTAATATTAAAGTGATGGTTTTTCGCGTAAATTGGCAACCAATTTATTATCTTTGATTAGGTCTCATCATACACCATTAAACATGCATTCTAAAAGAATAATAACGCGCGAATAAATTAATAATGATATGCGGATGGATATATAATACAATTTGTTCCTAGAACAAATCACTCTCTTTCATCTCTCCCGCTAGCACTTTATATGCTTCTACCCAATTACATAATACATAAAGAAACCTCATTTTCATTGAGGGGAATTGGTGAGAAGATAAATACAAAGAGATAAGGAGGTAAAAGGCTGGACACGCAGGTCCAATTTAAATAAATTCCAAATTTACAACAATTTCCAAAATTGCCCCCACCCATCTAATAGCCATCTGATATACATTATTCATATAAATACATCCAAGTATTCAAACAAAGCATGTTGTTCAATCAATCTAATCCAATTAATTAATCTTTTAATTAATGACCATCCAATGTTCATACAACGATTTGATTTGCGCGTGTCCAACTCGTTTAAGAATAAATACTCAAAGTACGTATTCTTGAATTATGTCGAACTATAATTTCAAATCCAATTGAAATTATATCCAATACTAATTCGAATTTAATTCCAAATTAAATAATTACACTTATAATAGTGCCTTTTAGACTTGGATTCCAAATCCAATCTAAATGTGTCTCAAAGGCCCAATTGTTGGACAATTATGACCCATAGCATCACTATTTGTAAAAGACATTGTGGTTTTTGTACAAATTAACTATGTGACAAAGGAAATTACTATTTTATCATTTTATAATTAGATTACTTGAATATATAAATGATAAAAGTCCTTATGATTAGTTCCAGATTGATAAGATATGAGACAATATCAATCCACGTAAGGTTTAATCATTAAATATCCCTAGTCATAGTATTATCGAGACTGGACATCGATAATGCGGAATAAATTAGTATTGCACTTATGCGCATTATGGAAGCGTAACGGCATAGTTATCATATATTTGGGTATTGGATACTCATGCAAGTGTAATAGGAGGATTTGTTTGCCGATGGTAATGAAACAGCTTCGCTCTGGATAGACCCTTCAGAATCCCATTGGTAGTATAACTATGTGTCTATGGGAATCCGAATCAGGGTAGGTGTATTTGGTCTTAACTTGAGACTTGCATCGCTAATACTTACGACAATCAGTAAGCTTTGGTTTTGGTCGTCCGGGACTTTAACATGTTCTTTGAACGCCTCTTCTGGGTTTATTGAGAATCGTAGTGTATTGGGTATGATGTCAAGATGGAAGTATCACATCAGTCATATAGAGATGATGATCATGCAATGATACAGAACTGGTACTCTAATATGTTGCAACTATTGGGATAATATGACAAGGTCATGATTATCCTATTAAAGAGACTAGTTGCTAGTGATCCCATATATGCTTCGTATGGGGCAGACACAATTCCAGCCCCAGGCCTAGCATGTGACATCCGATACTGGATCGTAATACACAATACTTAGTATACTACGCTTGATAAAGATTATGTATTCCTTAAAAGAATATTTAGGAGAATTGGCTAGGCACGGTGCTTTGCTAGAAGCCAACCATGTCTTGTAAATCGGTAAGAACGTGGTACAGGGTACGCACGTGTTCGGATAGTCCGACGACTGGATTTACTGCCAACATATCCAGGAATCTCATGGGTCACTTCCCAAAGATTCACCGATGACATTTGACTCGAACAGAATTAATCTGTGATTAATTATGAGAGAGAGAAAATCAATATAGGATTAATTGCAGTAAGAATTTATCTGGGATAAAATTCGTATAGTAGAGAGAGAATGATTAATTTGGAATTAATCGATTAAATAATATATTCGATATATTAATTGAAATTAGATTTCAATGCGGAATTAAAATTGGATTTTAATTCGGGCAAACAAATTAATTTAGAATTAATTCGTAAGCGATTTTATTAATAATTTTGCTAGGCATAATTATTTAATTAAATTATATTTAATTATGTCGCAACGGTAAATTCGTTAATTCAGAATTAAATGAACCCGAGCCCGAGCGAAATTGTGTGTTGGATTGTTTGACTTAAATTCGGAATTTACAAGTGGTGGGACCCACTTGACTTACATCAACTAGTTTGACTAGTGATGGAAGTAGTTGATGGTTGAGTGTAAAGCTTAGATTGCTTGTTTTTCACTCAATCAAAGTCCAACACACTTTGTCATTTGGAATGACATATTCCAAAATTGGATTTGGTAAATGGTAAATTTGATTTTTGAAATCAAATACACAAAAACAAAAAACACTCTCCTCTCTCCCTCCTTATTCCCGTGAGTTCTTCCTCCCAACATAGAATGTTTGTTGCAAATTTCTTCAAGCTAGCACTTTCAAGGAGTCATTCAAGGTGTTAGGGAAACTAATCCCTAGAGTTTGGAACACAAAGAAAGGCTTGGAACCCTATCATGCTCATGGTGATTTTGAACTTCATACATCCATCAAATCCGTTCAATGTAAGTATTCCGCAACTTCTTTGAATATTGACACACTAAATCATGATTAGAGATCCTTTGCATGTTCTAGGAACAATAACAATGGTATCAGAGCCTTTTCTAAACATGATTTAGTTTAGGGTTTATATACTTTAATTTGGGGTTTTTATGTTTTGAGCATGATTTATTCAAATTGGTTGTTTGGTTGAGCTTTGATGATGATGAATTAGATTTGTGCATCTTAAAATTTGAGAAAAATTGATTAGATTAATTTTCCCTAAATTCCAAGCCTTGGCCGAATATGAACCCTATCATGCTCATGGTGATTTTTGGAAATTAGACAATTGGATGTGTTGTTAGCATGAAATGTATGATAGATGTTGATTTAATTGGATTGAAATCAAATTGTATAATAATTTCTTGCCAAAAACCGTGAGACTTAGCATGTATAATTGATTGATTTTGCTTCAATTTGTGTTGGACATGAGTTGGTTAATTAAAGCATGATTAATTAGTTTATTTGGTGTTTTGGAAATATTGATTTAACTAATTAATTATGGCTATTACACTTTAATTAAAATTAATGTGAAATTTAGAATTTTGTATTAATTAAAATTAGTCTTTAATTTTGAATTGGGCTAATATTGTTGTATTTGGGCTTAATGGGCTCGGTTGGGCCAAGCTTGGTTTAGGACAATTGGATTGGATCCAAATTGGGCCTAAAACCATTCCATAAAGTCCAAATATAATAATTAGGCCTTTTAATAATTTAATTGGGCCTAAATTGATTTTTTGGCAAATATGGTGATTCCTAAATTGGGCATTGGCATTTGGGTTTGATCTATAATTGCCAAAGCCCATGACTTAAGAATTAATTAAAAACCCATTGGACTTTAATTAAATAGACATTGGATGTTAATTGGGCCTTTGAGACCCATTAAGATTGGATTTAGAATCTAAGTCTAAAAGACACATAAATAAGTGTAATTATTTAATTTGGAATTAAATTAGAATTAGTATTGAATACAAATTAAATTGGATTTAAAATTGTAGTTCGATATAATTCAAGAATACGCACTTTGAGTATTATTCTTAAATGAGTTGGACTCGCGCAAATCAAATCGTTGTTTGAACATTGGATGGTCATTAATTCAAAGATTAATAAATTGGATTAGATTGATTGAATAACATGCTATGTGTGAATACATGGATGTATTGTATGAATAATGTATATCGGATTGATATTAGAAGGGTGAGAGCAATTTTGGAAATTATTGTAATAAATTTAGAATTTATTAAATTGGACATGCGTGTCCAGCCTTTTATCTATTGACTCTTTGTATTTCTCTTCTCACCAATTCCCCTCAATGTTAATGAGGTTTCTTTATTGTATTATGTAATTGGGTAGAAGTTAGAATAGTGCTAGCGGGAGAGAGGAAATTGAGAGATTTGTTCTAGGAACAATTTGTTAAATATTCATCCGCATATCATTATTATTTATTTCGCGCCTTATTATGCTTTTAGAATGCATGCTTAAGGGTGTATGATGAGACCTAATAAAAGATAATAAATTGGTTGCCAATTTACGCGAAAAAACCCTTAATCAATATTAAGCGTTTTCCTTCCATTGAGTGGTTCTCTATCAAGATCCAAGATTGGCATTGGTTTGTTGGCCAAAGTCAAGATCAATGACCATCGCAGATGTGTTTGAACCATGAAGGTTTTGTTATATATCTCATATCTTGGGCAGTTGTGACTTTCTGGCCAAAGTCAAGGTCACTTCTTGTTCATCGATATGGATTACGAAGCTTTCCCACTGTCAATGGGTCCTACTTAACTGGAATCATTAAGTTTGTTGAGCCAAAGCCAAGGCTTAGTTGATTCAGAGCAAAAGGTTATGAAATATGTTGGATATATTGACATATATATTGTATATATGTTTCGGACTTGGAGGTCCACCTACCAGATCTAGGAATTGGATGGAATCCAATTGATCTTACAGATCTGCCTAGTTAAGTTTGATACAGCTTGTTTGCCAAAGTCAAGGTTGTGTTATTTAACGGGATCCTAGCCCACTAGGAAACTAGGTTTCCTGAGTACTCAACAAAGGGTTAGAGGCTCGCTGAAAAATAGTGGGAGGCTAGTATTAAATTTGCAATTTCGTTTAATACTTGCCAAATACGCGCTTTCAAATTATTTTCGTCATTTTATGTATTTATATTAGTTGGACTAATATTTTATTAATTTCTTTTAATAGTTGGACTGTACCCGTAATCGTTAATTGAATAGTTAGACTATTGCAATTAAGATGGCCGGAAAGATCAACGTTAGGGACATTATCATTGGTGAAAATGTCTTTAATGGTGTGAACTTTCCTGACTGGGATATGAACCTCATGATTGTCCTGGGGGCTGAGAAGATGCTCTATACAATAGAGAGACCTCTCGGGCCTAAGCCCGAAATTGCAACCACTTGAGCTAGAGCCTTGGAAGACTCACAGTGATGACAACTCAACTGTTCAATTCGTCATGCTTGTTGCAATGACCCCACAATTTCGTCGTCAAAACAAGGGATTGGATCCCCACGAAATGATGCTGAAATTGAGGGACCTTCATCGATCTAACCTTAGATCGCAGAAGTATGAATTACAGAAGAAGCTCTTTCGCTCTCGAATGTCAAAGGGTACATCTGTCGAACACCATGTGTCGCAGATGATTACTGACATTGAACAGCTGGGTCAGCTAGGCATAACCTTTGGGAATGAGACTTCCATAGATTTGATCTTACAGTCTCTTCTTGACAGTTGGAGCGAGTTCATCATTAACTATAATATGATGAACAAAGAAAAGTCTCTTGGAGAGTTGATGGCAATGCTGAAAGAGGCAGAAAAATAGCTTTTGAAGGGCAAGAAGCGTGAGGCGCACTTTTTGGGTTCTCTAAGAATAATAACCAAGATCATTAAGCATAAAACATGTGAATACGCAAAGTAAAGTAGCGGAAAATACTCACTTTTATCGGCTAAGTGGATGTAGGAGATAACAAAATTTTAACTCCATGGAGTTGCTCCAAGTTTCTCATTTGATGTATGTTGAGCTTCCAAGCTTGATTCTTGAATTCCAAACTCATGGGAAAGGTTTCCCTATCACCTTGGTATGATCTCTTTGAGTGCTAGCTCTTGAAAAATTTGCAACAAATCTTCCAATTTCTTCTTGAAAGTTTCGGCCAAGAGAGAGGGTTGGAGAGGGAGAGTTCTTTAGCTTTTTCAATTTTGTGTGTGTAATGATTTTCCAAAAATCAACAAAGTGTGTTGAGAGCAAAATTGCATTTAATACTCTCAAGCACCTCCATAACCAAAAGGTGACTTGACACACATCACAAAATTTGATGTGACTTCCATCACAAAAAGTGACTAATGATGTGACTTGATGTGGGCCCCACTTGATTCAAAATCGGAGTGGGCCCACAAACACATTCCGGGCTCGGGTTCATTAATTCCAAATTAACGAATTTTCCGTTGTGACTTAATAAATCAAATTTAATTAAATAATTATGCCTAGTAAAATTACCGTTAAAGTCGATCGCGAATTAATTCTAAATTAATTTGTTCGCCCGAATTAAAATCTAATTTTAATTCCGTCATGAAATCTAATTTCATTTAATATATCGAATATATTATTTTATTGATTAATTCCAAATTAATCGTTCTCTCTCTATTATTTGAATTTTATCCCAGATAAAATTCTCAGTAATTAATCCTAGATTAATTATCTCTCTCTTATAATTAATCCCAGATTAATTATGTTCGAGTCATACGTCATCGGTGAATCTTTGGGAAGCGACCCATGAGATCCATCGATATGTTGGTAGTAAATCCGGTTATCGGACTATCTGAACACGTGCGTACCCGGTACCACGTTCTTACCAATTTACAAGACATGGTTGGCTTCTAGCAAAGCACCGTGCCTACCCAATTCTCCAGAAATATTCTTTTAAGGAATATGTAATCTATGTCAGGTGTAGTATACGTAGTATTGCGTATTGCGATCCAGTATCGAATGTCACATGCTAGGCCTGGGGCTGGAATTGTGTCTGCCCCGTACGAAGCATATATCAGATCTCTGGTAACTAGTCTCTATAATCGGATAAACATGAAATAGTCATATTATCCCGATGACTACAGTACTAAAGAGTACTAGTTCTGTATCCTACGTGATCATCATCTCCATATGACTGAAGTGATACTTCCATCTTGACATCACACCTAATACACTACGATTCTCAATATACCTAGAAGAGGCGTACACAGAACCTGTTAAAGCCCCGGACGAGCAAAACCAAAGTATATTGATTGTCACAAGTATTAGCGATGCAAGTCTCAGGTTAAGACCAAATACACATACCCTGATTCGGATTCCCATAGACACATAGTCATACTACCAATGGAATTCCGAGGGGTCTATCCAGAGCGAAGCTGTTTCCGTACCATTGGTAAACAGAACCTCCTATTGCACTTGAATAAGTATCTAATACTTAAATATATGAGAACTATGCCGTTATGCTCCATAACGCGCACAAGTGCAATACTAGTTTATTCCGCATTATCGATGTCCAGTCTCGATAATACTACGACTAGGGATATTTAATGATTAAACCTTCGTGGATGGATACTATCTCATATCATCTAAATCCGGAACTAATCATAAGGACTTTATCATTTATATATCCCGGTAATCTAATTACAAATGATAAAAGATCAGTTTCCTTTGTCACATAGTTAATTTGTACAACAATACCATTTTATGTACAAATAGTGATGATATGGGTCATAATTGTCCAACAATCTCCCACTTGGCCTATAGCCAATCACTCAAGTGTCCTACACCTAAACTATGTACAGGTCGCTCAAACTTCTGCTGAGAAACAGCTTTCGTCAACGGTTTTGCAAGGTTATCATCTGATGTGATTTATTCGATCCTTACATCGCCACGATGTATGATCTAACGAATCAGTTGAAACCATTTGAATTACATACTTGGATCGTTGATGAGACCATTAATTCTTTAGCCTGTGCTGTACCCTAGCTCAGCCGCTAACAGAACTACACCTAATCTAATTAGGATTATATAGATCCAAAATGCTTCTTTTGCTGCCTCAGCTGCAACAATGTTCCGCTTTTGTTTTTTATTCGGCAACAATATCTTGCTTGGAAGATTTCCATCTCACTGTTCCGTTATTCAAACTATATAGTACCCTCATTACGACTTAAAGTCGTTTTTGTCGGTTTGGAAACTTGCAGCGGTGAACCCATGATGAGTGATAAATCTATCACTATTTCCCACTCATTTAACCTAATATTTTGTAAAGTTTCTTGAGTTTTATGAATATTTTGATGTGTTTTGTGTTATTTTGTAGATAAATAAAGTTTCAGGACATTCTGGAGGTGATTTGGACCAAAATAGTGAAAATTGGCAAAAATGGCATTTTGGTAATTTGGGCGCGTCGCGACGCCTAACATGCGCCGAACAGTGCTAAAATGTGCCGGGTCCACAAATCAGAATATGAGAAAAGTTTGACTTTGCTAACGTGCATCGTGACACGTGTCACCATCACAACCGATCTGCTAACATGCGCTGTGCCACATGTCATCATCCTATGGTGCTGACAGTCGCCATCCCCACGTGTCACTCCATGTCATTGCCACGTCATCGTCCACATCACCAGGTTGACCAAGTCAAACTGCCACGTCATCGCCACGTCATCATCAGCCAATCAGAAGTGCCGCGTGTCGTAATTCTATGGTGCCGATAGTCACTTTGCCACGTCAGCATCAATCATTGACTCTTTTATCCCTATCTGACACGTGGCGGATAAGAATCTAGCCGACCAATCATAAGTCGCCACGTGTCACAATAATTGAGCCCCAAAAACCTTGCCACATGTCACCTTATCACCTTATCCAGATTCTGCAACCGACGAACCAGAGCGTGCCACGTCGACAAAACGGGCGCGCGACCCCTATAAATAGAGCGCGAAATTCCAGTTTTAGTTGTACCATTCTCTCTCATCTCTTTGATCTAAAGAGGGAGTTTCTCTCTCTAGTTTCTTTTAATTTTAGTTTTGTAAATAATTTTAATTACGTTTTGTAATAATAGTATTTACTTTTTTTTTTTTTACTTTTTACAGTTTTTACTATTCAACATAAGGAGGTAACTTCCCCAGCTAGGGTGAAAGGTAATTCTTTTACTATTGCTATTTAGATTAATCTCCTTTAAATATAATATATTCCCTATTTAAAATATTGACTTAAAAAGGATACCGCCAGATTGGTCGGTTGGTAATTCATTTTAATCTGGTTTAAACCTGACTAATCAAGGATACCGCCCGATTGGTCGGTTGGTAATTAAAATTTCTTACCGCCTATATGGCAGGTTCATGGAAAAATCTTTTTACCCCTTAATGGCTGGTTGGACTTAATTTGACTTAATCAGGATACCGCCTATATGGCTGGTTGGTAATGTTATCACAAGTTTATTTATTATATTATGGGAGATATCTAAATTAGTAGTAGTAAAAGTAATTCCTTTTACCTTAGCATTTTATTTTATTGTAATTTACTTTTCAGTATTTACTTTACCACATTTTACTTTATGTCTTTTATTTTCAAGTTTTTACTAGCCTTAGTTATTTGTTGTAACTAAATTAGTTATCTAGGGTTGTGATGACTTTTAATATCACCGGTTTATAAGGGGTTAGATTATAGTTTGGGTAATATAAATATTTATTTATTGAGTCTTAATCTTAATGCTTTTTATTAACTGGCCACTAATAAAATTGATTGGTAAATCTAAAATGAACTAGACATAGGGATTTTAGGTTTCAGCCTTAGACTCAATAGCTCACGATCTTCCTTGAGGGTAGATAACCCTTTAATAGATTTCTTACAGGATAGACATATACCTGTCGGGCAGGGGTAGCCATAATTGGAACTTAAACTTAATGAATGCAGATAATTTGGTTGACATAGACATATGGTTCAATTGGGTTAAACTGGGTATTTGTGTCTGACCATCGACAAAGGCTTACACATAATTTAGTGTTCCAGGTTAATAAATCAATATTTTACCCAACTTTAAGATAACCACTTCATCTTTTAAATGATATTGGAAGAAATCACAACCCTAGATAGTTTTTAATATTGAATTTTCTTAAAACCTACTTTCGATAATTTTATTTACTTGTTTTTAAATTTAGAATCGTCACCATTTCAAATCAATCAAACAACCTGTTAGATACTAGTAATCATTTGACCTCATAAAATTAATAGATTAGTTATTAAGTCCTCGTGGGATCGATATTTTTTTATACTACTTGAACGATACGTGCGCTTGCGTTATACGCGTGTGTTTACGCTGGTCAAGTTTTTGGCGCCGTTGCCGGGACTTATTTATCTTTCACTATTAGTTTTAAGGTTAGATACCTTTACTTGTATCTAATTTTCTTTTTACTTATTGTTTTTGTTTTTGTGTTTCAGGTTCTCAGAAACTACATGAGACGAACCAGAAGCTTTGAACTCCACCGCTTGACCCAGAAATTGAAAGAACCATCAGACAGTTGAGAAGGGAAAGGCGAGAAGGCCAAGAAGCTTTAGTCAACATGGAACCTGAACCTTTGGAGGTTGCACCACCAATTCCCATTCGAGACAAAACCATTCCTGTGGTTGACAGACTCATTTCATGTATTGTACTTCCTCCCTTACCAGCAAATGCATGTGACATCAAAACTTGCATTCAGATGATTCAGCAGTAAGTTCAGTTTGGGGGGAATGCAACTGAAGATCCTAATGCCCACATTGGCAACTTCCTGGAAGTTTGTGGCACTTTCAATTACAACCGAGAAGCTGAAGAAGAAATGAGATTGCGTGTTTTCCCATACTCCTTGAAGGACAAAGCCAAAGCTTGGCTACATTCACTACCAGCAGGTTCCATCACAACTTGGAACACTTTAGCCACCAAATTTCTTGCAAAGTACTTTCCACCAGCCAGAACTGGAAAACTGAGGAATGACATCACATCCTTTGTGCAACAAGACTCAGAAACTCTCTATGAAGCTTGGGAAAGGTACAAAGATTTGCTCCGGAAATGTCCTCACCATGAGATTCCAAAATGGCTTCAAGTCCAAACATTCTATAATGGACTTTCTGGAATAATGAGAACCACAATCGATGCTGCTGCTGGAGGAGCTTTAATGGCAAAAGGAGAAGATCAAGCCTGGAACTAATCGAAGAAATGGCCAACAACAATTCCTTGTGGCCAACAGAAAGGAGCATGATCCAAAGAATTGCAGGAATTTATGAAAGTGGAGCCAATACAGCAGTCAACGCCAAGCTGGATCAGATATGCAAATTCATGGAGACTCTTACCAATGGATCCACAAGTTCACCATATGGAGGAGCACCAGAACCAAACCAACTTGAAGAAACGGTGAATTATGTCAACAATTTCAACAGACAGGGAAACAATCCATATTCCAACACCTACAACCCAGGGTGGAGGAATCATCCTAATTTTTCATGGAGCAACAATTCAGGCCAACAACAGATTATCCACCACCTGGATTCCATCAACAGAACAAAGGCCAGGAGCATGCAAATGAACCAGGAATAGCAGAAGTGCTGGCTCAGTTAAAAAAATACGATGCTATCTTTCAGAGCCAATCAGCTTCCATCAAAGCACTGGAGAATCAAATCGGACAACTGGCCAATGCTCAGAGTTACAGAACACCAGGTAATCTTCCCAGCAACACAGAACCCAATCCAAGGAACCGAGGGAAGGAGCAATGTCAAGCCATTACTTTGAAAAGCGGTACTGAAATCAACAAAGATGTTGGAATCAAGGTGTCCCAAGAAGAAGTTCCAAAAGAAGCAGAGCAACAGATGGAGGAAAAAGAAGCAAAGGAAAAAGAACCAGAAAGAATCATTCCACCTCCACATTTTCCTCAACGACTTCAGAGAAACAAACTGGACAAGCAGTTTGCTTGATTCCTGGAGGTGTTAAAAAAGCTTCACATTAACATTCCATTTGTAGAAGCCTTGGAAGAAATGCCCAGTTATGTAAAATTCACGAAAGACATTCTTTCACGAAAACGAAGATTGGGAGACTACGAAATAGTAGCATTAATGGAAGAATGCAGCGCCACCATTCAGAGGAAGCTTCCCCCGAAGTTGAAAGATCCTGGCTGTTTCACTGTCCCATGCACCATTGGAGAACATTACATCGGTAAGGCTTTATGTGATTTAGGAGCCAGTGTTAACTTGATGCCTTTTTCTATTTACAGGAAACTGCAGATTGGAGAAGCAATGCCTACCTCAGTTTCATTGCAACTTGCTGACGAACACTCGTTTCCAAGAGGTGTTGTTGAAGATGTGCTGGTCAAAGTCGACAAACTAATTCTCCCAGCAGATTTCATATCCTTGACATGGAAGAAGACAAAGAAGTACCTATCATTCTTGGGAGACCATTCTTGGCTACAGGTAAAACTGTGATTGATGTACAAAAAGGAGAACTGACCATGAAAGTGCAGGACCAAGAAGTTACCTTTAATGTTTTCAAAGCCATGAAATTCCCGAGCGATGAAAAGAAGAAGAAATGCTTTAGAGTTGATGTTGTTGATAGTATCGTTCAGGATACTGAGCCAAATCCCACAATACACTTGAAGCTTGCATCACCAACATGACTGACAGCGAGCTAGATGCTGAAATCCTGGAATGTATCAACTACCTTGACAAACCATTCATTCAAATTCAACACACCACCAGTTGAAAGCTTGGAACTGCCAAAGAAAGACCGAATCAAGCCCTCGATTGAAGAACCACCACAGTTGGAGCTGAAGTTACTTCCGAGCCATCTCAGGTATGCATTTCTTGGAAACTCTTCTGAATTACCTGTTATTATTTCATCTTCGCTAACATTGGAGCATGAAGAAAAGTTGTTGAGAGTGTTACGAGAGCACAAGAAAGCGATTGGCTGGACTATAGCAGACATTCGAGGCATTAGTCCATCATTTTGCATGCACAAGATCTTGATGAACGATGAGTACAAACCCACAGTGGAACATCAACGGAGACTCAATCCAATCATGAAGGAAGTCGTGAAGAAAGAAATCATCAAATTGTTAGATGCTGGCATCATTTACCCCATCTCAGATAGTAGTTGGGTGAGTCCTATGCAGTGTGTACCAAAGAAAGGAGGAATTACTGTGGTTACCAATGAAAAGAACGAGCTAATCCCAACAAGAACGGTGACTGGATGGAGAGTATGCATGGACTACAGGAAGCTGAACAAAGCCACGAGAATGACCATTTTCCGCTACCATTCATTGACCAGATGTTAGACAGATTGGCGGGACATGAGTTCTATTGCTTTCTGGACGGATATTCAGGGTACAATCAGATTGCCATCACCCAGAAGATCAGGAGAAAACCACATTTACATGTCCCTATGGTACTTTTGCTTTCCGCAGGATGCCATTTGGATTGTGTAATGCCCCCGCCACTTTTCAGCGTTGCATGATGGCCATATTCTCAGACATGCTGGAGCAGAGTATGGAGGTTTTTATGGATGACTTTTCTGTGTTTGGAGATTCTTTTGACCATTGTTGCAAAATTTGGAACATGTGTTACAAAGGTGCGAAGATACAAACCTGGTACTCAACTGGGAAAAATGCCACTTTATGGTGCAAGAAGGCATTGTTCTTGGACACCGGATCTCACAAAAGGGATTGAGGTAGACAAAGCAAAGATAGAGAAAATTGAAAAACTACCTCCACCAACATCAGTAAAGGGTATTCGAAGTTTTCTTGGACATGCAGGTTTTTACAGGAGATTTATCAAAGACTTTTCCAAGATTGCTAAACCTCTGTGCAATCTTCTGGAGAAGGATGTGCCTTTCAACTTCACCAAAGAATGCCAGGAAGCTTTTGAGATCTTAAAAAGAAGCTGGTCTCTGCCCCCATCATAGTAGCACCAGACTGGACCATTCCATTTGAAGTGATGTGCGATGCTAGTGATTTTACTGTAGGTGCAGTTTTGGGACAACGCAAAGCAAAGATTTTCCACACCATTTACTACTCCAGCAGAACTCTGAATGAAGCTCAACTCAACTACATAACCACTGAAAAAGAGTTGCTTGCAGTTGTGTACGCTTTTGACAAATTCCGCTCCTATCTGTTGGGTCCCAAAGTGGTGGTCTACACAGATCATTCAGCAATCAAATACTTGATCACGAAGAAAGATGCCAAACCCAGATTGATCCGTTGGATACTTCTTCTGCAAGAATTCGACGTGGAGATCAGACAGGAAGAGGAAAGAATAGAATCAGTGGCAGATCATCTATCGAGGCTCGAGAATGGAGAAACAGCTGGCAAAGAACTGTCAATCAAAGAAACTTTCCAGATGAACAGCTGTTTGCCATGAAACAACAGGAAGTCCTTTGGTATGCTGACTATGTCAACTACATTGTGTCAGGAAAATGGCCGTTGGAATGGACAACTCAGCAACGAAAGAAGTTCTTCAAAGAAGTCAAACACTATGTTGGGATGAGCCGTACCTGTTCAAACGGTGTGCTGATCAATTATTGAGACGTGTGTTCCACATGAGGAGGTCAACAGTGTTTTGCAGCACTGTCATTCATCACCATATGGCGGACACTTCAGCGGAAACAAAACTGCAGCAAAGTCCTCAATCAGGTTTGTTCTGGCCCACTCTTTTTAAAGATGCTTATCTTTTTGTTTTCAATGTGACAGGTGCCAGAGAACGGGAATATTTCGAGGAGAAATGAAGGACCGTTGCAAAACATTCTGGAAGTGGAGATATTCGATGTGTGGGGTATTGATTTCATGGGACCCTTTGTTCCATCATTCGAAACCTGTACATCCTGGTTGCTGTACTACGTCTCCAAATGTTGAAGCAATTGCATTGCCATCCAATGATTCAAAAGTGGTGATCAAATTCCTGAAAAAACATTTTCACTCGGTTCGGAACACCTCGTGCAATCATCAGCGATGGTGGCTCACATTTCTGCAACAGATACTTTGATGCACTCCTATCCAAATACGGAGTTACTCACAAGGTTGCCACAGCTTACCATCCACAGTCAAATGGACAGGTTGAGGTTTCAAACAGGGAGATCAAAAGAAAGAACCGTTGGATCAACAAGGAGGGACTGGTCTACAAAACTAGATGATGCATTATGGGCCTACCGAACAGCTTACAAGACACCCATTGGTATGTCCCCATATCGATTGGTGTTTGGGAAAGCATGCCATCTGCCAGTTGAGCTTGAACACAAGGCGTACTGGGCACTGAAGAAGTTGAATCTTGATTCACAAGCTGCAGGAGAGAAAAGACTTCACCAACTCAACGAATTGGAGGAATTTCGCTACAGGCTTATGAGAATGCCAGATTGTACAAAGAAAAGACAAAGAAATGGCATGACCGAAAAATAGTGCACAGACAGTTGGAACCAAGGCAGCAGGTGTTGTTGTACAACTCGAGGTTGAAACTTTTCCCTGGAAAGTTGAAATCTAGGTGGTCAGGTCCATTTGTGATCACTCAGGTTTTACCTATGGAGCTGTTGAGTTACTGGATCCCAATACCAACAACACATTCAAGTTAACAGTCAGCGTGTCAAGCACTACTGGGGAGAATCATTTGAGCGACAAAAAGAAAGTGTCACACTTTCAGATCCAGCCTAACGTTCGAGAAGTCACGTCTAGCTGACGACTTTAAACTTAGCGCTCGCAGGGAGGCAACCCATGCAATTTGTGTATATATTGTGATTTGGTGTGATTTAATTTTGTGTGTTTAGTTTTTGCAGGTTAAGTCATTTCAGATGGAAGAAGCTCTCGCAAATCTTCACAAGCAATTTCCTTCTCTCCCTCAAAAATCTCTGATGAAAGTCTACAAAGCTCGCTTGGAACGGATGAGGTTACTGACAATCCATGGTGTTCCTAATGATATTCGTTGGGTAATTGAAGCACGGGTCCGATTGGCAGGTGAGTCTTCTGACTCTTTTATTTCACATCTGCCTGGTTTTGGAAGAAGCACATATGCAAAGAAACGTAGAGCTAAGCAAATGGGTGTTTGTTACAAATGTGCACGCTGGAATTGCAATACTCGTTGTCGTTCTTTAGGAATGGTGTCTGATAATCGCGAAGACAAAATTAAATTCATTAGGGATGGCTTGAGTAAGGAGTCTTTAGATGATATATCTTCGACTCTTGAGACGCATCCCAGTGGATATGTTCACATAGCCTTTCGCAAATTACATACACAATTTCAAAAAAAAGACAACAGTTAAGTCTTGGAATCTGACTCAAAAAGACCATGTTTGCCAATTTATAAGAAAATTGGATGGGAAGCTTGTCCCTGACGCATAGACGTCAATCAAGCCTGTAATTTCTTGTACATATTATATCTCTTTGTCTTTTCCTAATAATTGTGATTTGTTTTGTTGTTTTCTTTTATTTTCTCCGACAGGATCCAGACCTTTTTGACTATCACGATTTATTTTACTGTTTAACTAATAATTGTCATTTGGCAGGTACTAGTGCTATTATTTTACTCACCCTTTTCAGGTGTTATAAATTCAACTCATCATTGCACTTTTGAAGACATCCAGAGTAAAACATGGAAGCCACTTCAAGAAGACGAGTTGAAAACATCTGTGTGTTTTGCGGTAGTAGTGTTGGTGTTAAACCACAATACGTAGAAGCAGCACAAGAATTGGGTCGAGTCTTAGCTGCAAGAAATATGCACTTAGTATATGGCGGAGGCAATCTTGGACTAATGGGGATCGTTTCAAAGGCCGTACAGGAAGGAGGCAGTCACGTTTTGGGAATCATCCCAAAACCCTTGGCAGAGGCAAATCTTATTGGACCATCAAACGGAGAGGAACTGATCGTGCCAGGTATGTCTGAACGACTGGTAGAAATGATTAACCGTGCTGATGCTTTTATTGCTTTGCCAGGTGGCTTGGCACATTGGAGGAAATTTTTACAGTGTTATCTTGGGCGAACCTGAACATACACCAGAAAAAGCTTGGACTGTACACGTTGATGGATTTTATGATCTTTGTGTGTTTCTTGATGATGCTCGGAGAAATGGGTTCGTGTCAAAACCTTTGAAAGAACTCCTCTTTACTGCCAGAACTGCTCCGGATCTAATAGACCAACTCTTAGCCTATGAACCACAAGTTGACCCTATCCTTTCAAAGATAAATTGGTCCGAGGACGATCGTGGTAAGAGGCGTCGGATTAATCTGGATCTTAACCTTTAATTTCCTGTAGAATTTCAGCTAACCAGGTACTATCTTCTAAACTCTTCTTCTATGTTTAAGACATTGGGGACAATGTCTCATTTAGGTTTGGGGGAGGGAATTAGTTGATCAGTACCTTGTTTTTAGTTTGTGTGTTGTTTTTATTTTTAGTCCAAAATTTTTCGAAAAATACAAAAAAATTGAAAATTTTCAAAAATTACAAAAACAATTTGCGTTTTTGTGTTTATTTTGACTAAAAAGGTGAAATTGGTAAGAGATAGCTGAGTAAGGAGTTCCCACTCCTGAGACGTATCTCAAACCTTTTCGAAACAAGTTAATTTTTGTTTATTTCATTTGAATTATTTAATTTGTGAATTCTCCATAAAATTGACTAAAATGGATCTTCATATGCTCAGTTGGCAGGTATTATCAACATACATGGAAACATACGGACATGAGCTGTAATTGAAAAGTTTGTAATATTCAGTGCTCTAGTTTAATTGGAGGAAGCATCTCAAAAAGTGATGGAGTAAAAAAAAAAAAAAAATCTGAGATCCGAGTTATTAAGTCTGTAAGGGTGTTTTAACACCTAGTGCCCTAAAAAACTGGTTTGGGAGTCACTGGCCCAAAGCTCGCTACATGGATCAAAGATGCTGCAAAAATATATATATATATATAGAAGTCTGAGTAATTAAGTCCGTAGGGGTGTCTTAACACCTGGTGCCCTAAAGCCAACTGGTTTGGGAGCCACCGACCCAAAGCTCGCTACATAGATGGAAGATATTGTATATAAATAAAAATCAAAGAAAAAAATAAAAAATATGAGAAAAATTATTCCATTGCTACAAAAAGGTGGAATTCTGATAAAACTTTAGGACAAAAATATTACTCTCTTATCAACTGCACTTGTGACTGTTGTGGGCAAAATGAGTTGTTTAATATTTTGTTGGCTGTGTATATGGAGAATGAAATATAATCGGAGAATTTACTTATTCAGTAATTTAGAAAGAAAGAAAACAACTAGTAACTTGGAGTAGAAATTTCACCTGATTAGTCACTAACTTCTTTATTCTCTTTTCGCTTGTCTTTTTGCTTTTGTGTGCATTAGTTTCACTACCTTTTTACTTTTGTAAAATGTTGTGGGTATCATTGCTGTAAACCCTCACGAGACTACAACTCGTCCACTAGGGACACCTAGGGGTTTAAAGGCTTGTTACATACGCTAAATGCAACCGTGATCCCTACGAAAGTGGCTTAGTTAAAATTTTACTATGTTATTTTATTTTGTGTTTTGCTCGAGGACTAGCAAAATGTTAGGTTTGAGGGTGTGATGAGTGATAAATCTATCACTATTTCCCTCTCATTTAACCTAATATTTTGTATAGTTTCTTGAATTTTGTGAATATTTTGATGTGTTTTGTGTTATTTTGTAGATAAATAAAGTTTCAGGACATTCTGGAGGTGATTTGGACCAAAACAGTGAAAATTGGCAAAAATGGCATTTTGGTAATTTGGGAGCGTCGCGACGCGCAAGTCCTTGGCGTCGCGACGCCTAACATGCCCGACAGTGCTAACGTGCGCCGGGTCCACAAATCAGAATATGAGAAAAGTTTGACTTTGCTAACGTGCGCCGTGCCACGTGTCACCATCACAGCCGATCTGCTAACATGCGCCGTGCCACGTGTCATCATCCTATGGTGCCGACAGTTGCCATCGCCACGTGTCACTCCATGTCATTGCCACGTCATCGTCCACATCACCAGGTTGACCAAGTCAAACTGCCACGTCATCATCAGCCAATCAGGAAGTGCCACGTGTCGCAATTCTATGGTGCCGACAGTCACTTTACCACGTCAGCGCCACGTCAGCATCAATCATTGACTATCTTATCCTTATCTGACACGTGGCGGATAAAAATCTAGCCGACCAATCAGAAGCCGCCACGTGTCACAATAATTGAGCCCCAACCACCTTGCCACGTGTCACCTTATCCAGAATCTGCAACCGACGAACCAGAGCGTGCCACGTCGACAAAACAGGCGTCGCGACGTGAGCTGGCGTCGCAAAGCACGACCCCTACTAACCCATATAAATAGAGCGCGAAATTCCAGTTTCAGTTGTACCATTCTCTATCATCTCCTTGATGTAAAGAAGGAGTTTCTCTCTCTAGTTTCTTTTAATTTTAGTTTTGTAATAATTTTAATTACGTTTTGTAATAATAGTAATTTACTTTTTTTACTTTTTACAGTTTTTACTATTCACCATGAGGAGGTAACTTCCCCAGCTAGGGTGAAAGGTAATTCTTTTACTATTGCTATTTAGATTAATCTCCCTTAATATATATATTCACTATTTAAAATATTGACTTAAAAAGGATACCGCCAGATTGGTCGGTTGGTAATTCATTTTAATCTGGTTTAAACCTGACTAATCAAGGATACCGCCAGATTGGTCGGTTGGTAATTAAACTTTCTTACCGCCTATATGGCAGGTTTATGGACAAATCTTTTTACCGCCTTAATGGCTGGTTGGACTTAATTTGACTTAATCAGGATACCGCCTATATGGCTGGTTGGTAATGTTATCACAAGTTTATATATTATATTATGGGAGATATCTAAATTAGTAGTAGTAAAAGTAATTCCTTTTACCTTAGCATTTTATTTTATTGAAATTTACTTTTCAGTATTTACTTTACCAAATTTTTACTTTATGTCTTTTATTTTCAAGTTTTCACTAGCCTTAGTTATGTGTTGTAACTAAATTAGTTATCTAGGGTTGTGATGACTTTTAATATCACCGGTTTATAAGGGGTTAGATTATAGTTTGGGTAATATAAAGATTTATTTATTGAGTCTTAATCTTAATGCTTTTTTTTAACTGGCCACTAATAAAATTGATTTGGTAAATCTAAAATGAACTAGACATAGGGATTTTAGGTTTCAGCCTTAGACTTAATAGCCCACGATCTTCCTTGAGGATAGATAACCCTTTAATAGATTTCATTACAGGATAGACATATACCTGTCGGGCGGGGGTAGCCATAATTGGAACTTAAACTTAATGAATGAAGATAATTTGGTTGACATAGACATATGGTTCAATTGGGTTAAACTCGGTATTTGTGTCTGACCATCGACAGAGGCTTACACATGATTTAGTGTTCCAGGTTAATAAATCAATATTTTACCCAACTTTAAGATAACCATTTCATCTTTTAAATGATATTGGAAGAAATCACAACCCTATATAGTGTGTTATACACGTGTGTTTACGCCGGTCAACCCAGTCAATTGTGTTCACCGATTGTATTATGGGAATGTCATTTCCAAAAAATGATATGTCATCATTATATAGGACAATCAATGTCAGTGCGCTCCCACTAACCTTCTTATACACACAAGAATTATATTCGTTTTGAATTAAATAATATACCATTATGATCTTATCAAAATGTTTGTTCCAAGAATGTAATGATTGCTTCAATCCATAAATGGATCGATTTAACTTGCAAATCTAGTTTGCATGTTTTGGTACGACAAAACCATTAGGATGTTGTAAACATCCTCCAAAAGGTTTCCGTTAAGGAAAATGGTTTTGATGTTCAGCTGCCATATTTTCATAAATGAAATACGCAACATTAGCAAGCATTATCCAAATGGATTTAACCATGGCAAGGGATAAAAATTTTCATCTTAATCGACACTATGTTGATGACGATACATTTTCTGTACAAGCCTAGCTGTGTACATTTGTATGTTGCCATCCATGTATGTCTTCCCTGAAGACACATATAGTACCAATAGGCACAATGCCTTCCGGTACAACAACCAGTGTCCAAACTTGGTTGGTATATATGGAATCCATTTCGGACATCATGTCACTTTGCCATAATAGGGAGTCGATACCTTGTATCACTTCCTCATACGTAGTCGGTTCGTGTTCCTCAATAAGATTGACATCTTTACGTGGTGAGATCAGAAACCCATACCTCCCAGGTAGTTTTCTAACTCTCTCCGACTTACGCGGTTCTTGTGTATTCGAAGATTATGGTACAGTTTCATCCCTGATGAACTGTTTTTGTTCCATTAAGGAATCGGTGCCTGGAACAGTATTACTATGATTTTCATTGAGTTTTACTTTCCTTCCACTTACCACTGCATGTAGGTATTCCTCTTAGGAAAACCGCATGGAGAGCATGTTGAGTTTCAATCAAGTCCCAAGGATCATTTATAATGCATAAAAACGAGTTGAATACAACCAAATGAGGTGCGGAAAAACTCACATGGATCGGTAGAGATGCAACGAAGATGGACCAGAAACCGCTCTCCCTTGCTCGGCAGTGAGCTGCGCGTGGTAGGGGCTGCACGGTGGTGACTGGTTCGGCTTCTCCAAGGTTCGGCCATTGATGGACACCATTGAAGCTCCAAGCTTCAAGCTTCCAAGCTCACGAACTCACTTCCCTATCACCTTAGGATGCCTCCAAGAGTGTGCTAGCACATAGATCTTGTAACAAGATCATTGCTTCTCCAATTTCTTTCGGTCAAACCAGAGAAAGAGATGAAAAAATCGGTCCAAGACCGAGAGAGAAGAAGATGGGTTTTTGGCTCCAAAGAGTGCCAAAACCGTAAATCAGAGAGAGAAAGAATTAGTGGGAAATAAAAAAAAATGTAAAGGGTTTTATATTTTCCAAAAATATTAAACCATTTACCATTTTAATTTCAAAAGCAAAGCATTAAATGCTTGTCAATCACCACAAATCAACTCACATCAATCACTCAAATGTCACATCACTCAAAGTGACATGTGATTTGACGCTTGATTTGACTTGCGATTTGACGCTTGATTTGACTTGCGTGCCGCACTCGAATTCGAAATGCGAATGCGCTCGCAAACAATCCCGGGCTTGGGTTCGTTAATTCCAAATTAATGAATTTTCCGTCGCGTCGTAATTAAATGATTACGCCTAGCGAATTCACTATTCACATCGCTAACGAATTAATTCTAAATTAATTCGTTCGCACGAATTAAAATCTAATTTCAATTCCTCGTCGAAATCTAATTTCGTTATAATATATCGAATATATTAATTTATCGATTAATTCCAAATTAATCGTTCTCTCTCTTTAACGATATTTTATCCGAGATAAAATATCTCCGTAATTAATCCCAGATTAATTTTCTCTCTCATCGAATTAATCCCAGATTAATTAAAGTGCGAGTCATACGTCATCGGTGAATCTTCAGGAACCGACCCATGAGATCTCCGGATATGTTGGCAGTAATACGGTCGTCGGACTATCCGAACACGTAAGTATCGCGTACAACGTTTATACTACGATTTACAAGACAAGGTTGGCTTCTAGCAAAGCGCCATGCCTACCCATTCTCCAGAAATATTCTTACATGAATATATAGATTGTATCAAGCGTAGTATACCGTAGTATTGTGTATATCGGCCCAGTATCGGATAGTCACGTGCTAGGGCTGGGGCTGGATAAGTGTCTGCCCCGTCCGAAGCACATGTCGGATGTCTGGTAAGTAGTCCTATAATCGGATATGCATGACCTAGTCATAATATCCCGATGGTTGCGCAACACTTAAGAGCACTAATACCGTATCCTGCGTGACATCATCTCCACTATGACTGAAGTGATACTTCAGTCTTGACATCACACCCAATACACTACGACTCTCTGATAAACCCAGAAGTGGTGTATGAAGAACCGGTTAAAGCCCTGTACCACCAAGACCAAAGTCTATCGATTATCGTAAGTATTAGCGATGTAAGTCTCAGGTTAAGACTATACACACCTACCTTGATTTCGGCCTCCCATAGACACATAGTCATAATACCAATGGGATTCCGAGGGGTCTATCCATAGCGAAGCTGTTTCCCGTACCATCGCTGAAACACAACCTCCTATCGCACTTGCATAAGTATCCAATACTTATATATATGAGAACAATGCCGTTGTGCCCTCACAACGCGCACAAGTGCAATACTAGCCTATTCCGCATTGTCGATGTCCTGTCTCGATAATACTACGACTAGGGATATTTAATGATTAATCCTTCGTGGACTGATACTGTCTCATATAATCTCAATCCAGGAACTAATCATATGGACCTCTCTTCAATTATACATCTATGGTGATCTAATCACAAATGATGAGAGTGCAATTTCCTTGTCACATAGTTAATTTGTACAACAACACCGTGATCTGTACAAATAGTGACGCTATGGGTCATATTATCCAACAATCTCCCACTTGGCACATAGCCAGTCACTCAAGTGTCTTACACTCGAACTATGTACGGTTTGCTCAAATTGCTGAGAAAAGGTTTTCGTCAGCAGATTTGCATGATTATCGTCTGACTCTATTTATACGATCATCACATCGCCACGATGTATGATCCGATCGAATCAGATGAATATAGAAGTATATATCTGGATCGTTGATGAGACCATTAATTCTTTAGCCTGTGCTGATACCTAGCTCAGCTGCTAACAGAATCATATCTAATCTAATTAGATTTATTATCGACCCAAATGGCTTCTATTGCTGCCTCAGCTACAGCAATAATCCGCATTTGTTGTTTATTCGGCAACAGTTATCTTGCTCGAAATATTTCCAACTTACTGTCCCGTTATTCAAACTTTATAGTACCGCAGTATTTACCGATTTGGAAACTTGCAGCAGTGATCCTAGTCACTTCAAGTTCTCCTACTCCATAATTTAAGACATCATCTTTAGTTCTCTAAGATACTAATATATGTCCTTAACTTCAATCCAATGACTATCACTTGGATTGTCCTGATTGTGACTCCATATGCTCAAAGCGTATGAGACACCATATCAAGTACATTTTAAATGTACAATTTCCCAGAGAGTGTTAACAACTCCAAATCTATCCCAGTAGATCTTTATTCCTTGAATAAAGGTTGTTACTCCCCAGAATTCTATGGAGAATTTCTTATGAAAGCCAAGCTTTCACCGATTGCTTTATGGGAATTTCATTATCAGTGCTCTCCCACTAACCTCCTTATATACACAAGAATCATTTCGTTTTGAATTAAATCATACTCCATTATG
The DNA here is from genome assembly GCA_019454045.1 of Zanthoxylum bungeanum. Lineage (NCBI taxonomy): Eukaryota > Viridiplantae > Streptophyta > Magnoliopsida > Sapindales > Rutaceae > Zanthoxylum > Zanthoxylum bungeanum. The sequence continues at coordinate 101,319 of SKCR01026323.1, forward strand.
ATTACATCAAAACGATAATTCCTAGAACCTATGCTTGCTTCAATCCAAACATGGATCGAATAACCTGCAACCTTGTTTGCTTGTTATGGTACGACAAAACCGACAGGATGTTATAAACATCCTCCGAAAGGTTTCCTTTTCAGGAAAGCGATTTTCCGTTAAGCTGTCATATTTCATAAATGAAATACACAGCTTTAGCAAGCATTATCCAAATGGATTTACAATGGCAACAGGTAAAAGGTTTCATCGGAATCAACACAATGTTGATAACTCTACCTTTTCTTTACAAGCCTAGCTTAGTACGTTGGTATGTTGCCTTCCATGTATGTCTTCCTTGAAGACTTATAAAGTACCAATAGGCACAATGTCTTATGGTACATCAACTTGTTGATATACATGGAATCCATTTTGGACTCATGACACTTTGTCATAATAGGGAGTCGATACCTTGTATCACTACCTCATACGTAATCAGTTGGTATACCTTAAAAGATTAACATCTTTATGAGGTGAGATCAGAAACCCATACCCCAGGTTGTTTTCTGATTCTCTCCGATCTATGCGGTTCTTGTGTATTCGAAGATTAATGGTATAAATTCATCATTGATGAACTATATGTGTTCCATTAATGATTTCGTGCCTCGAACAGTATTACTCCAATTTTCATCGAGTATCACCATCCTCCCACTGACCACTGCATATCGGTATTCCTCTTAGGAAAACCGCATGGTGAGCAACAATCATATTGTTCTCATGTGAGGTTTATAAGTACTATACTTATGGTTTCCTTTAGGATAACCAATTTGGCACTTATCCAATTTAGGTTTTAGTTTGGTATTATCCAAACATATGCCTAGCATCCCAAATGGTCAGGAATGAGAAACCCGGTTTCTTTCCCGTTCATATCTAATATGATATTTGTCAAACAAATTATTAATAGAACTATATTCTAAATAAGTTATTGCACTGTTAAAACTTATCCGTTGAAGGAAATGGTAGCTCAGAGCGACTCATGATTAGCCTTATCATGTCTAACATGATTCGGTTAATCCGTTCGGACACACCGTCACTTTGACGTGTTCCGGGAGGAGTCATCATTTGAAAGAATACTATACTCTTTCAAGTATATAAGAAACTTATTGCTTAAGTATTTTCCATACGGTCTTACCGTGACGGTATAATACTATAGCCGATCTGTTTGTCTATTTCGTGCCGAAACTCTAAAAGTTTCCGATTTGTGTTCTTCAAAAGAAACACATACCCATAATGCGATGCCACATCCGTATAGGTAACGAAATATTCATATCTACATCTAGCCTAGCTAGACATGGGCCCACTTGCTTCATTATGAACTAGGGCTAATAGATCGGTGGCATTTACACTTTTACTAAGTAAATAGTGTTTTAGGCATATTGCCCAATAAACTAGATTCGTAGACTTTATTTGATTGGAATCAAAACAGTCCGAGTACCCACTCTTCGAAAGTGTGGATATACGAGTCTTGTTCGATTGTGTCCCAGACAACAATGCCTTAATTAGTTTCTTCTGATCAAATCACTTTGAGCTATTTATTTGTCATTTTATATGTTTTGAGATTTTTATTATATTCAAAATATAAATTCTGTTATTCACATCTAATGTGTTTATCTCAGTATCATCTTTATATAATGAAACACTGAGTGTTCTAGAATATAAAGGTTTATCCACAATGGATTAAACACTGATATAGAGATAATGTCTCTAGTCAAACTAGTTACATTATAACAGTTCCTAATTTAAGTACACACCCAAATGGTAGTTCCTAAACTTAGGTATCTACGGTCGAAACAGCGACTTTCGTCCCGTTTCCGATTCGCAGAGCAATCTCAGCTTGAAGTCAGTATCCTGCTCAAAGCAGATTCTGAACATCAATACATATATTTTATGTACCACACTAAGTATTAAAATCTAATTTCAATACTAGTTGTGAACATAACTTTGACAAACATTTTAAAAGTCAGAGCCTTGCCCTTTCTTTAATTCCTTCGTGTCTGCCATATCCAAATGGTAGTCACTTTGGTATATGTCAATTATCATTTTCAATATTTCAGAAACCTTAGGCCAAGCCTTGGGTTTTTAGAATATCGAAACGATGTGCACCTCGTGTTGGATAATATGACCCATAGCGTCACTATTTGTACAGATCACGGTGTTGTTGTACAAATTATCTATGTGACAAGGAAATTGCACTCTCATCATTTGTGATTAGATCACCATATATGTATAAAATGAAGAGAGGTCCATATGATTAGTTCCTGGATTGAGATGATATGAGACAGTATCAGTCCACGAAGGATTAATCATTAAATATCCCTAGCCGGAGTATTATCGAGACAGGACATCGATAATGCGGAATAGGCTAGTATTGCACTTGTGCGCGTTGTGAGGGCACACCGGCATAGTTCTCATATATTTAGTATTGGATACTTATGCAAGTGCGATAGGAGGTCGTGTTTCACCGATGGTACGGGAACAGCTTCGCTCTGGATAGACCCCTCGGAATCCCATTGGTATTATGACTATGTGTCTATGGGAGGCCGAAATCAAGGTAGGTGTGTATAGTCTTAACCTGAGACTTGCATCGCTAATACTTGCGATAATCGGTAAAATTTGGTCTTGGTGGTACAGGGCTTTAACCGGCTCTGCGTACACCGCTTCTGGGTTTATCAGAGAGTCGTAGTGTATTGGGTGTGATATCGAGACGGAAGTATCACTTCAGTTATAGTGGAGATGATGTCACGCAGGATACGGTATTAGTGCTCTTAAGTGCTGGCCGGCCATCGAGATATTATGACAAGGTAATGTATATCCGATTATAGAGACTAGTTACCAGACATCCGACATGTGCTTCGGACGGGGCAGACACTTATCCAGCCCCACCCCTAGCACGTGACTATCCGATACTGGGCTGATATACACAATACTACGGTATACTACGCTTGATACAGATCTATATATTCCTGTAAGAATATTTCTGGAGAATTGGGTAGGCATGGCGCTTTGCTAGAAGCCAACCTTGTCTTGTAAATCGGTATAAACGTAGTACGAGGTGCTTACGTGTTCGGATATCCGACGACCGTATTTACTACTGCCACATATCCGGAGATCTCATGGGTCTCTTCCTGAAGATTCACCGATGATGTATACTCGCACTTTGATTAATCTGGGATTAATTAGTAAAGAGAGAATATTAATTTCTAGAGAGAGAAAATTAATCTGGGATTAATTGCGGAGATATTTTATCTGGGATAAAATATTAATTAAAGAGAGAGAACGATTAATTTGGAATTAATCGATAAAATAATATATTTGATATATTATTAGAAATTGGATTTCGACGCGAAATTAAAATTGGATTTTAATTCGGGCGAACGAATTAATTTAGAATTAATTCGTTAGCGACGTGAATAGTGATTTCGCTAGGCGTAATCATTTAATTACGACGCGACGGAAAATTCGTTAATTTGGAATTAGCGAACCCGAGCCCGAGAGTGATTGCGAGCGCATTCGCATTTCGAATTCGAGTGCGGCACGCAAGTCACATCAAGCGTCAAATCAATAGTCGCGTCAATTGTCAAATCAATTGTCACTTTGAGTGATATGACTTGACAACATGTCACTTTTTAAAGTGATGTGATGTGACTTAAAGTAAAAGTAGAAATGATGAAAAGCATTATAGGCTTTTGCTTTTTGACTTTTGTACTTGGTAAATGTAAATGCTTTTTGTATTTGATTTTATTTTTGGAAAATAAAATAAATATATAAGAAAAAACCATTTACCTTTTCTCTCTCTCAATTCACGATCTCTTCCTCTCCTTCACGCTTGGAACCGATTTCTTTCTTGTTTTTCTGGTTTTTGCCGAATCAAGAAGAGAATAAAAGGAAGAAGACAAGTGCTAGCACACATATGGGTTATGTTATGGTGATAGGGAAACAAATTTGTGAGCATGGAAAAGCTTGAAGCTTGGAGCTTCAATGGTGACATCCATGGCCGAAAATTTTTGAGGTTCAAAGAGGAGCAAAAACGTGCAGCCCACTGCCTTGGGAGCTCATTGCCGTGACTTTGAGGGAGTCTTGAAGGCTTTTGTTCTTCGCATCTCAAACCCATCAATGTGAGTAATGTTTCCCCGCCCTTACTCCTTTGTGTATTCATGCGTTTTTCTTGCTTGATTTCATGATTTTGGGACCTATATTAGAACTCAACAATGGTATCTTGAGCTATTATCAAGCATGAAAAAGTTAGGGTTAAAATTGGGTAAACTCGATTTAGGCATGATTTGGTTGAATTGTTTGATGAAGTATGCTTGAATGAGGTTGAATTAAAGTTGTGTATGATCAATTTCATGAAATTCGATTGGATTCAATTTTCCCTAAATTTTGGGCATGACAAATTGGGTAAAATCAATTGAAGCATGATTTGATTAAATTGATTGATTAAGTATGCTTAAATGTTGTTGAATTAATGATTGATTGGATCAATTTGAAGAAATTATGTTTGGAACAAATTTCCCCAATTTTTTATGTGGGCATAAAGTGACAAATTTGGGTAAACTTGATTTTGAGCATGTTTGATGAAATTGGATGATTTAGAATGCTTAAAGTATGTTTAATTAATGATTGATTGGATCAATTTGAAGAAATTATGTTTGGAACAAATTTCCCCAATTTTTTATGTTGGCATAAAGTGACAAATTTGGGTAAACTTGATTTTGAGCATGTTTGATGAAATTGGATGATTTAGAATGCTTAAAGTATGTTTAATTGAGGATTGATTGGATCAATTTGTTGAAAATGAGTTTGGAACAATTTTCCCCAAATTGCTTATGTTGGCCGAAAATTGAGACCCTAATATCTTGGTGAATTTTTTGTTTGTTTGATCATTGGATGACTTGAAACAAGTGGGTAATGTTGAATTGAAATTTGATTGGATTGAATTTTGATTTGGAACAATTTTCCCAAATTAAAGTAGGCTTGGCCGAATTCAATTGGATATGAAATTCATTGTGTTTTTTGTATTTTGATTCATTAGATGAATTTAATTGATTTGGGAATGATGATTGTGGATTCAATTGGATTGAAACCAAATCGGATTGGAAAAACCCCTAATTGCCGAGAATAAAGTAGCATGTAATGGGTTTGATTTTGATAAATTGTGTTGGACACTATTTAATGTAAAAGTGCATGATTAATTAGGCTAATTGATGTTTTAGAAATGTTAATTGGATAATTAATTGTGTATTACACTTAGGTTAATTAATTATGGAATTTAGAATTTTATAAGTTAATTAATTTGGCTTATTTTGGAAATTGGGCCTTTAAGGTTGTAATTGGGCTTTTGGGCTTGGTTGTACCAAGTTAGGTTTAGGCCAATTTGGTTGGATCCAATTGGGCCTAAAACCGCATCCATAAAGTCCAATTATGACTTAATGGACTTTAATTATTTAATTGGGCCTAATGGGCCAAAATTAATTTAAAGGCTTATGGGGTAACTCCCGGATTGGATTTTGGTTGTTCGGTTTGACCCGAGTTGACCAAAAGTCCACGCCTTATAGAAATTAATTAAAAGCCCATTGGACTTTAATTAAATAAACATTAGATGTTAATCGGGCTTTGAGACCCGTTGCGATTAAATTGGAATTTAAGTCGTAAAGGTTCGTTAATAAAAGTGTAATATTTAATTTGGAATTAAATAGTGAATTAGAATTAAATGCGTATTAAATTGGATTTATTATGTAGTTTAATTTAATTCAAGAATTCGTACTTTGAGTACTTATTCGCAAACTCATGGGAATGTTTCCCTATCACCTTGGTATGATCTCTTTGAGTGCTAGCTCTTGAAAAATTTGCAACAAATCTTCCAATTTCTTCTTGAAAGTTTCGGCCAAGTGAGAGGGTTGGAGAGGGAGAGTTCTTTAGGTTTTTCAATTTTGTGTGTGTAATGATTTTCCAAAAATCAACAAAGTGTGTTGAGAGCAAAATTGCATTTAATGCTCTCAACCACCTCCATCACCAAAAGGTGACTTGACACACATCACAAAAGTTGATGTGACTTCCATCATAAAAAGTGACTAATGATGTGACTTAATGTGGGCCCCACTTGATTCAAAATCGGAGTGAGCCCGCAAACACATCCCGGGCTCGGGTTCGTTAATTCCAAATTAACAAATTTTCCGTTGCGACTTAATTAAATCAAAATTAAATAAATAATTATGCCTAGCAAAATTACCGTTAAAGTGGCTCACGAATTATTTCTAAATTAATTCGTTCGCCCGAATTAAAATCTAATTTTAATTCCGTCATGAAATCTAATTTCATTTAATATATCGAATATATTATTTTATCGATTAATTCCAAATTAATCGTTCTCTCTCTATTAATTGATTTTTATCCTAGATAAAATTATCCGTAATTAATCCTAGATTAATTTTCTCTCTTTTACAATTAATCCCAGATTAATTATGTTCGAGTCATACGTCATCGGTGAATCTTCGGGAAGCAACCCATGAGATCCCTGGATATGTTGGCAGTAAATCTGGTTGTCGGACTATCCGAACACGTGCGTACCCGGTACCACGTTCTTACCGATTTACAAGACATGGTTGGCTTCTAGCAAAGCATCGTGCCTACCCAATTCTCCAGAAATATTCTTTTAAGGAATATGTAATCTATGTCAGACGTAGTATATGTAGTATTACATATTACGATCCAGTATCGAATGTCACATGCTAGGCCTGGGGCTGGAATTGTGTCTGCCTCGTACGAAGCATATATCGGATCTCTGGTAACTAGTCTCTATAATCGGATAAACATGACCTAGTCATATTATCTCAATGACTGCAGTACTAAAGAGTACTAGCTCCGTGTAGGACACAGAACTTGACGACGATGTTCTAGGCTCGCGGCCTAGTTGGGAGTACGTAATAGCTCGCGGGGAACTAAACCGGAGAAATAACATGGAGTCGCCACCCGGTGTGAACCGGGACAAAGACTTAAGGCTGCACTCACCCCTCACAAGGGAAGACCTCAAACCTGTTGGGTTCGGAATGGTCCCTTACTTATGCCACTTGTAATGATGTGATTTGTGCAATATCTTAACCGAATCTACACAACATGCTCAAGAACAACCTATATCGAGTTCATGCTCATAAAGATAAATCATGTGTCTAAGTTTGCATACTTGGAAAGTAAGTCATCATAACACACGACAACACACGGAAATCTCATGAATATATTTCAATTATATAATGCGAAATGCAAACAACAACATAAACTTAATGCAAATTCCAAACGTAAAACGAATAACTAATCATGCTTAAAAATAAACAACTAAATCATGCGAAAAAAATAAATAACATACTACACTAAATCATGCTCGAATCCAAGGTTGGATGAAACGAAATACGTGTGTCTCTCAAGTAGTACGCGGTGTTGTATCCTGAGTGCAGACCGCACTACCGTCCATTCGGATTCGGCTACGGAATTTACGTCCAGGTTTCCATCCAATATACCACAAAAGAGAACACGCAATCCGTTCATCCGGAATTCACATCATGCTTCAACAAACGACTCTCATGCGATAATATTTCTAAAATAAACAAAATAAACGAAAGATAATAAATAAAAAGGTGCCCTCAGGTCTAACCTCTTTTATCGTCTCACGAAAGGGCATTACACGGCCGTCGGAAGGGCAATACTCCGCAACTTTTCTGGTTCACTAATCCAATGTTTTTCCTCGCTGTTTTGCTGTTTTGGACTACTATTTTCACTCCGTTTCGCTGCTGTTTTTGTTGTATTTTCGGGTCACTGTTTTTGGGTGGTTAAGGGTCGGTTTATAGGGCTGTTTTTGGATCAGTTTTAGGGTTATTTATTCTCGGTTTTTTGGTGAATTTGGGGGCAGATTGGGTGATTAACTAGGTAGTTTTATGGGGTTTCAGCAGTGAGTTAAAGGGCTGATACGTGCAGGCTGTGTTATGTGTGTGATAGAGGCGAGAGCCGAGGCTGTAAAGTGAGGGGCAGTGGCGTGGTTTGAGTGAATGTGTGCCGTGAAGGTTGTGAATCTTTGGGCTGATGCGTGCAGGCTATGAAGTGAGGTGGCAGTGGCGTTGTCCACGGGAAGCAGGCTGGCGTGCTGGGCGTGAGGCTAGGGTTGATTCGTGCAGGCTGTGAAGTGAGGAGCAACGTGCGCTGTGTGGCTGCTAAAGGCGTAGGGGGACGTGGACGTGGGGGTTTGGGGACTTGTTGTTTGCGTGTTAGCTAGGGTAGTTGTGGCAGTTAATGGCATGTTGATGCGTGGAGATAGTGGCTATATTGAAGGCTAGTTGAAGGGAGGTTATGTGGCGTGAAGGCCGAGTGTTTAGGGTTTATTTTATGTGTTTTTTGTGAGAATCAGCCAGGGTTGAAAGGTCGGGTTAAGGGTTCTTTTTATAGGCCAAGGGAGGGGGTTTACCTTGTTGGAGAATGAATAGAATTTGTGTATTAATTGAGAGATATTTTTAATTATTATGTGATAGGGAAAATCTTTAATTAGGGGAAGTGTTTTAATTTGATTTGATTTATTCTTTTTAGTTAAGGAATGTGATTTCATTTAATTAGGAAGGTGAATTATTTAGATTTATTTAATTTAGGCATGTGATTTATGGAATTTAATTTGGATCTTTTAATTTGGGATTTTAATTTAAGTTTAATTTTAATTGGTTTTATTTAGTTTAGGAATTTAATTTAAGTTTAATTTTAATTGGTTTTAGTTTGTGACATGCATTTTAAATGTTTTAATTATTTTGGATTGGGCTCGGTATGTGGTTTAGGGATATGTGGGCATGGTTTGTGTCTTACGGGGGTTTGGGCTAAGGGTGTGCTTTGAAACGGAGGTCCAACGAGCGAGTCCGAAGCTAATCCAATGAGTTAAATCCAACCAAGTGTCAATTCTTGACCTTTTCCCTTCCAACGTCCGTTTCCCGCGACCTTCACAACTAAAGAGGTAGTGTCTCCATACGAGACTCATCATCGGGCTTATATGCAAAAATGCAGTGCCTACAGTCGCCCCCGCTTTGATGGGACTTGTGCAATGTGTGACAATGACAATCCTATCAAAGTACGTGCAATGCATTTTTACTTACCTGGCTCGCCAGCTGCCTTGCCATGTTGATTTAAGTTGATTTTGATGATGTGCCATTCCTGGCGTGCTAAACCGCGTACCTAGGGTGTCGCGGTAGTCCACAATAGTCTTCATGTCGTACCTGGCATGCTAAACCCCGTACCTAAGGTGTCGCTGATGTGATGGTGGTCCATTTTCGAACTGTGCTCCATTTTCAGAGCGCCATTTCCGGCATCTGATGTGATAGTGGTCCAATCCTGAACAGTTACTGAGTTGAGATGAGGGTCATGTTCCCAAATTGTGATGAGGGTCTTGTTCCCGAATTGAGATGCGATTTGATGGTGAGGTGCTATGACCCATGGGTCTTGTTCCCGAACAACCGAGTGGGTTTTGTTCCCGTAGTGAGCTGAGGGTTTTGTTCCCTGAGTTGTGGGGTCTTGTTCCCGAAGTGAGCTGAGGGTCTTGTTCCCTGAGTTATGGGGTTTTGTTCTCGTGGGTCTTGTTCCCGAAGTGAGCTGAGGGTATTGTTCCCTGAATTGTGGGTCTTATTCCCATGGGTCTTTTTCCCGAAGTGAGCTGAGGGACTTGTTCCCTGAATTGTGGGTCTTGTTCCCGTGGGGTCTTGTTCCCGAAGTGAGCTGAGGGTCTTGTTCCCTGAATTGTGGGTTTTTTTCCCGTGGGTCTTGTTCCCGAAGTGAGCTGATGGTCTTGTTCCCTGAATTGTGGGTCTTGTTCCCAAAGTTAGCTGAGGGACTTGTTCCCTGAATTGTGGGTCTTGTTCCCGTGGGTCTTGTTCCCGAAGTGAGCTGAGGGTCTTGTTCCCTGAATTGTGGGTTTTTTTCCCGTGGGTCTTGTTCCCGAAGTGAGCTGATGGTCTTGTTCCCTGAATTGTGGGTCTTGTTCCCAAAGTTAGCTGAGGGTCTTGTTCCCGATCTGAGTTGAGGGTCATGTTCCCTGTATTGTGGGTCTTGTTCCCGATCTGAGTTGAGTGTCTTGTTCCCTGAGTTGTGGGTCTTGTTCCCGTGGGCATTGTTCCCGATCTGAGTTGAGGGTCTTGTTCCCTGAGTTGTGGGTCTTGTTCCCGTGGGTCTTGTTCCCGATCTGAGTTGAAGGTCTTGTTCCCTTAATTGTGGGTCTTGTTCCCAAATTGTGTTGAGATAGGCCTTTATTCCACTGGGCTTTGTTCTCGAACTGAATGTGATGGCGAGGTGCCTCGACCTCTGGGCTTTGTTCTTGAACCACCTGTGGGCTTTGTTCCCAAACTGTGTAGAGAGTGGGCTTTGTTCCCGTTGTGTTAAATGTGATGGCGAAGTGCCTCGACCTCTGTGTTTTGTTCCTGAACCACCTGTAGGTTTTATTCCCTAACTGTGTAGAGAGTGGGCTTTGTTCCCGAACTGAATGTGATGGCGAGGTGCCTCGACCTCTGGGCTTTGTTCCCGAACCATCTGTGGGCTTTGTTCCCGAACAGTGTAGAGAGTGGGCTTTGTTCCCAAACTGTACTGAATGTGCCATACCCGGCGTGCTAAACCCCATACCCGAGGCGTTGCTGTGATATCTCCATACCCGGAGTGCCGTACCTGACAAAACTGATGTTGTGTCTCCATACACGGAGTGCCATACCCGGCAAAATTGATGTAGTGTCTCCATACCTGGAGTGCCATACCCGGCAAAACTGATACTGAGTCTCCATACCCGGAGTGCCATACCCGGTAAAACTGATACTGATGCTAATGCGTCTCCATACCCGAAGTGCTGATGTTGTGTGTCTCCATACCCGGAGTACTGATGATGTGTGTCTCCATACCTGGAGTGCTGATGATGTGTGTCTTCATACCCGGAGTGCCATACCTGGCAAGACTGCCCGGCTTGTTCATTCCCAAACTGTGTTTCCATTCTCGGAGTGCCATTCCCGGCTTGTTCATTCTCGAACTCTGCTCCATTCTCGGAGTGCCATTCTCAGCTTGTTCATTCTCGAATCTGCTCCATTCTCGGATTGCCATTCTCGAACCTTACTCCATTCTCGGATTACCATTCTCGGCAAAATTGATACTGAACTAAAGTGGGCCTCGCCCTTAGAGTGCCATACTCGGCCAGACTGATTCTGAACTAATGTGGACCTCGCCCCCAGAGTGCCATACCGGGCAAGACTGATTCTGATAACGATGTGGGCCTCACCCCCAGAGTGCCATACCCGACAAGACTGATATTAATAAAGATGTGGGCCTCGCCCCCAAAGTGTCATACCCTCCAAGACTAATACTGAACTAATGTGGGCCTCGCCCCCAGAGTGTCATACCTGGCAACACTGATACTGATAATGATGTGGGCCTCGCCCCCATAGTGCCATACCCGGCAAGATTGATACTGATGCTAATGTGGGCTTCGCCCCCAGAGTGCCATACCAGGCAAGACTGATTCTGATAACGATGTGGGCCTCACCCCCAGAGTGATGTGGGCCTCGTCCCAAACTGATATTGATATGGGCCTTGCCCTTGGGACTCATCCCCAAGAATGAAACTGATATGGGCCTAAACTCTGGGACTCATCCCCGAAACTGACTGATATGGGCCTCAACCCTGGGACTCATCCCCAAAACTGATTCATTTCTGAAACTGACTGTACTGTTGCTGCTTCTCATTGGCTTGTCTTTGCCGCTTTTCTTTTTCTTCTTCAAAACCTGCGAACAAAATAAAACAAACAATGTGTGTATGTGATGTGTATGCATGTATGTTTGGATGTATTTCCTATTCCGATGGGTTAGGTCTTCTTTGTGCTCCTCGGTGCTTCTCGCCTACAAAAGTCTTTGGTCTCTCCCTGGGTCTGCTTACAATTTCTTTCTGCCAGTTCTCTTCTGGTGATTGCTCAATTCTTATCTCTGGTCTCATGGCTCAAGTTCTCGTTATATCCCTTATCCGCGAGGTGGTAGACTGGTCACCCCTAGTCTTGATTTATCTTTCTGCTCTCCGCTGTTTGCACTTGGTCAAGATGAACCACATGGTGGGGCCTTCCATATCATCATACTATATTACATACTACGAAATAGTCCTAATAGTTACACATATTATTGCCCTCAAAGAATGCTCAGTATTGAAACCAGAGAACCTTCAAAACACTCAACGCAACTCAATATAAGTCTTTGAATAAACGATCTAAGCCAGACTCAAAGTGTGTGTGTGCAAATGTTCCTTTGCGGATTCATCCCCAGGTAAGCTAACTCAATGATTTTGTTTCACAAAATTGTGGTCGATGGGTCAAACCAACCTAGATGTCTCAATTATGCCTGCAATTGCTTTTCCGTGCTCAATGTGGTATGGTTTTCTTCTCTTTTGTCTTTTTCTTTTTTCTTTTCATTTTGAACTTCTTTTTTTCATTCATTTTCTTTTCTCTCTCTTTTTTTTTTCTTCTTTTTTTCTTTCTCTTTTTTTCAACACACCTACCCTTTTAGGTAGCATTTCTCCTCATGGTGGTCCTAATACTCGCCCATGGGTAGCTTCACGCTTATCGGTTATAGGATGTTCAATTCTTTTCTTTAAAGACTTTTCTTTCATTTTCAACCATACCACACATCATAACATAAGCAAATTAGGATAGACATCTAAGCAAACGGTCATTCACCGACCTACAATCTCTTCAACTAGTCACCTTGCCAACTACTTATGTTTTCACCGCTAAGAACCTATAGTGAAGTGCTTACGAGTCTAACATAGATTAATCATTCGAAGTATCAGATAAAAGCATATCAAGAGTTTATCGTTTCTAAGATTTCACCCTAAAGCAAACGATTTCATCATCGGACTTACGTCTAACTATCAAGGACTAAAAACAAATAATTAATTTTTTTTTTCTTTTCTCATTTTTTTTTCTTTTTTTTTTTTTTTTTTTTTTTTTCTTTTTTTCTTTTTTTTTCTTCTCCTTTTTTTTGGGCCCACCATGGTCTTTCTATCCCTGCCGTAAATTTCTCTGTTTCTCAGTTTTCTTTTCCCCAATATCCATGTTTGCTAAACTCTTCTTTGACAAGTCTTCTTTTTCCTAACCCAACAGATATCTATGATGGCTTTTAAGACACGGGGGTTAAATGATGCATGTATGCATGAGATGCGTGCGATGCATGTAATATATAAGCTCATAAGAATTCTACACTAGTTGGCCCATCAACATTTTAGAAACTTTTGGCCCGATCGCCATAAAGCACAGACTCGTCCCAGTTTAAATGGCCCAACAAGCCCATACCTCATGACAATAAGTCCAGCTGAATCCAAATGACAATGGTCCAAAACATAAAGGAATAGTCTCTACTGATCCTACAACTATAGTTCATACGCGGGTTTACAGGGGTATAGACAAAAGCTCCCGTCGACGAAGGATTGCCCACAACTAGGTCTCCCCACTCAAGGGTCCGAGCGACCAAGTGAGCGCACATTTTTATACCCAAAGGTACGTGCCAACGAGTTATGGTGTGTGACTGATTGTCAAATGGATTTCCCGTTGTAGATTCCCCAGAGGGAGGGTGGAGTGAGGCTCTATTAAGTACCCAAGCCCCTTAGGCTCTTATCGCTTGGTGACAGGAATAAACAACGAGTCCTCCAAATTAGTCCATCACGGTAGGCTACTAGTACATGATTATCTAGGTGCCTTCACAGCTTTTCCTTATAGAAAGGTAGTGAATGAAGGAAGACACCAAACCATTACCTAGCCTTAAAAGTGCCTTTGATTAAACCCCTTTCAACCTACGGTAGACACAGATAACTAAAGCACAAATTACATTCACTACAAAACATTATTTCGGGGCCAATTCTCTAAATCCCCAGTGGAGTCGCCAGACTGTAGGACACAGAACTTGACGACGCTGTTCTAGGCTCGCGGCCTAGTTGGGAGTACGAAATAACATGGAGTCGCCACCCGGTGTGAACCGGGACAAAGATTTAAGGCCGCACTCACCCCTCGCAAGGGAAGACCTCAAACCGTTGGGTTCAGAATGGTCCCTTACTTATGTCACTTGTGATGATATGATTTGTGCAATATACTAACCGAATCTATTCAACATTCATACTCAAGGGCTAATATACGCCTAAGTCCGCATGCATAATAATAACAATGGGAACTTATATCTAAGTTCGCATACTTCAAAGTAAGTTGTCATAACGACAAACACGCAATAACATACAATCATCACACAAGCATGCTCAATTATCTAATGCGGAAAATAAATAAGAATCTAAGAATAAATATAAATTAAATCCCTAATGTGAAAACAACCTAATCATGCATAAAGAAATAACTTTCTATCGACTAAATCATGCTTAATATAAATGACATGCTAACAACATAATCATGCTTTAATAACAAATAAATAACCTATGAACTACAACATACTCAAACACAAGTTTGGATGAGACGAAATACGTGTCTATTAAGTGGTACGTGGCGTTGTATCCCGAGTACAAACCGCACTACCGTCCATTCGGATTCGGCTACAGAATTTATGTCCGGGTTTCCATCCTATATACCACAAAAGGGAACACATATTCCGCTCATCCAACAATCACATCATGCCTCAAACGACTCTCATGCGATAATATTTCTAAAATAAATAAAATAAATGAAAGATAATAAATAAAAGGGTGCACTCAGGTCTAACCTCCTTTGTCGTCTCAAGAAAGGACGTTACACGTCCGTTGGAAGGGTGAATGATCTGTAACTCTTTTGGTTCACCAAATCAGCGTCTTTCCTCCCTGTTTTGCTGTTCGGGCTGCTATTTTTTACTTTGTTTCGCTGTTGTTTTGCTGCCGTTTTTTAGGCCACTGTTTTGGTCGCTTAGGGGACCGTTTTGGGTGATTTTGAAGGCGAATTGGCTTGCTGTTTTAAGGGGTTTTAGGGGGGACTTTGCGTAGTTTTTTGGTGCAAGTTTTAGGTGTTTTCTGGACTGTTTGGAAGGCTAAAGGTGCGGCAAAACTGATCAGGTCAGGGGCTGTAATGAGCGGCAGTTTGGTGCAGTGCAGCGGGTCTGCGTGTGAGCAAGGGCGTGAAGGGTAGCAATTTGTGAGTCGTGGAGGCTGTGCAGAGGGTTAGGCGTGGACTGTTTACGTGTTTGAATTGCGTGGGGTCTTGGCGTATGGAAAGGTTACGTGAACTGTGTGTCTTTGTTTGATAAGGGTGAGCTGTTGAGTGGACTATGGCTTACGTTGAAGATGGCTTTTGTCGGTGAGTAGGGGGTTGAGGCAGGTGGCGTGAGGCAGGTCTTTGTGCGTGGCTTTTTGAGGAGTGAGTGGCGTGAGGGTAATGTGGTAGGTGGTGTAGGGAGTATGGTGCTGTTGAAGGCAATTGGTGAGTGCGGCGGCTGTGAATTGGCTAATGGGGCAGTGAATGTGTTCGTGGGGCAGGTTTGTTGGACATTATGACCCATAGCGTCACTATTTGCACAGATCATTGTGTTGTTGTAGCAAATTAACTATGTGACAAAGAAATTGCACTCTCATCATTTGTGATTAGATCACCATAGATATATAAATGAAGAGAGGTCCCTATGATTAGTTCCTGGATTGAGATGATATGAGACAGTATCAGTCCACGAAGGATTAATCATTAAATATCCCTAGCCGTAGTATTATCGAGACTGGACATCGATAATGCGGAATAGGCTAGTATTGCACTTGTGCGCGTTTGTGAGGGCACAACGGCATAGTTCTCATATATATAAGTATTGGATACTTATGCAAGTGCGATAGGAGGTCGTGTTTCACCGATGGTACGGGAAACAGCTTCGCTCTGGATAGACCCCTCGGAATCCCATTGGTATTATGACTATGTGTCTATGGGAGGCCGAAATCAAGGTAGGTGTGTATAGTCTTAACCTGAGACTTACATCGCTAATACTTACGATAATCGATAGACTTTGGTCTTGGTGGTAGGGGACTTTAAACGGGTTCTGAGTACACCACTTCTGGGTTTATCAGAGAGTCGTAGTGTATTGGGTGTGATGTCAAGATGGAAGTGTCACTTCAGTCATTTGGAGATGATGTCACGCAGGATACGGTACTAGTGCTCTTGAGTGTTGCGCAACCAATCGGGATATTGTGACCAGGTCATGTATATCCGATTATAGAGACTATGTTACCAGACATCCGATATGTGTTTCGGACGGGGCAGACACTTATCCAGCCCCAGCCCTAACACGTGATTATCCGATACTGGGCCGATATACACAATACTACGGTATACTACGCTTGATACAGATCTATATATTCCTGTAAGAATATTTCTGGAGAATTGGGTAGGCATGGCGCTTTGCTAGAAGCCAACCTTGTCTTGTAAATCGATATAAACGTAGTACGAGGTACTTACGTGTTCGGATAGTCCGACGATCGTATTTACTGCCAACATATCCGGAGATCTCATGGGTCGCTTCCTGAAGATTCACCGATGATGTATGACTCGCACTTTGATTAATCTGGGATTAATTAGAAGAGAGAGATAGAATTAATCTGGGATTAATTCGATGAGAGAGAAAATTAATCTGGGATTATTGCGGAGATATTTTATCTGGATAAAATATTAATTAAGAGAGAGAACGATTAATTTGGAATTAATCGATAAAATTAATATATTCGATATATTAATCGAAATTGGATTTCGACGCGGAATTAAAATTAGATTTTAATTCGGGCGAACGAATTAATTTAGAATTAATTCGTTAGCGACGTGAATAGTGAATTCGCTAGGCGTAAATCATTTAATTACGACGCGACGGAAAATTCGTTAATTTGGAATTAGCGAACCCGAGCCCGAGAGTGATTGCGAGCGCATTCGCATTTCGAATTCGAGTGCGGCACGCAAGTCACATCAAGCGTCAAATCGTTTATCACATCATGCGTCAAATCAATTGTCACTTTGAGTGATGTGACTTGACAACATGTCACTTTATTAAAGTGATGTGATATGACTGAAGTAAAGTAGAAATGATGTGGAAAAGTAGAAAAGCATTAATAGACTTTTGCTTTTTACTTTGATAATATATGATAATGATTTATATATATTTATTTTGGAAAATGAATTAAAAAAATATAAAACTAAAGTCATTCTCTCTCTCCTGCATGCAAGACTCACGGTCTTCTTCTTTCCCTCCTTTTTCCTTTCTCTCTCGGCTTGAAGCGTTTTCATCTCTTCCTTTCTCGTTTTTTCTGGTTCTGCCGAGAAGTAATGAGAAACAAGATTTGATTTTGTTTCAAAACTTAGTGCTAGCACACCTTGAGGCATACATAGGTGATAGGGAAGCTTCTTCTTGAGCAAGGAAGCTTGAAGCTTTGAGCTTCAATGGAGTCTCACATGGCCGAAAATGGTGGAGTCCAAACCAGTCCAAACCGAGCGTCCA
The DNA here is from genome assembly GCA_019454045.1 of Zanthoxylum bungeanum. Taxonomy (NCBI): domain Eukaryota; kingdom Viridiplantae; phylum Streptophyta; class Magnoliopsida; order Sapindales; family Rutaceae; genus Zanthoxylum; species Zanthoxylum bungeanum. Next base: position 118,820 of record SKCR01026323.1, read on the forward strand.
CTGCAGTTCCAGAAGCCATTGCCGTGACTTGGAGGGAGCAAAAATCGCACCTTGTTCTCCTAGCATCAAACCCATCAATGTGAGTATGTATTCCGCCTTACTCCTTTGTGTATTCAATTCGTTTTTTTTATGCATTGTTTGTGATCCTTGGGACCTTGATTTTGAATTCCAACATTGGTATCTAGAGCCATTGATGCATGAAAACCGAATTAGGGTTCTTGAGCAAATTTGGGGCTTTTTGATTTTAGCTTGATTCTGTCAAATTGATTGTTTGAGAATGATTATATATGATTGAATTTGAGTTGTATGTAATCAATTTGATAAATAATTCATTGGATTGTTTTTCCCCAATTTGCTTATTTTGGTCAAAACTTTAATTTGGGTAAACTCGATTTAGGCATGATTTGGTTGAATTGTTTGATGCATTATGCTTGAATGAGGTTGAATTGAAGTTGTGCATGATCAATTTCAAGAAAATTGGATTAGATCAATTTTCCCCAATTCTTTAGGTTGAAATGAAACTTGAAATTGGGTAAAATGTGTTTAAGCATGTTTTAATTGAATTGGATGTTTAAGTATGCTTAGAACATGTTTAATTGAGATTGTGTGTGATCAATTTCATGAAATTGGATTGGATTCAATTTTCCCCAAATTGGAGGCTTGGCCGAAAATTGGAAGAACCTAATGTCTTGGTAATTTTGTTTTGTTTGATCATTGGATGACTTAAAACAATTGGTTAATGTTGTTTTGAAGTTCAATTGATGGATGAATTTTGATTTGGAACATTTTTCCCTTTTAAAGTGGCTTGGCCGAATTATGAACATGAACATGGTGATTTTTTTTTTTTTTTGTTTTAATTCATTGGATGAATTGAATTGATTTGGGAAATTAAGATTGTGGACTCAATTGGATTGAAACCGAATCGAATTGAAAAAACCCTAATTGCCGAGACTTTGAAGCATGTTAATTGGGTTTGATTTTAATTGAATTGTGTTGGACACTATTTGGTTGTTAAAGTGCATGATTAATTAGGCTAATTGATATTTTAGAAATGTTAATTGGGTAATTGATTGTGTATTACACTTAGGTTAATTAATTGTGAAATTTGGAATTTTATAAGTTAATTATTTGGGCTTGATTTTGGAAATTGGGCTTGTTGGGTTGTAATTGGGCTTTTGGGCTTTGTTGTAACAAAGTTGGGTTTAGGCAAAATTGGTTGGATCCAATTAGGCCCAAAACCGAATCCAAAAGGTCCAATTATGGCTTAATGGACCTTAATTATTTAATTGGGCCTAATGGGCCAAAATTAATTTAAAGGCTTATGGGGTAACTCCCGGATTGGATTTTGGTTGTTCGGTTTGACCCGAGTTGACCAAAAGTCCACGCCTATAGAAATTAATTAAAAGCCCATTGGACTTTAATTAAATAAAACATTAGATGTTAATCGGGCTTTGAGACCCGTTGCGATTAAATTTGGAATTTAAGTCGTAAAGGTTCGTTAATAAAAGTGTAATATTTAATTTAGAATTAAATAATGAATTAGAATTAAATACGTATTAAATTGGATTTAATTATGTAATTTAATTTAATTCGTAGAAATTGTACTTTGAGTACGTGTTCGCAAAACGAGTTTGACTCGAACAAAAATCAAATCTTTGTTTGAACATTGGATGATCACTAATATCAAGATTAATTAATTTGATTGATTGATTGATAACATGCTTGTATGAATACATGGTTGTGATGTTTGAATAATGTATATCGGATGGATATTAGTCGGGTTGGGCGATTTTGGAAATTGTAATAAATTTGATTTATTAAATTGGACCTGCGTGTCCAGCCTTATCTCCTATTTCTTTGTATTCTCTTCTCACCTATTCCCCTCCATGTAAAAGAGGTTTCTTTAGAAGTGTAGTGTAACGGGTAGAAGTAATACAAGTGCTAGCGGGAGAGAGAAAGTGAGAGATTTGATCTAGGATCAATGTAAATATCCATCCGCATATCATTATTATTATTTCATACTCGCTTTATTATGTGTTTAGAATGCATGCTTAAGGGTGTATGATGATGAGACCTTAACAAAGATAATTAAATTGGTAGCCAATTTGCACGCGAAAAACCCTCGTTTTATATTAAGCAAAATATCCTTCCATTGAATGATTCTTGTTCAAGATCCGAAGTTGGCATTGGTTTTTATTGACCAAAGTCAAGACCTTTGTCAATCAAGGATGTACTTGAATCATGAGAGTTTTGTTGCATATCGGTGTCTTGTCCAAATCGTGATTTTTATTGGCCAAAGTCAGATCACTTTTTGTCCAATGACATTGATTACAAAACTTTCCTCGTCAATGGGTCCAGCTTAACTGGAATCATTAGGTTTGTTTTTGGCCAAAGCCAAGGCCTAAATGATTCAGAGGATAGGGTTAGGAAAATGTAATGGATACATTGACATTATACATATGTTTCGGACTTGGATGTCCACCTAACCGGATCTAGGAATTGGATGAGATCCAATTGATCTGAGAGATCTACCTAGTTAAATAGCATACAGCTTTTTATTGGCCAAAGTCAGGGTTGTGTGTTATTTAACGGGATCCTAGCCCACTAGGAAACGTGGTTTCCCGAGTACTCCACAGAGGGTTAGAGGCTCGACGAAAAATAGTGGGAGGCAAGTATTGAATTTGCAACATTCGTTCGAATACTCGCTAAACACGCTCATTTTATTTTATTCGTCATATTAATCAAAAGTATTAGTTGGACTAATATTTTATGTTGTTTTAATAAACAGTTGGACTGTATTATACTTGATTATATATAATTGGATTATATTAATCAATATATTTGAATTAATTAATTTCAGTTTACAATTGATTTTATAATTGGATTATAGTAATCAATGTAATTGAGGTTAATTAATTTGGATTATATTTGATTATATAGTTGGACTATTATAATCATTATAATATATAAAGTACCACTAATCGTTGATTAAATAGTTGGACTATTGTAATCAAGATAAAATTGAAAAGTTGGATATTTAAAATATAATCTAGGATTAAAATATTTTAAATGATTTAATTTTCAAATTGGGAATAAATAATAGGTTACTTTATTTGATAAAATAACTTATTATACCTTAAGCCCAAAATTAAGCAAATAGTAGAGCATAAAATCTTTGGAAGATTTATGTGATGATGACTTTAATGCTTAATTAATATACTTATAATAAATCTATCTTTAGATTTAAAAGTATTAAAATTGCAATTAATAATTCTTGGAGAATTAATTGACTATTCTAGTGGAGAAAAGTCAAAGTTTGCAATTGGGCATGTTGCACGAGGTGCACATCGTTTCGATATTCCAAAACCCAAGGCTTGGCCTAAGGTTCCTAAAATATTGAAAAGGATAATTGACATATCCCAAAGTGACTACCATTTGGATATGGAAGACACGAAGGAATTAAAGAAAGGGCGAGGCTCTAACTTTAAAAATGTTTGTCTTAGTTATGTTCACAGCTAGTATTGAAATTAGATTTTAAATACTTAGTGTGGTACATAATATATATGTATTGATATTCAGAATCTGCTTTGAGCAGGATACTGACTTCAAGCTGAGATTTCTCTGCGAATCGGAAACGGGACGAAAGTCGCTGTTTCGACCGTAGATACCTAAGTTTAGGAACTACCCTTTGGTGGTACTTAAATTAGGAACTGTTATAATGTAACTAGTTTGACTAGAAACAATCTCTTTATCGGTGTTTAACCCTGCGGGTGAACCTTTATATTCTAAAACACTAAAGTGTTTTATTATATAAAGATGATACTGAGATAAATACATTAGATGTAAATAACAGAATTTATATTTTGAATATAATAAAATCTCAAACATATAAATGACAAATAAATAGCTCAAATTGATTTGATCATAGAGACTTATTTGTGGCATTGTTGTCTAGGACACAATTAAACGAGACATGTCAGTTAGACGGTGTGTCCGAACTAAAACCGAATTTTGTTGGACATGATAAGGTTTATCACGAGTCGCTCTGAGCTATCATTTCCTTCAACAGGATATGTATTAACAGTGCAAAACTTATTTAGAATAAGGTTCCATATAAATCTGTTTGACAGATATCATATAGGATATGAACAAGAAAGAAACGGGGTTCTTACTCCTGATAATTTGGGTATGCCAGGCATAACGTTTGGATGATACCAAACTAGAACCCAAATTGGATAAGTGCCAATATAGGTTATCCTAAGGGAAACCTTAAGTATAGTACTTGTAAATCTCACATGAGAACAATATGATTGTTGCTCACCATGCGGTTTTCCTGAGAGGAATACCGATATGCAGTGGTCAGTGGGAGGATAGTGATACTCGATGAAAATCGGAGTAATACTATTCAAGGCACGAAGTCCTTAATGGAACACAAACAGTTCATCAATGATGAATCTGTACCATTAATCTTCAAATACACAAGAAACTTCGTAGATCGGATAGAGTCAGAAAACAACCTAGGGTATGGGTTTCTGATCTAACCTCATTAAGATGTCAATCTTATGGAGGTGTACCATCCGACTACGTTTAGAGGAAGTGATACGAGGTATCGACTCCCTATTATGGCAAAATGCCATGAGTTCGGAATGGATTCCATGTTTAACAACTATTTTGGATACTAGTTGTTGTACCACAAGGCATTGTGCCTATGGTACATTAAACGTCTTCAAGGAAGACATACATGGATGGCAACATACCAACGTACAAAGCTAGGCTTTTGACGGAAAGGTATCGTTATCAACATTGTGTTAATAACGGTTCAACCTTTTACCTGTTGCCATGGTAAATCCATTTTGAAGATGCTTGTTGATAACTGTATATTTCATTTATGAAATATGTCAGTTACAAATCAAAATCGCTTTCCTGAAAAGGAAACCTTTTGGAGAATGTTTATAACATTCTGACGATTTTGTATAACCGACAAACAAGGTTTGCGGATTATTCAATCCATGTTTGGATTGAAGCAAGCATAGGGTTCTTGGAACTGACGTTTTGAAATAATCATAATGGTTTATGATTTAACTCAAAACGAAATAATTCTTGTGTATATAAGGAGGTTAGTGGGAGAGGGCACTGACAATGAAATTCCCATAAAACAATGGTGAAAGCTGGCTTTCATGGATATTCTTTCATAGAAATTCTCCGTAGAATTCTGGGGAGTAACAACCTTTATTCAAGGAATAAAGATCTACTGGGCTAGATTTGGAGTTGGTAACACTCTCTGAGAAATTGTACATTTAAAATGTACTTGTATTGGTGTCTCATACGCTTCGAGCATATGGAGTCACGATCAGTTCAATCCAAGTGATAGTCACTGGATTGAAGTTGAGAACATCTGTTAGTATCTCAGAGAACTAAAGATGCTATCTTAAACTATGGAGAAGGAGAACTTGTAGTGACTGGGATCACTACTGCAAGTTTCCAAACAATAAAATACTGCGGTACTATAAAGTTTGAATAACAGGGACAGTGAGCTGGAAATCTTCCTAGCAAGATAACTGTTGCCGAATAAACAACAAATGCGGATTATTGCTGCAGCTGAGGCAGCAATAGAAGCCATTTGGATCGATAATAAATCTAATTAGATTAGATATAGTTCTGTTAGCAGCTGAGCTAGGCGTCAGCACAGGCTAAAGAATTAAAGGTCTCATCGACGATCCAGATATATACTTCTATATCATCTGATTCGTTCGGATCATACATCGTGGCGATGTGTGATGATCGTGTAAATCGCGTCAGACGATAATTAAACAAATCCGCTGACGAAAACCTTTCCTCAGCAATTTGAGCGAACCGTACATAGTTCAGGTGTAGGACACTTGAGTGACTCGCTACGTGCCAAGTGGGAGATTGTTGGACATTATGACCCATAGCGTCACTATTTGCACAGATCATTGTGTTGTTGTAGCAAATTAACTATGTGACAAAGAAATTGCACTCTCATCATTTGTGATTAGATCACCATAGATATATAAATGAAGAGAGGTCCCTATGATTAGTTCCTGGATTGAGATGATATGAGACAGTATCAGTCCACGAAGGATTAATCATTAAATATCCCTAGCCGTAGTATTATCGAGACTGGACATCGATAATGCGGAATAGGCTAGTATTGCACTTGTGCGCGTTTGTGAGGGCACAACGGCATAGTTCTCATATATATAAGTATTGGATACTTATGCAAGTGCGATAGGAGGTCGTGTTTCACCGATGGTACGGGAAACAGCTTCGCTCTGGATAGACCCCTCGGAATCCCATTGGTATTATGACTATGTGTCTATGGGAGGCCGAAATCAAGGTAGGTGTGTATAGTCTTAACCTGAGACTTACATCGCTAATACTTACGATAATCGATAGACTTTGGTCTTGGTGGTAGGGGACTTTAACGGGTTCTGAGTACACCACTTCTGGGTTTATCAGAGAGTCGTAGTGTATTGGGTGTGATGTCAAGATGGAAGTGTCACTTCAGTCATTTGGAGATGATGTCACGCAGGATACGGTACTAGTGCTCTTGAGTGTTGCGCAACCAATCGGGATATTGTGACCAGGTCATGTATATCCGATTATAGAGACTATGTATGTTACCAGACATCCGATATGTGTTTCGGACGGGGCAGACACTTATCCAGCCCCAGCCCTAGCACGTGATTATCCGATACTGGGCCGATATACACAATACTACGGTATACTACGCTTGATACAGATCTATATATTCCTGTAAGAATATTTCTGGAGAATTGGGTAGGCATGGCGCTTTGCTAGAAGCCAACCTTGTCTTGTAAATCGATATAAACGTAGTACGAGGTACTTACGTGTTCGGATAGTCCGACGATCGTATTTACTGCCAACATATCCGGAGATCTCATGGGTCGCTTCCTGAAGATTCACCGATGATGTATGACTCGCACTTTGATTAATCTGGGATTAATTAGAAGAGAGAGATAGAATTAATCTGGGATTAATTCGATGAGAGAGAAAATTAATCTGGGATTATTTGCGGAGATATTTTATCTGGGATAAAATATTAATTATAGAGAGAGAACGATTAATTTGGAATTAATCGATAAAATTAATATATTCGATATATTAATCGAAATTGGATTTCGACGCGGAATTAAAATTAGATTTTAATTCGGGCGAACGAATTAATTTAGAATTAATTCGTTAGCGACGTGAATAGTGAATTCGCTAGGCGTAAATCATTTAATTACGACGCGACGGAAAATTCGTTAATTTGGAATTAGCGAACCCGAGCCCGAGAGTGATTGCGAGCGCATTCGCATTTCGAATTCGAGTGCGGCACGCAAGTCACATCAAGCGTCAAATCGTTATCACATCATGCGTCAAATCAATCGTCACTTTGAGTGATGTGACTTGACAACATGTCACTTTATTAAAGTGATGTGATATGACTTGAAGTAAAGTAGAAATGATGTGTGAAAAGTAGAAAAGCATTAATAGACTTTTGCTTTTTACTTTTGATATATAATATGATAATGATTTATATATATTTATTTTGGAAAATGAATTAAAAAAAATATATAAACTAAAGTCATTCTCTCTCCTGCATGCAAGACTCACGGTTTCTTCTTCCCTCCCTTTTCTCTCTCGGCTTGAAGCCGTTTTCATCTCTCCTTTCTCGTTTTTTTCTGGTTCTGCCGAGAAGTAATGAGAAACAAGATTTGATTTTGTTTCAAAACTTAGTGCTAGCACACCTTGAGGCATACATAGGTGATAGGGAAGCTTCTTCTTTGAGCAAGGAAGCTTGAAGCTTTGAGCTTCAATGGAGTCTCACATGGCCGAAAATGGTGGAGTCCAAACCAGTCCAAACCGAGCGTCCACTGCAGTTCCAGAAGCCATTGCCGTGACTTGGAGGGAGCAAAAATCGCACCTTGTTCTTCAAACATCAAAACCGAAATTCAATGTGAGTTGATTCCGCCACCTCCTTTGATGTGTTCATATGTGATTTTTATGCATTGTTTGTGATCTTGTGGACTTGATTAAACTCCATCAAGGTTCATGCGTGGCTGTGTAGCTTTAGGCGTGAGGAAGGCTGTGAGGGTTAGTTGCTTGCGGCAGATTCGTGCGTGACTTTGGCGTGGCGTGCGCTGAGTGAACGTGAGGGTGAGTGATAGTGGCAGGCTGTGACGAGTGGAATTTTAGGGTTTGTTTTCTTGTCTTCGACACTACCGAAAGAGATGGGAGAGAGAGCCGAAGGTTATTTTCTTTTGTTCCTGATTTTTGTGCGAATCAGCCAGCCAGGGTTGAATGTGTGGGTTAAGGGTTCTTTTTATAGGCAAGGGGATGAGTTTACCTTGTTGGAGAAGGAATATGATTTGTGTGTTAATTGTGAGATATTTTTAATTAAAATGGGATAGGGAAAATATTATAATTTAGGGAAGTGATTTTTTGTATTTTAGGAAAGGGATTTAATTTAATTTTGGAAAATAATTTAATTTGTGACATGTGTTTTAATTTAATTTAATTTGTTTTAATTTAATTTGTGACATGTGTTTTAATTTAATTTAATTTGTGACGTGTATTTTAAATGTTTTAATTATTTAATTTGTGAGATGTGTTTTAAATGGTTTAATTATTTTTTTGATGTGATTTAATGGGTTTGGTGTGTTTTAAAACAGAGGTCCAACAAGCGAACCCGAAGCGAAAAAAGCGAGTTAAATCTGACAAAATACTAATTCCCAACTTTACCCTTCCAACGTCCGTTTCCCGCGGCTTTCACAACTAAAGAGATAGTGTCTCCATACGAGACTCATCATCGGGCTAATATGCAAAAATTCAATGACTACACTCCGTATCCTACATGATCAGCACCTTCATAAGACTGAAGTGATACTTCCATCTTGACATCACACCCAATACAATATGATTCACAATATACCCAGAAGAGGCGTACACAGAACCTGTTAAAGCCCCGGACGACCAAAACCAAAGTATATTGATTGTCACAAGTATTAGCGATGCAAGTCTCAGGTTAAGACCAAATACACTTACCCTGATTCGGATTCTCATAGACACATAGTCATACTACTAATGGAATTCCGAGGGGTCTATCCAAAGCAAAGCTGTTTCCGTACCATCGGTAAACAAAACCTCTTATTGCACTTGCATAAGTATCCAATACTTAAATATATGAGAACTATGTCGTTATGCTCCCACAACGCGCACAAGTCTAATACTAGTCTATTTCGCATTATCGATGTCTAGTCTCGATAATACTACGACTAGGGATATTTAATGATTAAACCTTCGTGGATTGATACTGTCTCATATCATCTCAATCCGGTACTAATCATAAGGACTTTTATCATTTATATATCCCGGTAATCTAATTACAAATGATAAAAGAGCAGTTTCCTTGTCACATAGTTAATTTGTACAACAACACCATGTTATGTACAAATAGTGATGCTATAGGTCATAATTGTCCAACACACTTCGCTTCAACATCTCAGAATGCCAAGGCTTGGCTGAAGGCTTCTGGAGGTGTGAAAAAGAAATAGAAGAGGAGAAAGGGCAAGGCCAAATCATCAAAGTCTTATGGGAAGACAAAAGACAAATCCCAAGATGTCTGCTTATAGTGTGGCAAACAGGGTCACTGGAAGCGTGACTGCCATGAGTACAAGGCGCACATGAAGGAAGTGAAAGTGGGCAAGACACCGGCTTCATGTATGTTTGTTATTGAAATAAACATGTCTACTTCTAGTTTTAAAAATTAGATTTTTGATTCTGGTTGTGGTACTCATATATGTACTGATGTGCAGGATCTGCAGATTAGCAGGAGACTGGCTTCAGGAGATATCAACCTCCGAGTTGGAAATGAGACTAGAGTCGCCATTTTGGCAGTTGGGACATACATTTTGGAACTGCCCTCGGGGCATGTACTTAATTTATCATACTGCTATTATGTATCTAGTTTGACTAGAAACATTATAATCTGTATCTTGTTTAACCCAATGTGGGTATACTTTTGTATTCAGAAACACCGGGTGTTTTATTTATAAAAATGATTTTGAGATATGTAGTGCTAATGTTAATAATGGTCTTTATATTTTGAATATAAATCAATCTCAAACATATAACATGACAAACAAAAGGCTTAAAAAAGATGAAACTTATATGTGGCATTGTCATCTGGGACACATTAAGAAGACTCATATATCCACACTTTCGAAGAGTGTGTACTTGGACGAATTTGATCCAAATTCATATAACGTATGTGAATCTTGTTTATTAGGCAAAATGCCTAAAACACCTTTTAGCGGTAAATGTGCACATGCCACCGAACTGTTAGCCCTCATTCATACTGACGTATGTGGGCCCATGTCTAGCCAAGCTAGAGGTGGATATGAATACTTCGTAACCTTTACGGATGATGCATCACGTTATGGTTATGTGTATCTTATGAGACACAAGTCAGAAACTTTTGAGAAATTCAAAGAGTTTCGACACGAAGTAGAAAAAAAGACCGGCAAAAGTATGAAAACATTACGGTCGGACCATGGTGGAGAATACTTAAGCAATGAATTTCTCGATTACTTGAAAAAGTATGGTATTCTTTCACAGTGGACTCCTCCCGGAACACCTCAATTAAACGGTGTGTCTAAACGAAGAAACCAAAATTTGTTAGACATGGTAAGGTCTATGATGAGTCGCACTGAGCTACCAATTTCCTTCTGGGGATATACATTGAATAGTGCAATACTTATTTTGAATAAGGTTCCGTCAAAGTCTGTTCAACAGACTCCATATGAAATATGGACAGGAAAGAAACCGAGTTTCTCATTCCTGAAGATTTGGGTATGCTGGGCATACGTTAAACGTTTGGATGGTACCAAACTAGAACCCAAATCGGATAAGTGCCTATTTGTAGGTTATCCTAGGAAACCAAAGGATATTACTTCTTCCACCCACAAAAGAACAAGGTATTTGTGGTTTTCCTCGAAAAGGAATTCCTAAATATAGTGGTAAGTGGGAGGAAGTAGAACTCGATGAAAATCGTAGTGATACTGTTCCTGGCACCGATTCCTTAACGGAACACGAACAGTTCATCAGGGATGAGACTGTACTACAATCTTCTAATACACAAGAACCGCGTAGGTCGGAGAGAGTCAAAAAAAACCTGAAAGGTATGGGTTTCTGATCTCACCTCACATAGATATTAATCTTATTGAGGATAATAAGCCAGCTACGTATGAGGAAGCGATACAAGGTATCGAATCTGCTTTATGACAAGAAGCCATGAAGTCCGAAATGGATTCCATTTATACCAACCAAGTTTGGACACTGGTTGATGCACCAGAAGGTGTAAAGCCTATTGGTTGTAAATGGGTCTTCAAGATGAAGACTAACATTGATGGCAACATACAAACGTACAAAGCTAGGCTTGTGGCGAAAGGGTATCGTCAACGACATGGTGTCGACTATGACGAAACTTTTTCACCTGTTGCCATGATTAAATCCATTAGGATAATGCTTGCTATTGCTGCATATTTCGATTATGAAATATGGCAGATGGACGTCAAAACGGCTTTCCTTAATGGAAACCTTTCGGAGGATGTTTATATGCAACAGCCTAACAGTTTTGTAGTACCAAAACATGCAAACAAGATTTGAAAGTTAAATCGATCCATTTATGGATTGAAGCAAGCATCACGTTCTTGGAACCAACATTTTGATGAGATCATAAAAGAATATGATTTCGTTGAAATCAAGGATGATCCTTGTATATATAAGAAGGTTTGTGGGAGCGCACTGACATTCATTGTCCTTTACGTTGATGATGTATTACTTATTGGTAATGCATTCCCATGCTACAATAGGTGAAAGTTTGGCTTTCATTAAAATTCTCCATGAAAGATCTGGGAGAAGCGGCTATTATTCTAAGAATAAGGATCTACCGGGATAGATCTAGAAAGCTGCTTGGACTCTCCTAGAGCTCGTATATTGACAAAGTGTTGAAGAAATTCAACATGGATCAGTCTAAGAGGGGACTGTTGCCAGTGTCACATGGCGTCTCTCTATCTAAGGACATGTGTCCTAAAACTCAAGATGGGAGAGAAACATGAGTCGGATCCCATTCGCTTCAGTAGTCGGATCGATCATGTATGCCATGATATGTACGCGACCTGATGTCTCGTATGCTTTGAGTATGTGTAGTCGCTATCAGGCAGATCTAGGTGATGGTCACTGGGTTGCGGTTAAGAACATCCTTAAGTATCTTAGACGAACTAATGATGCTTTCTTAATATATGAAGATGGAGAACTTGAGGTAACTAGGTTTACTGATGCAAGTTTCCAAACCGATAAAGACGACTGTAAGTTGCAATCCGGGTACATATTTTTTTTGAACAACGGAGCAGTAAGCTGGAAATCTTCCAAGCAAGAGACTGTTGTCGATTCAACAATAGAAACGAAATATATCGCTGCTGCTGAGGCAGCAAAAGAGGCAGTTTGGATCCGTAAATTCCTAATTGGATTATGAGTAGTTCCGTTAGCAGCTGAGCCCGTTCCTTTTTATTGTGACAATAACGGGGCTATAGCGCATGCTAAGGAACCGCGGTCTCATCAACGATCCAAGCATGTACTTCGATGTTTCCATCTGATTCGTGAGATCATAAATCGTGGCGATGTGAAGATCGAGAAGGTCGCATCAGATGACAACATTATAGATCCGCTAACGAAGGCTATTTATCAGTAAAAGTTTGAGCGACATGTACATAGTTCAGGTGTTAGATACTTGAGTGATTGGCTATAGGCCAAGTGGGAGATTTTTGGACAATTATGACCCATAGCATCTCTATTTGTAAAAGACATTGTGGTTTTTGTACAAATTAACTATGTGACAAAGGAAATTGCTATTTTATCATTTTATAATTAGATTACTTGAATATATAAATTATAAAAGTCCTTATGATTAGTTCTGGATTGATAAGATATGAGACAATATCAATCCACATAAAGTTTAATCATTAAATATCCCTAGTCGTAGTATTATCGAGACTGGACATCGATAATGCGGAATAGACTAGTATTACACTTGTGTACGTTACAGAACCTCTATCCAGAGTTAAGCTTCCATAACGCGCCATAAGTGTAATACTAGTCTATTCGCATTATCGATGTCCAGTCTCGATAATACTATGACTAGCGATATTTAATGATTAAACCTTTAATGGATTAATATTGTCTCATATTCTTATTAAACCGGTACTAATCATATGGACTTTTATCATTTATATATCCAAGTAATCCAATTACAAAATGATAAAAGAGCAATTTCCTTGTCACATAGTTAATTTATACAAAAACACAATTTCTTTTACAAATAGTGATGATATGGGTCATAATTGTCCAACAGTATTTCCAACAAAGACTTAATCATCAGAGAATAGATCATATCTACAAGTTACTCAATAAATCTTACCGAGAGATTTTCGACAACTAGACATCTCTTCTACGCTGGAACCGATTATAGCTATTGGAAGATGAGGATGTTGAACTACCTTCTTGTTGTTGATGTGAAATTCTTCAAAGTGATCACAAAAGGTACTAGAATGCCAAAGAAGAAGGATAAAATGGTGTGGAGTTTCGTAAGCCACATTTTGAATGGCCGATGAGGATTTCATGGAAGCCTCCATGAATGTTAAGGCTCTCAACCATCTATTTTTATGCAATTGTGTAATACCTCGGTAATCTCAATGACTACTAAGTTATGGATGGCATAATACTTTATGTAAATCATGTTCAAGCATATAAGTGCTCATAAAATGACTTTTGGGACACTCGAAAAATTCCTTGCAGTTCCGATACGAAATTTAGCTTATGTTCCATTCCGAACAACCATTAGTATTTGGGGCATAACGTTTTCATACGATCTCTGATTTTTATGAATTTTATATCGTCAAAAATCTAAGACCGAGACCTAAAACTCTTGCGTTAGACAATTTTTCCAAATTCGAATCATAAATAAGTAAAAACTTTAAATTTCCATGACCACTACAATGGAATCGAGAATAGCCTAGATCTTGGTGATGTGAAACAATACCTAGCCACCCAATTAATTACAAAAATTAGCACTTTTTCCTATAAATAGAAAACTATTCATTCATCTCCCTATAAGGCAAAAAAACGTGAGCAACCTATGAAGGATTCTCCAAATTTTCTTCTTCTTCCTCAAGCTAATTTAGATTAAACAATTGACGATTCCAAGCATATCTCATGCAAAGTAAGTTATTTATCCTATTTCCCTCTTCTAATTTTAGTTTTAAGCATGAAATGTGGCAGCCCCAAATTCACACCCTATATACCTTAGATTTGGATTTGTTCATTTGGCATTAAGAATGTTGTTAGCATGCATTTTGGGAGAGTATCATGATAGTATTAGCATGGAATGATGTCTTTTGTGTGTATGAATATGTTGGGGGTGTTTTAGTTACCTTCGGCAGTGACGATGGAGAACTGGTATCTGGCCTTGAAATCGGGCTAGGGTTGTGACGTGCACGGGCTAGCATCGCAACGCCGAACACGTGAATGCCCTCTGCCGTTGGTCGGTCGTTTAGAAGACTTGGGTTGATGGTGTGGAAGATTCGAGTCGATGGTGTGGAGACTCGGGTCAGTCGTGTAGAAGATTCGGGCCTGTGGTATGGAAGACTCGGGTCGGTCGTGTGGAGGACTCGGGTCGGTCATGTGGAGGACTCGGGTCGGTCAGAGAAGGACTTGGGTTAGTACGTGTGGGAGTCACACTGAACATAAAGATACCCTCTACCTTGGGTCAGTCCGCAGGAACCACAATTTTCTTCGACAAAAGAAAAAAGTGCTAGCCCGATTCCAAATCTATGAGTGGACCATTTTCTCAAATTTTACTTATATTTTTTTGAAATGTGATTTACATTTCAAGCACATAGTTTTGGACAATTATGACCCATAGCGTCACTATTTGTACAGATCATGGTGTTGTTGTACAAATTAACTATGTGACAAAGGAGATTGCACTCTTATCATTTGTGATTAGATCACCTAGATGTATAAATGATGAGAGGTCCCTATGATTTGTTTCCTGGACGGAGAATGATATGAGACAAGTATCAGTCCACAAAGGATAAATCATTAAATATCCATAGTCAGAGCATTGTCGAGATTGGACATCGATAAATGCGTAAAAGACTAGTATTGCACTTTTGCGCGTTGTGAGGGCACAACGATATAGTTCTCATATATTTGGGTATAGGATGCTCATGCAAGTGTAATAGGAGGTTGTGTTTCCCCGATGGTATGAGAAACAGCTTCGCTCTGGATAGACCCCCTCGGAATTCCATTGGTAGTATGACTATGTGTCTATGGAAATCCGAAATCAGGGTATGTGTATTTGGTCTTAACCTGAGACTTGCACCGCTAATACTTTCGACAATCAATATACTTTGGTTAGGTCGTCCAGGGCTTTAACAGGTTATGTGTGTTGGATAATATGACCCATAGCGTCACTATTTGCACAAATCATTGTGTTGTTGTAGCAAATTAACTATGTAATAAGGAAATTGCACTCTCATCATTTGTGATTAGATCACCATAGATATATAAATGAAGAGAGGTCCCTATGATTAGTTCCCTGGATTGAGATGATATGAGACAGTATCATCCACGAAGGATTAATCATTAAATATCCCTAGCCGTAGTATTATCGAGACTGGACATCGATAATGCGGAATAGGCTAGTATTGCACTTGTGCGCGTTGTGAGGGCACACGACATAGTTCTCATATATATAAGTATTGGATACTTATGCAAGTGCGATAGGAGGTCGTGTTTCACCGATGGTACGGGAAACAGCTTCGCTCTGGATAGACCCCTCGGAATCCCATTGGTATTATGACGATGTGTCTATGGGAGGCCGAAATCAAGGTAGGTGTGTATAGTCTTAACCTGAGACTTACATCGCTAATGCTTACGACAATCGATATACTTTAGTTGAGGTCGTCTAGGACTGTAAACCGGTTCTGTGTACGCCAATGCCGGGTATATTGAGAATCGTAGTGTATTGGATGGGATGTCAAAGACGGAAGTGTCACTCCAGTCAATGGAGATGATGTCACGCAGGATACGGATATTAGTGCTTGCTCTTAAGTGATGCGCATCCAATCATGATATTATGACCAGGGTCATGAATATCCGATTATATAGACTAGTTTACCAGCCAGACATCCGATATGTGTTTCGGACGGACGGGGCAGACAACTTATCCAGCCCCAGCCCTAGCACGTGATTGATCCGATACTGGGCCGATATGACACAATACATAGTATACTACGCTTGATACAGATCTTAATATTCTTAAATGGATATGTCCGGAGAATTAGGTAGACTTGGTGCTTTGCTAGGAGTCGACCTTGTCTCGTAAATCGGTAGAACGTAGTACTTGGTACGTACGTGATTCGGATACTCCGACGACCGTATTTACTGCCAGATTATCCGGGGATCTCATGGGTCGCTTCCCGATAATCCACCGATGACGCACAACTCGCACTCTTGAATAATCTGGGATTATACAGAAGAGAGAGAAAATTAATCTAGGATTAATAACGGAGATGTTTTATCCGGGATAAAATGTCGTCTAAAGAGAGAGAACGATTAATTCGGAATTAATCGATGTATTAATATATTGGATATATTAGACGAAATTAGATTTCGACGCGGAATTAAAATTAGATTTTAATTCGGGCAAACGAGTTAATTTAGAATTAATTCGTTAGCGACGTAAATAATAATTTCGGTAGCCGCAATTATTCGATTGAATTAACGTCGCGACGTAAGCTCGGTATTTTGGAAATATCGAACCCGAACGCGAGAGTGCACGTGGGCCCACTTTCATTTGGAAACGTGTGGGGCCCACATGACACATGTCATTCTAATGCTTTGCATGTAGATTGTGTACATTGCACTCAATGTCATTGCATGGAGTTTGAGTGTTTGACACTCTAAGCCATTGCATGTTATGTGTCATAATTTTATTATTAATTTAATGAAAATTATGGCATAAATATAAATTGATTTTTGGTAAATCATTTTAAAATAATACAAAACTTCTTCTCTCTCATTTTCTCTCCTCTTCTCACGCCAAAACTGAAACATGTTACTGGTTTGGAACCAATTTTGGCGTGGACTTTAGGGAAGCAAAGAGTGGATTTTCATGAAAAATTCAAGTGCTAGCACACTACGAGTCTTGCGAAGGTGGTAGGGAGGTTCACCCATGAGGCGGGATTCATCCGACGGAGTTTGGAGCTTCGTTTTGAGACCCGAAACTGCCAAGACAGTGAGCATGGACTGCTGCTGCAGTGGGCTTACAAAGGCAGTGCGTTTTTGGCATGATTCGTCATCAAATCGACATAACCGATCAATGTAAGTATTCCGCTATCTTCGTTGGTGTATTCACGCATTATTTCATGTCTTGATTTGATCTTGGGACCTTAGAAATTTCCAACAATGGCATCATGAGCTAATGTTGCAAGCATGAAAAATGTAGGGCTTAAAATTTGGGTAAATGTTTGTTGAGCATGATTTGAATAAATTGATTGTTTGAGTATGCTTATAACATGTTTTATTGCATTTTGGTTGGACCAATTTATTGAAAATTGATTTGGAATAATTTTCCCCAATTTATTCATGTTGGCCGAATGTGTAGGAGTCTTGGAGTTCTTGGAATTTTTCATTTTAATTCATTGGATGAGTTATAATGATATAGGATGATGTTAATTTGAAGTCAATTTGATTGAATTTTGAATTGAACAAAAATCCCCAATTTCCTTCACCTTGGCCGAATGTATAGCCCTATTGAATGTCTTGGTAATTTTGATTTTATGAACATTGGATGTGTATGAAATCATTCGGAAGTTAATACGTTGTCAATTGTGTAATTAATCGGATTAAATTCAAATCGGACAAAATAACCTTCCTTGGCCGAGAGCATTGAAGCATGTTTATGGGTTTGATTTTTCAATTTGTGTGTTGGACATATGATAATGAATCAAGCATGATTAATTGGACTAATATGGTGTTTTAGAAATGTTGATTTAGTTGATTGATCATGTAATACACTTTGGTAATTAAATTGGGAAAATTGGATTTTTTGAATTTAATTATTTGGGCCTAATTTTGGAAATTGGATTTAAATGTTGTATTTGGGCCTATTGGGCTTGATTTATCAAGTTTGGTTTAGGCCAAATGGATTGGATCCAATTGGGCCCAAAACCTTGACCATAAAGCCCAAATGCGACTTAATGAACCTTTAAAGTTCAATTGGGCCTAATGGGCCAAGATTGATTTATGGGCTTATGGGGTAAATCCCGGATTGGACTTTGGTTATCGGTTTGACCCGAGTTGACCAAAAGTCCACGCCTTAAGAAATCAATCAAAGCCCATTGGACTTTAATTGAATTGACGTTGGACGTTAATCGGTCTTCGAGACGCGTTACGATTAGATTTGGAATTTAAATCGTAAAAGGTTTATTAAATAAAAGTGTTTATATTTAATTTGGAATTGAATAGTGAATTAGTATTAAATACATGTTAAATTAGATTTAATGATGTAGTTTAATTTAATTCATGAATTCGTACTTTAAGTACTTATTCGCAAAAACGAGTTTGACTCGAACAAAATCAAATCGTTGTTTGAACATTGGATGATCACTTAATTATCAGATTATTAATTTGATTAGATTGATTGATAGCATGCTTATGTGTGTGAATACGTGTGTGTTTGAATGAATAATGTATATCGGATGGATATTAGTCGGGTGGGCAATTTTAGAAATTGTTTGTAATAAATTCGATTTATTAAATTGGACCTGCGTGTCCAGCCTTATCACCTTCTTTCTCTTTGTATTCTCTTCTCACCTATTCCCTCTATGTATATGAGGTTTCTTTAGAAAGTGTAGTGTAACGGGTAGAAGTAGTTCAAGTGCTAGCTTGAGTGAGAAAGGGGAGAGATTTGATCTAGGATCAATATGTTAAGTATCCATCCGCATATCATTATTATTTATTTCATACTCGCTTTATTATGTATTTAGAATGCATGTTTAAGGGTGTATGATGATGAGACCTTAACAAAGATAATTAAATGGTAGCCAATTTGCACGCGAAAAACCCTCGTTAAATATCAAGCGTTATTTTCCTTCCATTGAGTGATTCTTACTCAAGATCCGAGATTGGCAGGGGTTGTTGGCCAAAGTCAAGCCCTTGTCCGTCAAAGATGTGTTTGTAATCACGAGGCTTTGTTCCATATCGGTGTCGTGTCCAAGTTGTGGTTTGTTGGCCAAAGTCAAGACCACTTCTTGTCCATTGACATTGATTACGAAGTTTCCATGTCAATGGGTCCGCGCTTGACTGGGATCACTAGGTTTGTTGTGCCAAAGCCAAGGCCTAGTTGATTTAGAGGAAAAAGGTTAGGGTATACATTCGATGTATAGGCATATATAAGATATATGTTTGGGACTTGGATGTCCACCTACTGGATCTAGGAGTTGGATGAGATCCAATTGATCTTCGAGATCTACCTAGTTAATTATCATACAATTTGTTGGCCAAAGTCAAGATTGTGTGATATTTAACGGGATCCTAGCCCACTAGGAACACGGTTTCCGAGTACTCGACGGAGGGTTAGAGGCTCGACGAAAAATAGTGGGAGGCAAGTATTGAATCTGCAACATTCGTTCGAATACTCGCTAAACACGCTCATTTTATTTTACTCGTCATATTATTAAAAGTATTAGTTGGACTAATATTTTATGTTGTTTCAAATATATATATAGTTGGACTATATACAAACTCATTCAATATATAGTTGATTTTATAATTGGATTATAGTAATCAATATAATTGAATTAAAATGATAGTTGATTTTATATTAGATTATAGTAATCAATATTAAAATTATAGTTGATTAAATAATTAGATTATTGTAATCATTATAATAAATAGTACCTTATTAAATGATTAAATAGTTGGACTATTGAAATCAAGAAAGAATTGAAAAGTTGAATATTTAAAATATATAATCATTGGATTAAATGCTTTTAAATGATTTAATTTCAATTGGGAATTAATAATAGGTTAATTTATTTGATAAAATAACTTATTATGACTAAGCCCATTATTAAGCAAATAGTAGAGCATAAAGTCTTTGGAAGATTTATGTGATGATGACTTTAGTGCTTAATTATACTTATAATAAATCTATCTTTAGATTTAAAAGTATTAAAGTTGCAATTAATTGACTATCTAGTGGAGAAAAGTCAAAGTTTGCAATTGGGCATGTAGCACAAGGTGCATATCATTTCGATATTCTAAAACCCAAGGCTTGGCCAAAGGTTTTGTGAAATATTGAAAAGATAATTGACATATCCCAAAGTGACTACCATTTGGATATGGAAGACACGAAGGAATTAAAGATAGGGCGAGGCTCTAACTTTAAAAATATTGTCAAAGTTATGTTTACTACTAGTATTGAAATTGGATTTTAAATACTTAGTGTGGTACATAATATATATATGTATTGACGTTCAGAATCCGCTGTGAGCTGGATACTGGCTTCAAGCCGATATTTCTCTGCGAATTGGAAACGGGACGAAAGTCGCTGTTTCGACCGTAGATACTAAGTTTAGGAACTACCCTTTGGGTATGTACTTAAATTAGGAAATGTTATAATGTAACTAGTTTGACTAGAGACATTATCTCTATATCAGTGTTTAATCCGATGCGGATAAAACCTTTATATTCTAGAACACTAAAGTGTTTCATTATATAAAGATGATACTGAGATAAATACATTGGATGTAAATAACAGAATTTATATTTTGAATATAATAAAATCTCAAACATATAAAATGACAAATAAATAGCTTAAATTGATTTGATCAATGGAGACTTATTTGTGGCATTGTTGTCTAGGACACAATTAAACAAGACTTGTATATCCACACCTTTAAGAGTGGGTACTAGGACTGATTTGACTATTCAAATAAGGTCTACGAATCTAGTTTATTAGGTTAAATACCTAAAATACTATTTACTTGGTAATAGTAAAAGGGCCACCGATCTGTTAGCCCTATTCATGGTGAATTTAGTGGGCCCATATCTAGCTAGGCTAAATATGAACATGAATATTTCGAGACCTTAAACGGATGCAGCAGCATCACGTTATGGTTATGTGTTTCTTTTGAAGAACACAGATCGGAAAACTTTTTGAAGTTTCGACACGAAGAAAACAAACAGATCGGATAGTGTTTATTCCGCCACGGTAAGACCGAAATGGAAAATACTTAAGCAGTAAGTTTCATATATACATGAAAGAATACGGTATTCTTTCAGATGAGGACATGATAAGGTTTATCACAAGTCGCTCAGAGCTATTATCTCCTTCAACCGGATATGTATTAACAGTGCAAAACTTATTTAGAATAAGGTTCCATATAAATCTGTTTG